>PYHW01010764.1:1388892-1406178 GCA_013186435.1 Turdus rufiventris | reverse complement strand
AAGATTCCTAAATAACCCATAACCACCCCTCCTTGCCATCCAACAATCCAAACTTTCCCATTGACTCAGGGAGGCAGGTTCTTTGCTGATACAGGTGTCATAAATGTACATCCAGCAAGTTAAACTAACCCACTAATAGGAAATTAAGGAGGGGAAGAGGCCCTGAAACTCCTGCCACCATACATGTATTTAATCTGTTTACTAGTATAGCAGCCAAACAGAAAAGGCCGTGAGGCTTTGTCACAAATAATATTTCCCTTCTCCAAGTGAGATGGAAAAACCTATAATTCTAAATAATGGGAGGTTTTAATGGCATGAAGTCATGGATGAGTTAATTTGTTTATAAAAACAAGCTTATTTCCCCTCCAGTTCTAAAATATCAATCTGTTACTTTCTTCTTGAGATTGAAAACTCCCAGCCTGGATTGCATGCATCATTATGAGTTTCAATACCTCCTGTGTAAAGGTTTAGCCTTACGGCATGTGTATCTATAAATTAACATAAGTTGCCATGTGGAAAGTCACTAAAGCAGTTGTTCTGCTTAGTTAAGATTGATAATTGGACTCTGAGCTACTCAGAAATTCATAAGTGAAGTATATTGAGCTAATCCCAAATACTATACAAAGACCAGAAATCAAAATTTGACTTTTTTGTTAACTACTTATCACATATTTTGAATTAAACTGTGCCACCATGTCTAAAAATACTTATTACTGTGCTGAAAGAAGTGTTAATACTTTTCAGAAACCTCATTTTTCGACAAAAAATGTACATGCTGTTATAGAAGTAATTTCCAGTCTTGAAAAACTGAAACAGTTATCTTTTCCAACTATTCTTTTCCATTCAGAGAAGGCTCAACTCTTCTGTCTATATAGAAAAATATAGAGGCAATACTAAGTGTCATTTGGGAAACCACATCTACACAAAATCCTAATAATTAAACTTGCCTATAAGAAAGCATCTATGTTTTGACAGAGAAAAAAAATAAGCTTGGGAAACTGATATCCTGGTTCATTGCAATACCCATGGATATTCTACAGAGTATTCTGGTTTTCCCTCAAAGCTTTAACTTTGCAGAAAAGATATCATTCTTATTCTTTCATATGGCAATCTTGTGGTCTACCCTGAACTTGGAATCAACCAAGGTCACACATACAGCACAAGAGGTGGTGAATGTTTTTGCAAGATCACATATTTTGGAGTCTCTTGATACTGAAAGAAATAGCTGAGTTAGCAAAGTGATTATTCAGGAAAAAATCTCCAGGCTATTTACAAAAATTGCTGCTATCTCTGACCTATTGCTATTTCGTAAGATATTTTACATGCAAAGTGGCTTTTGAGCTCTGACCTTCCTTTCTGCTTGTGAAAAATGCAGGATCTTTTTGCTCCTTTCCTTGTATGCCAGAAGAAGTGAATATAAGTGTATGTTCACTTCTGAGAATTCATTCACTCAGGGAACTGGAGAACAGAAAAATTAATTAAGGGCCCTCAGAAAGCTGAAATGTCAAAGCCAGTATGAGAAACGAGAAAACCATCCATAGTGGAGTAAAAGGCAAGCAAATGTAATAATGGTTGTGGACAATTAGTGCATCCATTTTTCAAGGATCAGAATAATCAGAAGCTGCAGTTTCAGATGAGAAAAAAATGTTCTGCGAGTCAATAGATGAAAAAAGTCTGAGGAAAGAATGTATTGATAACATTTCAGTTGCATGACAGCAAGCTTCAGGAGGCAGTATACCTATAAGCAGAGACAAAGCCAAAATGATTTTTTCTTACACATTAATCTGATACATTTTAAGTCTTTGTTATGCACTTTTTGTTTTCAGATATTGAGATTATCAACACTGAGCCTTCACAGTGTTTTCCTTATAGATCAGGTCTCTAAATGAGAGTTCCAGTCAGCTTGTTGATATTGTGCTCACTCTCACTGTCTCTAGAAGAGAAAAAAAAAAACACCAGTCAGAGGAAACAGGAGTGAGGAGAAAAGTAAACAGTATTACAGGAGTGGGTGAGATCCATTTCTACCTGTTTTTCTTAAAATTATTTTTGAACCAGTGTGCCTAAAAACAAACCAACAAAACGATGGAGTAAGAGATAAAGTATTCTCTGATTTTCGCCCTTTTCTAAAGGCAGACAGGCAGAGCAGGTGGAAATTACAGTCACTATCAAGGCTTTAAGGAAAGAAAGCAGAATATGCGTTTTCATTTGGGGTAATTTTTTAATTTTTTGCTTAGCTTTTTTTTTTCATTTTCTCACTGTGTGTCCGTTTGTGTAACACTGTGGCGTGAGGTCTAGGACATGATCTAACACTTAGTGATGCTCTGTAACTTTAAGGTTGTTCTGCTTTTACAAACAGAATAAAAGATTTTACTGTACTTCACACTACTTACAGTGGAAACCCAAGAAAACATAAATACAGAAGCAGAACTCCCAGTAAATCCTGCCTTTTTTTTAACTCATCTAACATTTGACTTGGGAATCAGAAAGAGAAACCTGCAAGGTCTTGCACACAAGCTCTATGTTGTGTTTCCAGTAGTGTCAGAAAACTTTCCAGAGTTCAACTGCATCTCTGAGTGAGCTACTTGCTTCAAAGTGTGTTATTGGGTTTATTTGCACTTAATCTACATTCCTTCTCGTAGTGTATTTCAAAAGGGTGACTCTGCCTTGGAAACACGGCCAATTACTGCAAGAGCAAACAGAATAAATGAGGATGCTGTATCTCAGTCATTTGGCATTCAAAACAGAGGATTGATTTAGAATGCTGACCCTTTTAGACTTTTTACTCCAAAATGTGACCCTGTCTGTTCTGTCAATCTGCTAAATGGACAGCTGAAATAGATGGTGAAGCATTTAAAAAAAATGACAGGATCAAAGATTCTCAAGGCTGTCAAAAAACCATCAATTTTCCACATGAAAGCAAATTATGCACAATAGCAGTATTATCAAGCAGAAAGTTCACCCATCAAAACAGGAAGAAAAGCAGCAGGCCTGGATTCAGAAAGCATTCATTAATTTCTCCCAAAATCTTCCTCATTATGAGAAAAGGGACAAGACTCATAAATGTAAACTTAAACCTCATTATGTAAGAAAAGTGTATCATATTATGTAAGGAATGTGTACGAAAGCAATTATTCTCAGAGGAAATAAATTCATCACATAATTTAGCTAAATACAGATAATAAATCATCAGTATTTACATATATCGTGAAGAGAGCAAGAAAAATCAAATTTAAGGCTTTGGGACATAGAATGGCATATTCTCCCTTTTCAGTGTTGATTCTTTTCTACCAAGTTTCAACTACTGCAAAGAAGCTTTGAAAACAACAGTCATTTAGAAAAAGCAATTTAGCAAGAATGTATTGTACCACACTGCCTTTCCCCTCTGAAACATATCTTTTTCTGGGCATTTATGAATAAATAAGTTTAGTCATGGAAAAGATAATTCTTTTATAATTATGTATTATTTGCTGAAGAAGCAGTTTAAAAACTGTGTTCTGTGAGTTTTTTAAGCAGAAAAATAATCTCACAAATATTGAAGTGCCGCAGTAGTTTGTTCCAAGAGCAGACCAAAAGAATTTCTCTCCTCCTATCTAATAAATGTAGTCAGGTAAGAGAGAGATTTCTCCAGAAATGTACAAGGGAGGAAAACACAAATCCCAACCAAAGTGTGCGGACACTGGAAGCAAGTACTTAAAACCTCAGCAGGAGTTCAGGAGGAAAACAATCACTTTAGTGTTATTTTAACACTTCAAGTACAGGGAGCCTTCCAAAGGGCAAATACATTACTCTCTTTTCAGCAAAACGTAGTGGATTTAATGCCTATGATGCTTCTGGAAGGAACAGACAGAATGGTGGGAGCCAAGAAAACCTTTACAACCTGTTTGGCAATAGCCACTTTTGCTGCGCTAAGAAATTTTGTTTTAGGAGTGTAGTACAATTTATTTTGACCCCCAAATTCTGGTCTCCCCAAAAAGTTGTTCCCTATGTACCCACAGAGAATGGGGTTTACTCCATGTTTTCTCTCAAGGTGTACAATTTCCTCTCAAAAGCAAAAAAAAACAAAAACCAAAAAGAAAATAAAAATTAAAAAACAAACAAAACAAAACAAACAAACAAACAAAAAACAAACAAAAAAAAACCACAAAAAAAACCCACCAAAAAACCCAAAAACGTAATGAGATAGCTTGGGGTGAAATTATGAGGGTATAGATCCATAGATCCTTTAAACAATTCTTTAACTCCCAATAACAAAACTCATCTGAGACGAAATGAAAGATAAATTTCCCCTTTGTGTTCCCAAGGAATTCCAAATGCAATCTTTGTCACTAGTTTGTTTGTCACTAGATTGATAGACAGAAAAAATATAAATTATTTGTGCATGCTGTACTACAGAACTAAAATTTCTGGCAAAAAGATAAATTTCTGTGCAGGCAACCTTGGTCAAGCTACAAATGAGGTTTCAAGTGTTTTCTAAATATGTTTTCTAACCCCAGATTTCTGTCTTTCTTTTAATTATCAACAGAAAGAAAAGTATTTTTGTGTTTCATTAAACTATGAAAAATCTGCAGGGACTAATATAGACAAATATTTTCCCATATTATTTTATTTTTCCCACTAAGATCAAGCTCCCATGCATCCCCAACCTCCTCACCAGAGTGGTAGTACAAAAAGCAGTGAAGGAGCGGCTCAGCAATAAAAAAACATCTCTGTATTATCAACCCCATGTCCAGCACAAACCCAAAACACAGCTCCACACCAGACAATGAGAATAAAATTAATTCTGCCCTAACCAAAACCAGCACAATCAACATGCAAATTGTTAAAACACCTGCTCCTTCAATAAAACAACATTTTCTCAATTGTAAGTCACTGTTCCCTTTGCTGGGAATACTCAGTTGTCTTTCAGTCAGATATCATTCATGGTCAGTCTTAATCCAGAAATAGGAAACTCCCAGGACAAATTTGTAACTGTGGATATTGCATATTCATATTTTTTGTGTGGACAACTAAACAAATTTTTCTTTGTCTTTTGACACACTAAGATCACATCCATGACTTTGCTCAAAAGTTGACTTGATTTACAGATTTTTCTTATATATATATATATGTAAGATTTACCTAAAAGCATGTATGTTGTACACATATATTCACAGGCAGAGCTATAACAAAGCAGCAGAACTCCTTTTAAACACCTGAATTTTGCATCTGCATCTGTATTTGGCAAAGTACATGTAAGTTACAGCAGAAACCACTTCTATTTCACAAGACATATTATATCTTCAATTCAACTGTTCTTTCATGGGTTGTTTTATTCTGCCTATGGTACATAATACAGCCCATTCCAGTTTCACATTAAGTAGGCAATATACAACAAGCTTAACCAAATTATTAGCTCTCATAAGAGGAATCATGAATGACATCTGTCTTTATATATCCCATTATATTACTAAAAATGCAAATTAAAAACATTAAACATAATAAATTTCCATTGTACAGAAATCATTATATATTCTCCCAAAGAAAGCAAATACTAGGAGTTGTTTGCACCTTAACTGCTTCAATATTTGCATAAATATCTGTTGTGCAATTTTAGCATCATTCTGGATGCACTTTAGGTTTTAGCAGAGCAGGCTGTTCTTCCTTCTGTGCAACTGCTGATATAATATGACCACTGTTACATTTTTTACTGCTGTACGCTGATTTAAATTTCTTTAATAACCTTTAGAAATGGGCATTTCATTGAATGCACCACACTGTGAATTTACACTTGATGAGACAAATCCTGAAATCATACTAACTGGCTTTCCAAAAACATCACTTGTGCAATCCTGTCTAGATACCTCCTCTCAGGATACACACTTCCAGAGTTGCAAAAAAGACCAAAATGATAAAAGAATTACAATATTTCATAGAACACCCTCTTCTATGTGGGAAGGGTGATAAGATAGGCAGTAGGGATTAGTGCATTGTCTTGGGGTGATTTTATGATGATTAGTCTATTCCCTGATCATCTGCTTTATGCCCAAAAATGGTTGTTGTATTTTTAAGGTGAATCTGGAGGGAGGGGGCAGACTTGGAGCTCTTCAGAAGGCTTTTTCAAAGCCTCACTCCCAAGGATTCTGGCGTGCCATGCTGTCTGTGGTTTTGGGTTTTGTTTTTTTTCTTTTTATTTGCTTGGCTAGCTTGGGTTTTTTTTTCTGTTAGCACAGAAAAAAGGTTTTTCCTTTCCATGGCCTTGGAGAGGCTGCAGCCTTCAGTGTCTTTTTGAAGCGAACTTGATGGTTTGGTTTTGGTTTGAGATCAGAGACCAGTGGGAAAGGCGAGGACGGTCTCTGCTTCAGCCCCAAAAGAAGTTGAGCCAGTGAGAGAAAACCCAACTGCCTCATCTGCTGTGAAGAGGGGAGAAACCCTAGAGATTAACCAGGTTCATATGTGTTTGCCTGAGCTGCTGCTTGAATCCACTGTTTGTTTGTTTGTTTGTTTGTTTGTTTGTTTGTTTGTTTTCCCCTAAAAACCCATTTTCTCCCCACCACATGGCAAACTACTGCTGGCTTTTTTCTTCCCCTTGCATTTTGGATTTATGTTCCAGTATGTGTTTGTGCATGGGGGGTAAGGTCTGACAGTTCAATATTTAGCGTTTATTTATCTTTTCCTGTGCCATGTGGCCATTGTACTGTTCAATAAATGGTTGTGTGGGGTTTTTTCAATTCCATCCACTAATATTCATTTCTGATTGGCAAAAAGGGATTGTTGGAACCCTTTTTTTTCAAGAAAACACTAATTCCAGAGTGATTTTCTCCTAAACTTGTCTCTAAACAGAGACAAGCCTATAAAACCAGATAAAGGTGTGAAGAAGTAAAGACAGAACATCTGAGTCTGCAAAAATATTATTAGAGAGTAATATTGTTTAGAAAACCTCATATCACAATCTGGTACCACAATACTACCTTGAACTGCTAGTGCCTTCACATCCACCAAAGAGCAGCCAGGGTTATTTCAGTGGGAGAAGAACAGTCCGGATGAGATTGTGGCAATTATTATCCCTGCAGAAAGCTAATGACTGACCAGAGAGTGTGGTTCATGTTTGTGTGGTCCCCATTTCATAATCTTGCTAATGCAAATGAAGGAATTCATAAGCCCCTCATAATACCACAGGCCTAAAAGTATGAAGAGAGAACTTGTTATGCTTCTCTGGAGCACCTGCTTTTAAGTCCACAATGTACCTGAACTTATCATAGTATCATAGAAGGGTTTGGATTAGAAGAGACCTTAGAAATCATCCCATCATTAGTTCCAATCCCCCTGCCATGTGCAGGGACACCTTCCATTAGACCAGATTTCTCAGAGCTCCATCGAGCCTGGTCTTGGACAGTTCCAGTGATAGGGTATTCACAGCTTCTCTGAGGCAACTTGGTCCAGTGCCTCTCTATCCTCACAGAAAAGTAATTCTTCCTAATATCCAATTTAATTGTCCTCTTTGAAACCATCCTCCCTTGTCCTGCCACTCCAGATCCTTGTGAATAGTCTCTCTCCATGTTGCTTTATAGGTTCCCTCCAGGTACTGGACGGCTGCAGTCAGGTCACCCCCAAGCCTTCTCTTTCCAAGTTCAATCCCAATTTTCCCATTTTTCCTCCCAGCAGAGCTGCTCCATCCCTGTGATCCCTTGGTGCCTCCTCTGGGCTGGCTCCAGCAGGTCCCTGTCCTTGCTGTGCTGGAGCCCAGAGCTGGATGCARCCCTGCAGGTGGGGTCTGAGCAGAGGGGGCAGAGGGGCAGAATCCCCTCCCTGCCCTGCTGCCCACGGGGCTCTGGCTGCAGCCCAGCACATATTTCTTGTTTCCTACACTACGAAGCCCCTCATCTACCTTTCCCCTTCATCCTGCATCTCTCCCTACCCCTGTCAAGCAGAGGATGTGATGGTTTCTTCTAGTTCAATCCATTGGAAGAAGTCTTAAGAGCATGGTGATATCTGCTGAACCTCCAGATCAGGATCATCACAGAGCTGAGTGATTAGCATGAAAACAAAAGCTGTTTGTGGTTTTCAGAATAATTAACAAGATTTCAGAGTTCAGAAATCCCAACCATAGTAGTAAAAACTATTTATTATTTTTTAAAAACACACAACTAGGTCTACAGTGAGTGGAACATGTAATCAGCTGGTCCTTCTCCAGCTTAAAAGTACAATATGATCCCATGACAATTTTCATTGAAAATGCTAATGTTATAAAAGTACCCTCAGCCAGCATAGCAATCCTACAAATCAAGCTCCATTCAAAATTGTTTCGTTAAACCATCTTCAAGGATAGCCTTTCCACCATTCCTCTCTTTATCATACTGGACAAATTATTGAAATAGCAACAATTTTGATGTTACTACATTTCAGAATTACATCAGACATGTGTCCTTTTCCTCAATTAAGGCATTGCAAATTATTAATTATTTAAAACATCTGATGCCTTGAATGATTCAACAGTCCACTTCACAAAGTATTAAATGAGTAAGGAAATTTGTGGTAAAATGTACTTCTTTCAAAGTATTTTTCTGTGAAATGTTACACAAATTATCCTGTATGATTCCCCTGTATGAAAAATTTGGAGTTTAAGTCTCATGGTGGTTTGCCAGCTGCATGGTAGGCATAATCTGAAGAGTTAAAACTTCCATGCTAAGGTAAGTGTGAACCATTTATTTGAAAAATATAAGATCTTTGAGTGTAAGGAATTAGACTCAGAATATATTCCAACTTCAGCCTCAAAATTATTCTGCTGGTTTGAAAAGAGGTAAAGAAAAGATGAAATCAACCTATCATGCATTTAAAATACAGCTTTTCACAGGCACCAAAATTTTCCAAGGACTCTGAGGACAAAAAGAGAAAAAGAAAATATGAACATGTAAAAACCTGTCTTTCTTCTGAAGAACATGCTAGAGGAGAATAAACATAAAAATAGATAAAATTTAAGCCCTAGTGAAGGAAAATAAATTCAGTAGGTTATTTATTTTAGCTGGAGTGGTTTGGGTATGACATTACCATGTTAGACAAAATTCCATACTTTCTAGCCATCCTCAAAACAATGAAAAGTCAACTTTCCCCTCTGCCTTGTACTGCACGGACTTGGTCCTTTCCATTGAACAGCATATTATGAAATTAGAACAAACATTCATTTTCAAAGCAAGAACATGACCCCTGGGGCAAAGCCAAGCATATTCTGCCAGTATTTGAGCAATTAGTATTGAATTAGCTGCATGCACCACAAATTAATATCTCAACCTTCTCCTGATGTGAGAAGTTCAAGTATAAAAGCAGAAGAGGAAGTTCATCTGTATTCACTCTCCTCTGAACATTTGAAACTATTATTCTTAAGAAAGTATCTAAATCTTGTCATACCATTCATTCACAGACAGACTTTGTCACTGACATTGTTGTCGGTTTGGCCTGAGGAAATATCACACTGATAGAAATCCTGCATTCAACACAATCTGAACTCACTGAAGCAAGAGTCTACAGTCTAATGCAATTATGTAAGAGGAATAATTTCCAAATGTTCCTGCAATTTTAAACAAAAATATTCATGCACATATAATCTGATAACTAATCTTCCCACATTACATAGCTGGGGGATGCCAATCTGAATACCTGGATGTTTGTGCACTAGTTCCAATGGCCCTGCCATCATCCCTGCCAGCTCCTGACACCCAAACACCTCTTGAACCTGTGTTTCCAAGGGTATCATAGACATACAACTGATCTGATGTCAGAATAATTTTTGCTTTTATGCTTCTTTCAAATATCTATATTCTAGCTCTATTGTTGTATAGTTATATAGTTCCTAGCTAGCCCCAGTACTTTTCTTGGCAGGCAGAAAGGCAAAACACATTCCAGAGGCTCCAAGCTGGTGGTCCAAGACTCCTATCCTATCTTGGTTTTTGCTGGGAGCCAAGGTCAAAACATGACACGTGTCTCCAGGACACATTTTTATAAACCAGGTTGAAGGAGGATTTAGAAAAGGGTTGAAGCAGATCAGAATTACCTCACCACTTACGTCTCTAATTGGGGATTTCTGTCAGTTATGCTGATTTGCTACACTTATAAAACTGTATTCACCCCATGTGGGGGGAGGTGTTTTGGGCAGTTTTCCATATTTGCCCCTGGAGGTCTTCAATAAAGACCAGCCTTTATATTATCTCCTACACTAATATTATCTCAAAAGTGTGTTGTTTTATTTCTAGGCCCTCACAATTGCACAGAAAAAGACCATGAACCACAGAGTAGAAAGTGAGCAGCCTGTCACAATAAAGCTCATCTACTTTTATGAAAGTATCTGGAAACACAATTAAATTCAAATATCCTAAAGGGCTGCCACAACAGTCACTGTAAATATTTATGCAGCACTTTTTATTATAAATATAGACCCCCCACACACAGTTCAGAAAAGTGACATTTCGTTTTGTGATGCCAGAAGCTGGGACTTCCAGAAACAGAAATGGTGTTAATGAAATTAACATTAATGCCTCTATCTGCCATTGTTCTGTGCATAGAAAGAGCTGATAATGTCTGCAGAGCCCATAGCACAGTCTCTCTGCTACCAGGTGCATAAAGGTCTGTAAGGTTCCCTTCTGAGTTCACAGAACAAGAGATTTCTCTGGTAACCAGAACCACTCTCATGCTCTGGAAGGCAACCAGGTCATGTAGCTCCATTCAGAAAACATATCTAGCTTAAAAACAATTAGATTGTTTGCCCCAATACTTTAATGGAAAAGCAATTTCAGCACAAAACTGAATTATTTAGAAACTCCAAGACAATGAGCCACAAGAAACAAGGAAAACATGAGTGATAGACATGAGTAATCTTTGTGATAGAAGGCATGATAAAGATACCTAACAGTACAAAGTCATGTTCTTCCTTCTCTCAGGCACACACCTGCAATACCAGCACCCCTTGAATAACAGATACAGATAACAAAAGCAAAAATATTTTGCACAACTGAATGGAAAAGAATAATCACATGACTTAAGGAAGAGTCTAGTTTTAAAAAAAAACTACACAAACCATGGTGTGCTATCAACTTTCTCAGTAAATATCTTGTTAGACACATGTCAGTGCGAATACACGCCAAAAATGGCAGAATCATTCTGACTCAAGCAGAATTTCCTCAGAAGTAATTTTCCCTGAGTAGGGTATCACTTTAAATGCCTTGGTAAAACACCAAACTGTTTACATGTGCTTATAAGGGTATGCCACTAATAGAAGAAATTATTTATTAAAATATGGATGAGAAGGGGAAGAAATCACAAGCAGGTCTGAAGGTGAGTTTCAATGCTAGCAAAGGTTCAGTGGAGTTGCTAGTCCCATCCCTTCCTCCCACCACAGCTGGGGCACAGCACACTCTCCAGCTGGTGGAGAGCAGCACGGTCACTGGGCAGCTCTGTTGCATGTCAGATCAAACACTGACCCATGAAAGGCAGAGAAAATCCCACTATTTCCTTCTTAATTTTCAAAAGCATTTGTCCTCAGACTTGCTTCATACCACAGTTATGTCAGCACAACAGAGGAGCCAAGTGGGGCATAAGCAAGAAACAAGGGATGGAAGCGCTTTAGCTGATGCTCCAGCCAGGTAAAGCCACAGCTCACTGTATGGGCACTGTGATCATTATATAAATGAAATGCAGTTTCCTAGGCTGTTGACCTCTCATCCATGTCCAGCATCATGTTTCTTAAAGACATTCACTATGTGCTACCATTTGGGCCTGATCTTTAGATAGTGTAAATCTACTATATCAGAATCTTGTGTTGCTTCATATCATGTCTTTAATACTTTCACCAACCTGAAGTATCTCAGAATACATGCACATCAGCAGCTCTAACATGCTGCAGTAGGTCCGTTATGTTTATTTCATCATGCCTAAATATATTTCAGACAGCTTCATTTTCTCCAGCGAATAGTTTTCTTCTGTGCTTGGAAGGTAAATTTAAATATATTAAAAGCTTTGCCTTCAGCAAAGATGCTTTCAGAACGGGAATACTCATCATTCAAATAAATGATAATGTTTTTTTCCATCAACCTGTTCATTTATCCATGCCACTATTTTTTATTGATGCATTTCTCCTTCTAAGCAAGATAGAAAGTTGAGCAGAAATCTACATTCTAATTAACATTTTTATACGACTGTGCTCTGATTAAAACTAAATGGCAACAGAGAAATTTCCATTGATTACTCAAAACTAAGGTGTAATTGGTCTACAGTGATTAGGAACGGCTGGGTTTCTTTAACAATGGTTACATCTACTGAATAACAGAAGATTTCATTCCAGAAAGGCTATTCCTTTTAAAATATTTTAATCTCACAAGAATTTACAAACCTAGTGTGGCATTGTGTTGCCTTGAATATATTATCTCTTTTGTTTTGTTGCTTTTTGTTTTGTTGTATGGGAAATATTTGTTATTCCTCATCATGTCCCAGTAGAAGTTTTGTACGTGTCCTGACCCTTGATATACAAGGGAGGGTTTCCTATTAATCCAGCTGGACAAAGCAGTTCTAGCAGCATTTGACCTTCTCAGCCGTATGCACTCAGTTAAAAGTGTAACTCACCAGTAGGAATGATGGATATGCACTATGATGGCTCAGAGAAGTGCTAGTTACCAATGCAATTACTTATGTCCAAAGGAATTTAACTTTGAGCAGCAAAGGTAATCCATTGAGGCTGTCTTTCCTACAGCAATGTCATCCATCCTAGATTTTATCTTCAGAGCAGTCTAGCTGCAATACAGAGTTTACATCAAGGCTTATGCTGGCCCAATCCAGAGTAAATCCTAAGAGCTCTGATTTTGTGAGTTAGGTTGAGAATCTAGAATAAGAATGCAAGAAATATGACCATGCTTTGTAGTAACTACTGGACCAATGTCCTTTAAGAAGTCATTGCTGTACCTCTTAAGATTACAGCACTCATGTATTCCACTAGGACCACTAAGCTTTTGAGCATGAACATTCATAGTACCATACAATATTACTCCCTTGTTTCCTATTTGAAATGCCAGATTCTGTCAAGGTATTTATGAAGAATTCCTATCAATCTATTTTATTATTTTCTGAAGTGGGTGTTCAAAACATACTATGAATACATCTATATTAATATATTAGTTTGGGTCAGGAGTGTACTTTTGGAAGGAACCACCTAATCATCCCAGCTTCTAACATTCCTGTTCACATTGTGGTGTCTTCTTTGAGCCAAAGTGTTTTTATACACAAACAGTATAACTTTCAGATGAAACTGTATCAGAAGCTCATTTATTTCAAATGAAGGACATTCAGTCCACAGGGTCGTATTAAACCAGATGTAAATTAAAATCCCTGAAATCAATGTAGCATTATGTCAGATCCTTACCACCACCTGCATCCTCTATAGGTCTGCTCCTATTTCACAGTGGTAAAATGTGCTGAGGCATTGGTGTAACCAGTCTGATTTCCTTTAACTTTTGCTACTTCAGTGAAGGAGTAAAGTTGGCAGAGTAATAAAAAATTATCCATATTGGAACATTCCACTACCTTAATAAGTTAAAATTACAGAAATGGAAAAGTTTCCCCAACTGAAATGAACACAACTCAGCTGAACTAGATAAGCTCGGGCGTTAAATCATTGGTTATTTTGGGAGTATTCTTAGATAATTCAGATTGAAAAGGATTCCAGCAGGTCTATAGTCCAACCTCTGGATCAGCAAGGTCAGCCCTGAGCCCAGGCAAGGTTTCCAAAGGTTTGTCTAGTCTAGTCCAAAAATCCTCCAAGGACAGAAGCTGCAAAACCTCTCTGAACAACCTACTCTTCTGCTTGCCTGTCCTCATGTATAAGAAGTTTTCTTGTACCAGACTGAAAACCCTTTTGTTTTGGTTTAGGTCCATTGTGAGACATTTTCCCACTGGGTACTGAAGTGAAAAGCCAGTTCTGTCTTCTTAGTAACTTTCTTGTAGGTACAGAAAGGAAGTTATTGAGTCTTCCTCCAGGCTGAACAAGTTCAGACCCTCAACCTCTTCTCCCAGGGAAAATATACTCCAGCACGGCCAGCTTGGCTGCCTTCTGCTAAGCTGAGTGTGTTTCTTGCACTGGATGGCCCAAAGCAGTGCAGTGTGTTTTCCCATGCCATCTAATGAATGCACAGTAAAGAGGGATGTTTATTTCCTTCAGTCTACTGGTTGTGCTGCTGTTAATAAAACTCAGGATGCTTTTGGCCTTTATTGCTGCCAGGACACACTGCAGGTTTTTGCTCTTTTCATCATCCCAGGACCTTCCACAGTGCAAATTCCCGTTCTTCTGTACAAGAAGCAGTAATGTTCACAGAGTAAACCATAAATCTCTCTCAAATTAAATTGCATATAAAAGCACTACATGCAAGCAAATAAAAATGCTTGTATTTGTATTTCCTAAAGATAATGATATCACAGGGCATTTTCATGTGCAGACTTTTCTTTTTTGTGTCTTTTTGACAATTCTTCAATTTCAGTATTAAAGAGAAATAAAGTACCATTAAAAGTTTTAAAGGTTTGTTGTTCGTTTTTTTTTAAGTGAGGAAGTGTGCAAACAAACTCTTCTCATTATTAATCTCTCCTGTGCTGCTAAACCGAAGATAACTTGAAAGTGATATATTTGACAGAAGAATATAGGTTAAAGATGCAGCTGAAGTAATGTATCTGAAATGAGAAGAAAAACTCTTTGTTCTGATTTAACTCCAGCTGGCAGTTACATACCACACAGTTGCTCACTCACATCCCTCCCGTCCCTTGTTGGATGGGACAAAAAAAATAGATAAGAAAGGTTTAATATTTGAAACAAATTAAAGTATTATAATAATGGTGATAACACTACTACTACTACTGCTAGTATTAAAAAAGGAGAGCAGGATAAAGTGAAAACTCAAGAAAGACAAGTGATGCACAATACAGTTTCTCAGCACCTGCTGACCATGCCCAGCCCATTCCCCAGCAGGGATTGGCTCCTCCTGGCCAGCTGTCCCCATTTTTGCACTGAATGTGACACTCTGTGGTGTGGAATATCCTTGGGCCAGTTCTGGTCAGCCGTTCCTGCTGTGGTCCCTCCCAGCTTCTTGCGCACCTGCCCACTGGCAGACCATGAAGTCCTTCAGTTAGGGCAAAAAACTTCTTAGAAACAGCCAGAATATCTGTGTATGTTCAGCATCATTCTCATACTTAATCCTAAACAAAGTACTATCCCAGCCAAAATCAGGACACAGGTGTTTTTTTGAAAAATCCAAATCATTACTGTTAAGGTTTATCTGAACTGCCATCAAAAAGCATTCTGTTGTCTTGAACCTCAAAAAATATTCATGGCAATCCAAAATAGGTAAAGATATGCAATTTCAGTTTAAAATCACCACAGCACATATCTGAAAGTATAACAATGTATGGCAATTTGTTATTTTCCTGGATAAAATGAAGGGGGTGGGGAACAAAACAAAAACCAAAGCATACAAAAAAAACCCCTCAACCAACATTTCCAGTGTTTGACATGTTTAGAAATAATTTGAAAGTTTTATTCAGCCCATTAAAACAGATCACGTATTGTTCATTATTTCAGTTCAGATAAAATAACAAATACACAAAGTAATTTATCTGCTTTCCATTCAAAATTATGAAAGCCCAAGAGCAATGAGCTGATTGGCACTTCAGTAAAAAGGCTTCATGCTGATTTTCATGCAGAAAGGCTGTTGGAATACTTTTGTCAGAGATACCTACAAACTGCCAAACAAAGATTAATAAACATGGCAAAATACTACAGTTTCCAAAAGTCACAGACATTGTGACTTCTTTGACAAATGGGATTTAACTCAGTTTCAAATGACACTGAAGCATTGAAAACTTTAAAGCTTTGATTGCATCTTAATCTAAAAACACAGCAGAGACTTCCTTTATCTTATTGTAATGAACTTCAATTTAATAATTCATATTTTTTAATATTTTAATAGATTTCATGCTTTCGAGCCTACCCAAGCAAATTGTAAAACCACAGGGTATAGAAGCATTCTCACTACAACACAACAGCAAAAAAGATTTCATAGTTTCCTGAGCAATGAAGGCTTGCCTCAGTAAAAATTTATGTACCCTTTACCCTCAGACATTAGGGAATTTGTATCAAGTAGTTATTCATTATGTACTCAGAGAGACTCCAGCTACCAGTGTAGCTTTGTGTTTTTCTCTCTGGAGTTTCTAAATGGTTAAAACTACATGAAAATGTAAAAAATTGTCAGCAAACAATGAGCAATAAAAAAGCCTTGGTCTAAAAAAATCTAGGCAGTAACAAGAAAATTAATCACAGTAGGGAAATCCAGTGTATCAATAGTTAATTAAATAAATACAATTTACAGCTCTAATTTATTTAGGAGAAGATTTTTTTTAAATGTATAGAGTCACTGAAATTAGCATAGTTGCTTACATGGGATTGCAAGATATATTACCAAGGATAGGCTTTCCAGTGGTGACATAGAACAGATGTGTCCCTACATGTGTCCAAAATTATAACGTAGCCAAAGGCATGGTGATTTTATTTTCAGGATCTCCTGTCTGCATGGTGACAGAGGTCAAAAGTTTACAGCCAGACCTGCAATTTCAACTAATAGGTTTTTACATCAGCAGATGCTCCAGTTCATGACTTCTGTTACAAGAGTGGGGTTCCCACTGCAGGCAGATCAGGTGATTCAGCAAGATCATCCTACCTATCTGGGCTCACCTGAAAAATTCCTTATAGAAGTATGCTAATTTTCATTATCTCTGCATTCTCTGGGGATGCAGAGAAAGTCACAGGAAGTTTTTGTATGTTCATCACCCTAATGACAAAGTTCTGGATTTTCAAAGTGTTTCAGTTCTATTCTAATTCAGGACCTTGCAGCTGTTCTCTAAGAATTTTTCTGTGATCTCTCACTTTCTTTTTTCACTCAGTTTTCATCTGTACAAAACAGGATCTCTGAGAGACATTAATCAAAACATCCTTTTTGGTACTTCTGTTCCTGTTTGGAGAGGCAAATTCACAGACAGCTTGCTCTTGAGTGAATGAATAAAGTTGAAATAAAGACAGTACAAAGTGAAGAAGGGAAAAACACTGGTTATCAAATACAAACAAAGAGTTATAGAAGACAAAGTTTAGCTCATTTAATTATTACTAAGGTACTAGATCCAACAAATTAAGAACTTCCTGGTTTTCCATATTTTACAAGGGTAACAAGGCCCTTGTTTTGTAAGGTTTTACCTATATGCAACAATTAAGCAAGTACTACAACACAAAAAAAA
>PYHW01010764.1:1375027-1388842 GCA_013186435.1 Turdus rufiventris | reverse complement strand
AAAGAAGTAACACAAGAGAGGTTTTAAGTGTTCTAAAAGCTTCACATGCATTTATAATCTCTCCCATTCCAAAATGTTATGTTTATACTAAAGTGGTATTTTCATCAATTAACAGTGGCTCGTACCTTGCATCTCTCTATTTCCATGACATTCTGGAAGTTCTTGAAATTTTTGCTGCTCTCTATTCTATTCGCAAATAATAAAAGAAGTTCAGTTCAAAGAGGAAAGAGAAGAAGGGAAGAGGGAAAGGACTCACAAACTCAGTTTCAGAAGGACAGAAACCTGTGGGAAGTACTCACGTTAGAGAAGTTCATCGAGGACCGATTGCCTATTATTTTTCAAGGAAGATTTTCTCAGGAGACAACCATTTGAAATTAAACATAAGAAAAAAATGTAACCATAAAATTATTTCAAATTATGTCACTCAGGATAAGAATACTGCAGGTACAGACAGTTTTACACTCTTTTCATCTTATGTCTTCAATATAGGAGGGATAGAGGATTGTCACTGTATGAGCTTAGAACATACTCCTGTTTTACATGGTCTTATTGACCACATAACTTTGGCATGGAATCATTGCCCAGCAACTCTCAAGCTTCTCATCAGGGTGTTCTCATTTATCAAAATATCTTAGAACTCAAGGTTAGACACCCAAGGATGCTTTGGAGAAAGGGTAAAAATAAAGGGCAAAATTTTTAATATAACAGTGAAGTGACAGTTAGAACAATAGGAAATTCTCCTGACATTTTATTACAATAACAAGAATAGAACAAGCATTTCTGCCTGACTTCATGCTGCTTCAGCCATTCCTCCTTTGTACCAAGGATCACCTCCTTCAGCAAGTATAGCCCTATGTAAAATAGTATTGCCTCAGGCCATTTCATTTGTACAAGTGTTCCATCCTTTTCCTTCAGTAAACATCTCCTGGTATTGTAGACACTTGTGAAGGTTTCCATTCAAGAGAAATGCAACTGAGATTCAGACTAAAGGGCCCAGATCTCTTGACTGGGGCCCAAAGATCTCCACATCATAAGGCAGTCACTTCCTTTCCTTGGTACCATCAACAATGCGTTCTGCTGCCTTGTTGAAGTCTGGGCACACATTCAACTTGTAGCACCAAACTGACACAGACATAGATTTTTTATGACACCATTAGTTTTCAAGAATAATTTGCCTAAATTGTAAGAGGCAATTATCTTTCAGTTCAAAAGCAGAATGACATGAAACACGTTTAAATAGTTCTGTCATATGCAACTTAATGCCAGTCTTGAAAGTGAATAATTTAGGCATTCTTCTACTAATCATTCCACCTTAATTTTGTTGTCATGATCTCTGAATGCATTTTTAAATTGATTAACATATATTTTACATTAGTTCCCTTCCTAAAAACCTTGGATTGATATGAGATTAATTTCTTTTTTTTTTTAACAAGCTCTTAGACTATTAGAATTGTCTCTCACTTAGAGTTTATTAGGTTATAAGGGCCTTTTATATTTAAAATATTTATGAAAATAAACAAGTCTTCTGAGGATTTGATAGTGCTGCAATTAGATTTTAAAACACACATAGATTAGACCCAAGAAGTTTGTGCTATTTTATCACAGTTCACTGAGCACCTCTGCTGTCCAAGTTTTAAATTTGAAGGATTTATAGATTATTCTGACAAGCCATAGAAGAGAAAGCAAATCACAACAAAAATTAAAATGCCATAACACAGGATTACATCATATGTGTAGATTTCACAATCTTGACGGTAGCTTTGACTTTCCCATCTTGAAACAAAGAACAAAGGATACACCTGCCGTAGATTGAAGGGATCCTGACTGGTGCTTTTTCTGAGAGGCTCTGCTTAGTTCATCCCAACGAAACAGGCACATACCCTTCAAAAGGAGCTGGAAGTTCTGATTTACTCTCATGAGACCCTATGGGAAGCTCATGCCAGAGCAGGCTCCTGGCATAAATTGAGGCCCCTCAGAGACAGAAATCCACATTGGAATCAGGTTTGCCATCAGGATTTGTGACCCAGACTAGTCCCACTCTGGGGCAGCCTGTTCCAGAAGGACTGAAACCCGTGGGAAGGACTCACATTAGAGAAGTTCATGGAGAACTGTCTCCTACAGCTGGGACCCCTTGCTGGAGCAGGGGAAGGGTGTGAGGAGTCCTTGCACTGAGAAGATAGGAGTGGTAGAGATGACATGTGATGGAATTACTGCAGCCCCTGTTCCCCTCTCCCTGTGCTGCGAGGAAAAGCCAAAAATCCCAGGAATTGAGTCCAAGGAGAAGAGAGGTATAAGGGGATGGTGTTTTAAGATTTGGGTTTATTTCTCATTATTCTGCTCTGATTTGATTGGTAATTAATTAAACTATTTTTCCCAAGTTGAATCTGTTTTGCCCATGACAGAGACTGGTAAAGGATCTCTCCCTGTCCTGATCTCAACCCATAAAACTTTTGCTGCATTTACTCTCCCTGTCCAGTTGAGGAGGGAAGTGATAGAGCACCCTTGGTGGCACCTGGAATTCAGCCAGGGTTAACCCACCACAGGCCCAGTCATTATCTGACAGTTCTAGAAATCTTCGAATTATTCTAAAATAGCAAAGACAGAACCTTGCCCTGAAGATTCACAGCCTAAGTGCACAATCTAACAAATGCCCATTTTTTATCTTCTAATGAATGAAAGGATATCTATTAAAACATCCAGTGATATTAAGACACATACACACAAACAACTAAAAGAATTACCTGGAAGGAGGAAAATTATTAGTGCTTTAAATTCTACTTAATGCTTCACAGAAGGATCCTGGCAAGAGTTCTCAGAAGTAGAGAATACCTATTTAAAAATCCATTCTTTTAACATTACTGCCTTTCAAAACACCTGGCTCTATAACATCATATGAATACAAATTCTAATTAGCTGTAATGGAATCCTGCATAAATAGAGGGCTAATGTTGTCGTAGGCCTATTCCCTAATCTCAGTTCAGTGTTTCACACAGCTTGGTTATCGAAGGTTGCAAATATTATTTCCCCATCTTAAACTTTTCATGCATTGTACAGCTTTGACAGAACTGATCTACATATGTTTGGATACTAATTCAAGTTCATATCCTTAATTATTTGCATAGACATACAAAGGGAACTAGCTAGAAAAACATCTCTTTTTTTTTTGGTTAAAATATTGATAAGAATGAAGGCTGATGAACTCAAAAATCCACATGTGCATTTTCAGGTAATCAGTTGTGAAAATTAAATGCATAGAGAGAAAAATACATAGTGAGGAAGAAACACACAGAGATATGAAAACAGCCAATTGAAAAAAAAAATCTTACTACAAAAAAAAGTTCCTTAACAGAATAGTTAATCACCTATACATACTACTTCAACGTGAGAAAATATTAACTTTGTCTATGAGAAAAATTTTAGCTTTTTTAAAATTTAAAAATTCAAATCATTCAAGCAAACTCAGAAAAGTTTAGAGAAGTAAAAAAAATATATTTATACATATATGCTAAAGCAACAGAAATACAATCTATTTATAATAATGTGAAATAAAATACATATCTGAAACCTTTTTTTAAAATTAAGTTATTAGCCAGAATGAAGAACTATCAGACTCAAAAATCGTGGGTGTTTGTATTCATTCATGATTTTCTGATACTTCTCACAAAAGATTCAGAGGTAACTCAGTGTCCAGCCCAAATTTCAATAATTACATTCTGCCTTTTAGGTTGCCAAATGCTACTGGCTTCAGCTGGGCTCCTGTTACAATACATACCAGTGTGTCACTATGTCTGCAGTTAATGATACAGCATGAATTTATATTTTAATCTAGCAAAAGCCACTAGGAGGCACAGCATTGTTTAACTAGGTTTTGTCAGTTGCAGCACTTTGAGTTTCAAGTTTCTGTAAGACAAAACCATAATTGGAGCTGGTTGCTTGCAAGATAGGCATGCCAGAATGCTGCGGTAGAGGAATATGAGAGAAAGGAAAATGATGAAAAGATGGAGGTGAATATGTCACCTTGGATGAAAAGGAAAAGGAAAAGGTGGGGGTGGAATATTGAGTAACTCTTACATTTTCTTGCAGAGCTTTCTATGGAGGTTTAAAAAAAGGGAACAAACAGAAAAACAGTACTGTGTGGAACAATAGATCTGTCAGGACAAATATACATTTTATATCAATGTGGCTGATGACCCATCAAGCTTCTAGTCATTGCACATTTGGAATAAAGAATCTCATGGAAAATAAAAACCTTTTCAAGTGCAGCATATAGGACTGTGTAGCTTCTGAGTCTCCCATCTTCCACCAAATGAAGGATATAATAAGCAGTTAAAAAATAAAACTTTTATAAAAACAGTTTTCATTTGTCTAAGCATTCCAAGAGAACTTGGTTTTGTTTGTGAAGGGGGACAGGAGATTATCGGAGCAAAATTTCACTCATTTTGTTTTGAATTGCTTTGGAATCAAGGATACAGTATTAACTACTGCAGTGTTTCTTAGCTCTTATTTTACTGTCTAAGACAAAAAAAGTAACTGTGACCTCCTTTTAGATGCATGTAGCTATAATACAAGATCTCCTGATCATAGTGATATCTCCACTGTGCCATAAATCTGGACAGTAAATACTCCTCCAGCAGGAACAGTCAAAACAAATTTTTAGCATTGCTTAATTGCATGTCGCACAGAGATTGATCATACTGAACGTTTTCTGGAAACAGGAAGTTTGCAATAAATTCCTGTTTCTAATGTGTCTTCTACAGTTCTATCCTCGACCACTGTAATAGTCCTGAACTGCCAACAGATTGAGAGTCAATGAGGAAATATCAATCCATCCAGAAATGCTCCAGGGTAAGTAGAACTGGCCAACACCACTTTTGGACACGTACATCTTCAAAACAGGATTCCTCTAGTCATTTTCTCAAATGTCAAGGAAAGCTATAGCTTCTGAGGGAAAAGAGCAAAAGAAAATCCCAACTGGTTTTACAAGACTTTTTCCTTTCCTGTTTTGTAAATAAATACAACCTTCTACCTATGGATGCATGTGCATACATACACACTCTCATATATCTATGTTCATCCAAGAGGATTATTGCAGATGTGTACAAAAAAATCCTTCAAAGGTTTTTCAGGTGAGCACCCAGCCTTCCAATATAACTACAGTACTATTTTCTAGTAAGTAAAATAAAGTACAGCAGTATGTACTACCGATGTTTGAAGAATCCTTCGAAGGCATTTTGGCCAACAGCAAGTCGTTACCTCTGAAGTTACAGACAGGCACAATCTGAAACATGTTCCTACCAGCTACATTTGTTGGTAGAAGGTTTGAATCACAAAATAGATTCTCAGTTGATGTAAACTGTAAGGAAGAAAAAGAAAAACCCAAATAACTCTTCCCCCAAAACCATGCCCTGAGATTTTTTTCAAACAGTGAAGTTACAAGTCCACTAGATTAATAAATGACTTCTTAATTTTTAATTTGAGAAATATTGCCAATCAAACCAGAATAGCTTAAAAGAAGTCATCATAGTTTGCTCACATATGCGAAGACTAAATTCAAACTATTACCCAATGCAAAGTTCTTGCAAGATTTTAGGTGAAACATCTTCTCCTTTAAAATTAATTGCCAATTATAAACATTATAAGTAAAACCAATGTTATAGCTAAGTTCAACAGCTAGCTTAGCTATGTAAATATATAGGCCATGATGAGCACTATGGCCAAGTTCCCAGGCTAAAAAGAGACAGTTAAATCTCAAATTATCTTGGCAAGGACCTTGGCCTTTCACAATAAAATGAACTTAGAAAATTCCACTTCTTTCAATCAGAAAAAAGCAAATAGCAGACTTTATTGTACCCTAATTCAATTTACTTTACTGTTTCACTTCTACTTCATCTCCCTCAAAGGGTCTTTTCAGAGAGATTCTATATAGCAAAAAGCTTTTCAGATCAGCCTGTGAGGGTACAGCTTTCAGTAGCAATAATTGAACTTGTTTGTATAACTCTGTGTAAACCATTCTGAGGACAAATCCTCCATCAAAGATGCACCATTTTCAGAGGGAGGCCTCTTCGTGAAGGAGAAGCTTCCCCAGCAAGCTGGCAGCCAAGTCACTGCAGTTATGCACACTCCATCCCCTTCTTTTTTACTTCCAGAATTGCTAATAGATTAATTTATTTGGATTCTTTTAAATGCCTGAATTCCAGAAAACTCTACTTAATTTAATTATTAAAAGGACTAGTCCTTATCCTTAGTGATCTAATAGGCACGACCATTTAGTTGACTGACAAAGCCATAATATGAATAGGAAGGCTGTGGCATTTCAGAATGGCTGAAGAAAAATATCTCAAAACAGCAGACATTAATTTTTCATCAATTAGCTCTCTACTCAGAGAAGGGAACTCACATGTATTCAACAGATTTAATCCTGTTAAATCACAGATTAATCGAAGAATCACAGAATAATCTGAGTTGTAAAGGGTGCACAAGGATCAAGTCCAACTCTTAAGTGGCCTATACTTGGATCAAACACACAACTTTGGTGTTATTAGCACTATGCCTTCACCAACAAGAGCTAATCTCTGTTCAATTATGTCTGATCAAATCTCATTTGAGTCAAGCAGGATTCAAAGGAATATAAATTACACAGGTTACTAGTCATGTGGTAACTGCACATGCAAGTGCTTTTGTGCTGTAAGTAATGTGAAATCATTTGAACAGCTTACTTATTATAGAGAAAATACTTTGTCACCTCACAGAAAGATGCATTTTTATTAATGGCAGACTCTATAGAGACCGTCAGTGATCTTTCAAATGCCTGAAGGACAAGGAAAAGAGAAGTGTTGGCTTCAGGTTAAATATCACAAATAACCTACTGATCTGAGCAGATAATTAGAAATAGAAAGAATGAGAGTTAATGCCTATGATGTAAAAACTCTTGATGTGCAGGAGAATGTATTTATTGTCAGGCTAATCATCAATATGGGTATTGGAAATTCTCTACCCAACTAGCTAGAAATTCATGATGAGGAAGAAAAGAAACCTCTCTAGCCACATGACTAGGAAGTCCATGATCGATCAGCAAGGTATTCCTTCCTGTTGAGGAAAAAATGAATTCTGGTCCTAAAACTCCTCAAAAGTTTTATCAAAGAGTCATTGCAAGAAAGCAATCTAGATTTTGAACTCGGGTTCTTTAGCCTGTAGAATGAGAGGCTGAGGGGAGTAAGGACAGAGTCAGCCCCTTCTCCCAAGCAACAAGCAATAGGACAAAAGAAAATCACCTCTAAACTATGGGAGGTTTAGGTTAAATATTAGAAAAATGTGTCCTCACTGAAAATGTGGTCAAGCATTGGAACAGGTCACTCAGGGAATGGTTTGAGTCACCAAATGTGGAGGTATTTAAAACATATAGATGTAGCACTTAGGGACTTGGTTTACTGATGGACTTGGCAGTGATAGGTCAAAAGCTGATCTCAATGATCTCAAAGGTCCTTTCCAACCTAAATTAACCCATAATTCTATCTCAGAAGAAATTTGTACCACCCTTTGTAATTACTCTGTCTTTTGAATATATGCCAATATCTGTGATCTCTGTGATAAGTGCTTGATTTAAAATTTGAACACAAAGGTTTTGGCTCTTTGCTGCGGTTTTGAAAACTATTGGTTCAAGAGACCAGCAAAACTCTTCTCTAACACTCGCAAACACTGGAGTCACTTAATACCGAGATAATTTGCTTACCTTTCTTCTCAGCAACCCCAGTTCCAGAGAGAAAGCTTGTGCAAATGCAACCAGAAAACTGTGTAATCTCACTGAATTGCTACTGGTATTTGTTACACAGACAAATTCCACCAGCTTTTAATTGGTCCAAATCCATAGTAAGGCCACCTTTTAGCTCAGCAGTAGAAATTAAGGGCACTACCCATTGCCTAGACAACAGCTGTGAAGAGAGACCTCAACACCCCAGCCCTTGTTCATTACAACAAGGTGATGATTACACCCCTTAGAGTTACTATTGTTCTCTTCCCTGGGAGTATACACCATATTTAACCCCAAGTATAAAGTAAACTTTGGTTTTCTTTTTCATACTTCAAACTACATCTTCTACCACAAAGAAGTCACACTGACTTCATAGACCAGCACACAGGTAAGGGGTTTTCTGAAGTTCTACATTTCTACAGCTGAATGTAGTCAAAGTATTGACTTGTAGGTAATATTTATGCATAGAAAATGCAGAAGTCTCACCTTCATAAAGAAGCCATCAATCAACATTGCCTTAGCTAGATGTTTCAGATAGATTGATAATCTCTACCATTTCTTAGAGTTAATTATCTTTCACGACCTTTTGAGTTCTTAGAATGTCATGAAACTTTTAACCCTTCTCAGGCTTCTCACATATGTCTGCAAATGAATCAAGTTAGAATTAGTGATTAAGTGCTGCTAATCATAATTTTGTGTATAAACTCATCGCTGAATGGTTAAACCAGAGATGGTTCCTACAGAATAAACGTCTATGCTTCTGAGACATTCTCTCATAAACCTTTAGAAAACATAGATGGTTGGAGATATTGTTTAAGAGAAAGCTTAAGAGAAAGTCTGTTCGGAAGATGATGTAGAAAGTACCTTCTACTGTTTCTACTGCATCTCAGAAGTGCTTACATTTCTACATCTATCTGTCTACAGACAGAAATAAACCTCAGTTAGAAAGTAAATAAACCACTGTTTAAACCCTTCATGCTTTCTTTCCATTACTGTTTTTCAGCTCAAAAATTTTTGCTTTTTGCTGTTTGCACAGAAAAGAGTAAAAGTTATATTTTGGCTTACATTACACTGCAAGCTAACTGCTAACAACACAAACAGTCCATTTTCCTTGTAAATGTTTCTTTGTAAATATTATTTTATCACTATTATTTTTAAGCATGACTAACCAAAAGAACACACAGGACACAGGTAAAGTTTACACAGATCATTAGTCATTCTATAATTCCCTTAACTATTTCAAACTGCTGAGATCCTGAACTTCTGGGTGATTTCATTGGTTGGAACAGAACAGAAAGACTATGTAAGCTCAAACAAGACTGTGAATATCACTTCACATTTGGTTTACAAGGTCTAACACATTTTGTTTGCACCAGAAGACCCATCTGTCTTACCGAACAATGATATTAAGAGATTCACTGACAGCAGGAGAGATACATCACTCTAAATAAATACACAACTCCATTTTAAGCATTCTTATGAAAAGCTTACATTACATGAAATCTTCAACAACAAATTGAACTCAACACTTGTAACAAAGGAACTTAATTTTTTTTCTGACAATTGATGCATCTCTTTTGGCCTTTATTGAGCCTGGAAAAGAAAGGGATTTGAGGTGGCCTAATTGTGGCTTCCAATAACTGAAGGGAGCCTACAGGAAAGATGGAGAGAGACTATTTGCAAGAGCCTGTAGTGAACAGGACAAGGGGGAATGGCTCCAAACTGACTAACAGTTGAGTTCAACTAATTATCAGGAAGAAGTTCTTCCCTGTGAGGCTGGTGAGGCACTGGAACAGGTTACCCAGAGAAGTTACAGATGCCCCAGCCCTGAAGTGTTCAAGAACAGGTTGCATGGGTCTCTGAGCAACCTGGTCTAGTGGAAGGTGTTCCTGCCCATAGCAGAAAGGTTGGAACTAG
Source organism: Turdus rufiventris (assembly GCA_013186435.1). Taxonomy (NCBI): domain Eukaryota; kingdom Metazoa; phylum Chordata; class Aves; order Passeriformes; family Turdidae; genus Turdus; species Turdus rufiventris. Next base: position 1,379,178 of record PYHW01010764.1, on the reverse strand, counting down.
ATGGTCGTCAAGATGCCTTCTAATTCAGGCCATTCTAGGATTCTGTGATCTCAAACCCTCTAGGCCCTTTAGGATGCCTCTTCACTGCTGTTATGTGAGTAGAGAAGGATTTAAAAGTTCAACACAAACATATACATATTTAATTCCAATAAATCAGTGTTACTCCGAACCACTCTGGCCTTTGCAATAATTTCTGCTATAGTTTTCCTGTAAATGGGAACAAAGCACTGGTAAACCTTGTTAGAACATGATCTCAGATACAGACTGAAACAAATTCAAGCTGTCATCAGAATAATACAGCATAGTTAAAGCTAGTTTTTAAACATTCCAACCTTCTTATTTACCCTAGAGATTTAGGACTGTACAAAGCAAGAGTCTAAGTATTAAAACAGACCATATATTCTAGTAGATTTAAAACATCACATAAAGATTTTATTCAAATTAAACTGCCAGAACTGAGATTTGGATGTGACCCACTTATTCTTTTCTTCTGTTTGTTAGTTAGAAGTCACTTGAGTTTTGTTCAACCATAAGAAATAGCTGAGATGATTGCTGGTTTTGTCTTCAGGTTTCTTCTCCAAATTTTCAATTAAATACTGGGATTTAAAGTGCTTTTTGAGTTAGATTTCACTTTTAACTTGGATTTTAATCTGCATCTCAACTCAAATATTAAATGTGTTCAGTAAAATGAAATGAGACTTTCTTTTAATGATAGATCCCTAAGTTATTTTTCAAGAAAACTTGATATCCCCAAGGGATCAGCTTTCAAAATTATATGTCTGACAATCAAAATACTATGCTTCATTGATCTTCTGACTGTCACTATGCAGGCTCATGATACCAGGCTCTAATTAACTACACCATTTCTCTTCTTTGATAAATAACTGCTCTCTATCAACTTACAGGGCTGAGGAAACTTTTGGCAGGATGCAGGCCAGCATTACCCAGGTGTATGCTTGACTTCATTCCTTCCAGTTCAATTGTAGTTTAGCTCCCAAATGCTAACGAGGATGCTGACTGAGGTTGCTACAGGAACCCACAGCACAGAAGTGGCTCGGGATCCTGGAGCTCACAAAACTACCACAGATCACATTGCTGTGTGTTGTCGCCTCTAAGTGCAAAATGATGCTGCAAGATAAGGACAGAAAATAATAGCTAAAACTTTATTTTATAAAAACTGGTCTTGTTAGAGCAGGAAATATAATGATCCTTTGTGCTGTTATTTAAATACTAACACATTTTTACAGCAGCATGCATGAAGTAACAGGCATTCCCTGTGGTGCAAATTAAACCCGAGAACTCCACACCAAGGTGGTTTAACACCAGCAGGAGAGAGAGCATTTGAGATAAATGTCTGCTTTCCAGCTTTTAAGATTCTCACATCATAAAGTGCTTGGAACTGTTCAATTATCTTTCCACAGTTTATTCTTTTGTTGCTGCTGTTGCTGTTTACAGGGATTGATTTTGGTTGCATACACTTTCCCCTCCCTGCCATGCAAAATGACACAAAACCACATCTGCTCGCATATAGTTGCTGCTAAATTCCAGACACAATGTTGAGTAATTACTGAATGCATAAAATGCTTTACTTTCAATGTCATCTTTACTGTCATTTTTATAAGACTTAACTGATTTACAGAACTCTTTTTAATCCACAGATAAAGAATATTACAAAATAAAAGCACATTTATATACTTCTCTGTATAGAGAGATGGAGATAGAAAACTACTTCCTCAAGACCACACACTGAGAATACAAACCTGTTTTTTAAAATTATCATTCATTTTTACAAATCTATATAAACTCTTCCAAAAATGTTGACTTTTATGATCTAATTCTTCTACCTACTGTTACATGAACACTGTGCTAAAAAGTGGGGAGAGAGAGCTTAAGATTCATTTTCTGGTATCTCTCTGAGGGAAAGAATTCCTGTGCTTACTCCTAGTGGAGTCTAGAGATAATTCAACATCATCTCAAAATTGCTTAGTCTGTTCTGAAATGGACTATCCCCCCAACAATTTTAATTTCGAAAGCTGATATTTATCTATAAGCAGATAGGAACCATCCTTAAACATCAGCAGTGCCAAACGTTTGGATTTGGGAGAGGACACTAAATCACAGCATCAAGATGTGTACTGTAGAAATGGATTTTATAAAATACATAGAAGGGTATTTTAGGCAAGTTCAAGTCTGTTCCAAGGACTTCTCACAAACTGATGTTCCCTGTAATACAGTAATACATAGGGGACAATGCTTCCTACAGAAATCAGCAAACTAAAATCTAGAATATTTTATCTGCCCAGCACCAGAAATGATCCAGAAATACTATTGAACAGCAAGTTCTGCAGGCATGACCCAATTTGCCTAGCAAACAGTCACACCCCAGCCAGGATGTCTAAATGTATATTAGTACATTTATAGAAGACAGTATACTTTTTACAGTCAGCAACTAATGTTGTGTGTAGGGCCAAAAAATCCTAAAAAGCTTGAGTTGGGAAGCTTGCTCTGTAGGTTACTCAATTTAACTTCCTGCTCAAAGCAGGACAAGCTTCAGAGGTTGCTCATAAGTCTCAGATCCTGGTCCAGGCAGCCCTGAGTATTGCCAAGGACAGTGATTATGCATCTGCTCTGCACAACCAGTGCCAAGGTTTAGAAGCTTTTGTTGCAAAGATTTTCTTTCCGTTTTCCAGAACTGTTTCTCAGTTGAAATCTATGACCACTGCCTTTGCCTTTTTAGTGTTCAGTTCTAGGAAGTCTTTTGTCTCCCTGTCAGCCCCATTAAGTGGTTGACAATAGCAGTAACATGTTTTACTTCCTTTTGGGCTGAGCAAAGCAAGTTCCCTCAGTGTCTACTTACAGAAGGTACATTCCAGCCCTCCTGCTAACTGAGCAATCTTCCCCTAGAGTGTCAGCACCTCTGGTATGCCGTGGGGTCTGAGATGGAATATATTCCTTCAGAGGAAGCCTCATAATTATTGAGTGAACTGTCACTTTGCTTAATCTGCAGCCTACCTTCCTGCTCATACAAGTAGGATTCTGTCGGCCTTCATGACCCATCTGCAATTCCCCATCCAACAGGAAATCTGAGGCCATTTTGTGTGGAGATGGTGCCCACATGAGTAATATCAAAACAAAACAACTTGAGAAAATTTCTGATATCAGTATAAGAACCATAGAAATACCAGCCCAGGACCACACTGTGACTCAAATTCGTCATTCATTTAATCACACCCTGCATTAGCTCTACTGACCTGTGCTGTGCTTCAGTCTTTCATCACCCTCAGATAAATAAGAAGTAGCAACTGATTTACTGCTAAATCTAGTGTGTGTTAAAATCAGGTTCCCAGTGAATATTCATCATAACTTTTGCTACAAATACCATGTTCAAAGGTTATAATACTTTCCTAATAAAGAAACAAACTTCTGATATTTAGCTCATCACTAACCATGAAGGAAAAATTTGCATCATAGTTATGATTTATAACATGGCTATGTGCAGAATAGAAGTTTCCACAAAAAGAGGTTGTACTGAAATTAAGAGTATGCTTTATTTGCTCTGGGCATTTTTACTTAAGTCTTCATATTTTGTCATGGTTTAGTGCAATATACAGACAAAGCCTCACCTCTTTCAGAAAGCCCCGGACATGGCTTTTGTTGCTATTCCTCACTTAGTCTCACCTTTGGCTCCTTCAAACTGCAGTATTATTTATTTTGCATAGGATACTCAAAGAGGCCCTGAACTGAAGACCATAGCGAGCCTTAACTGAAGATGAATTCTCAAAGAGCAAATTTTACAGGAGTTTGTTTTTCACTGCATCAGGAAAATTTCCTCACTGAAATGGTTGTCAAGCATTGGAATGGACTGCCCAGGGAAGTAGTAGAGTCACCATTTCTGGAATGGCTCAAAAAATGACTGAACATGGCACTTAGTGCTGCGCTTTACTTGACAAGTTAGTGTTTGGTCAAAGGTTGAACTCAATGACCTTGAAAGTCTTTTCCAACCGTAATGATTCTACGATTTTCTGAGTCTTTAAAATAATTACACGAGTGAAAAAAGAATACAGTAATTTCATGACCATAAGGCGCACCTGACTATAAGGCGCACCTGCTGGGAGTCAGCAAAACTCGCAACATTGTAGATCAGATAAGGT
>PYHW01010764.1:1360780-1374626 GCA_013186435.1 Turdus rufiventris | reverse complement strand
GGGGGCTGCTGCGGGCCCCCAGGCCTACCTCCACCCAGCAGCCATGGGCTCCCGGGCCCGCCCAGACCCGAAGGGGGTGTGCCTCGGGCACCCGGGCCCGCCTCCACCCGGCTGCCACGGCACTACCAGCCCCCCCCCACGGCTCACGGCTCGCACTTCCGGGGTGGCAAATGTTGCACCTTTGTACTTCATATAAGGTGCACCGGACTATAAGGCGCACTTCCGGGTTTGGGGAAAAATTTTAGTCAAAAGGGTGCGCCTTATAGTCGTGAAATTACTGTACCCAAAATTTTGGGTTGACCATCATAATTCTGACATGAGGAGATAAAAAGGCCAAAGACAACACTATGTCCTGATTTTGCGTTGGATAAAGGATGCAAGGAAAAGTTCCTATCTTTACATTTTGCTTTAGGAATCTACACAAAGCATCCCCAGGCTGTGTATTTATAGGAGGCAGGTAGTGTCTTGACCACGTGCCCTAATTTCTGCTTCCTAATTTCAGATATTATGGCATCATTCATTATCACTTCAGTCTTGCTACCAGCTTCCCAGTGGATATTCCAAATAATGGACCTTGTATAATTTCTCAGACACTTCCACAAACACAAGGAAGCCAGGAGACAGGAAACTAATCTACTTTTTACAGGAAAAGGTAGGATATTCTTTTGATATTTGACCAGTTCTATAAAAGGATGGCACCCTTTGTTATAAAAGCTTTTAAACTAGAAGGGTGTTGTTTGTAATGGTCTACATAAGCACTCCCCTTTATTATGTCTAGTTCCTGGTTATTCTGCTCAATTCTATGCAAGGTGTACAAGCCTACTGTCTATCACATATCAAATTCAGAATCATGCATCTTATTTCTTTTACTTGAATTATTTGTCTGTCTGCTTTACTTTTCCATACAAAAGAGTCAGTTCCAGCTCTTCATTTTATTGTGTTTTTTTTTTTTTTAATGTAGGACTTTCTTAATCCTAACATGAAAGCTTTCATCTTTGAAGCAAGTAAACATGAAAAAGACAGATTTCTTTTTAAACCTGAAGACTATAAGGGTTTGTTCAGCTTCTAAGTTTTTAGAATCTAATCCTCTAACCCTTTGTTCTGCTTTTAATGTAATGGAATTCACAGTCAGAATTGGCAGGATTTTTTTCCTTTACAGTATTATTTTGCAGATTGCATGTACCAAGGAGCAGGTAACAGAATGCAGGGAGAGGTAGTGGTGTATTATTACAAGTCTGGTATGTCTGGCTAATAACTTGTTTAGCAATTTAGTTCAAGTAAGTTTCTAGCAGTAATTAGGGTCATTAAAGCACAAGGCAGGTTAGTCAGTCAGTTCAATATTCAAGCCCCTTGACTCACTGACCTTGCCTGCCTGAGGTGGAAGAAAGGATCACACATTGCTGCCTGTGATTATGAATATATGAGATTTCCATTGCCAGCTAGAGAAATTTGCTTCATTTTACCACAAGGTCAAGTTTGAATCCCACTTCCCCTCCAGCCTCATTTCATTCTTCGCAGAATTGTGATTGCTGATTGTGTTTTTATGATGCATTCCACTAACAGGTCAGAATATGGGGTTTTTAATGCATAATACATTTTTATTTGCCTCTTTTTTTTAAGGAAAAAAGAAAAAGCAGCATTGCATAACAGAAAGAAAGCAGCTAAATACATAAATGGTGATGAGGCATTGTTTTTAGCACAATTACTGAATGAATGCTCTGTGTGAGAGCTCCATGTAGCTATATCACAACTTTGGGTTTATTTCTGAAGGAAAAAAAAGTCCTAAACAATGTTATTTTTCACCAGGAATTGCACACTGACCTGACCCTGATATAAAAATGGTTTTTTCCTATTTATTTACTTACTAAATATAATGCTTGGGCAACTGGAGGTCAACATCATTCTGTGCAAGTTCCCAGGTTAAGTAGCCCATTCACTGTGCTCAGCTGCTCTGGCAATATTCAGAGATATGATGGCTTTAAAGAGGCTGAGGGCCAAGATTTCTTTTGTCACCAGGAAATTAATTTTGTTGTGCAGCACAGTGTAAAGCTGCAATGAAAACGAACATTGTTATTACAGGGTAAGTGATAATAGAGGAGGGCTTTGAAGTTTACACCATGTTCATGAAGGTCATTGCCATGGTTTTAGTTAGTTCATTTTAAATAAAATGCATCTTTAGATCTCGTTTGGGCAGAATTTTGTCCTTCTGAAAAACATGAGCAAATAATTTGTGTGCTCTGGATACACAACGCCACTAATAACAACACATAATTTCCACACAACTCAAACAGTAAAAGTCCTAGATGCAATAGTTTTTCTAATTCCTAGATGAACTAAAATGTGAGAGAAGTAAAAAAGGCAGTACTGAGAGAAGCTTGAATCCCTACAGGATCTGCTGGCAAGTTTGCCACTGTTTCTGTTATGTTTTGGAATGGAACCTCTTACTCTGAAAGGACCAGAACCAAACTTATGGGGACCAACAAAAAGGCAACTTCTGCCATAATAAAAAATCATTGAGAATACAGATTAACCATGTCATTGTCTATGCAAAGGCAGGAAAAGAATAATATATCTCTAAAGGAAATATTCCCCTTAATACCTGTACAATGCCCTGTCTTGTAACTCAAGAGGTCAGAAGCATGTCGGGTCATGTCAGACTAGCCCTAGGTCCTAGGCCATGCTCACAACTCTAAATGTAACCCACTGGCAAGCCTTGCCAGGATAAAGGTAGCAAGAATCACAAAATTATAGGAGCCTCTTAGGGTAGAAATGCCTTGTACTCAAGAAGAAAAACGTATATTTTTCACTTCTAGAGGTTTCTATATCAAAACTTGAGGTGTAGGCGTAGGGTGCATCATTCCCTCCCACTTTTCAGGCCTCATTGTGACCTCAGAAATGCTCATTATGCCTCAGTCTTGAAAAACAGGGCCTGGGCAGAGCTCCTCTTAAGTTATCAGGAACACGCTGTGCTCCCAGTTGTAGAGTGAATCTTTCCAACAAACTTTGTTGTGCTTCCACATAATTTTATCTCATTTTTAAAGAAACCTTTGCTGGGGATTTTTTAAGCAATCTCAAACACTCGCTGACCATAAAATGGTAGCAGTGAAGTGATGGCAAGTGGAGGAACTTCTCCAAAATTTTTAGTCAAAGCTGTCAGTGCCCAACACATTGGATTGACTTGAGCAATTTCATTTAGACTAACAGCCTTTTTTTACTAGGAGAATATTATAATAGATTCTGAAATTAGACAGGCAATCCATAAACTACATTGATTCACATATTTATTCCTTTCTCAAGTAGCATACCTCACAAGTACACAATACAGTTTACTCCAGTCCAGTGCCAAGCAATCAGCTCCATTAAAACAGGTCATGACATTCAAAATTCAATTTGATGATCATTAGAGAAGAAAATGCAAGACATTTCTTTCTTTTCTTTTTTTTTTCCTTGTCAGCATAATATGAGATAATTTAGGTTGAGGAGCATTTTGGGATGGTGGCTGGATCCTATAATTTCAAAAGAAACTGAGGCTTATGTGTCAAATATTCTTTGAAATTCCTGCTCTTTCAGTACAGATTTCAAATTTCAAAATATAAGGTCTGTATGACATAATAATGTCTGCTGCAATTTTCTTACCTAAAATTTTACCACCTATATTTTGAAAGTTTACTAATAAATACAACCTAACTACTTGGCACACAATTTATTCCATAGTTTAGAAACCCAAAACAGATATCTGAGGTTATAAATAAACAAAAAGCTGATAGACTTTCAAGTAGAAACAACCATTTGCTACAAGGTTAAAATTCTCTTCCACCACACAGATTTACAGATAATACTCCTAACATAAACATCTTTCTGAACTTGCCTTTTACCGAGTGAGTTTTTACTTGTTTAGCTTCCCATAAATTATTTTTGTAACATCTTTTATAAATACTGCTATGCTTATGGTGAAGAAGAATTCAGCTGAGAAGAAATAAAGCAGAACTGTTAAAATGCAATTTAACATAGTTCAAAATGTTATTTTGAGATCATTGACACATAAAATACATACATCAAAGACCAAACTTCAATTCTGAAATCCCACATGGTCTACAGAACTTGAACTACTTTTTTTTTCAGTGGCATTAAAAAAAAAAAAAAACAACAAAACCCAGAAGAAATATTGTTCAGCTTCAATTACCTTTTTACTAACGTATTTTTGATTTACCACAGAATGAAATGGGAGTGAATTACAGGTACATTCAAAGACTATCACAAACTGTGCTGTTCTTCTACGGAAAAAATTGATACCCTCCAGAGCAAAACAGGATATCTTACTCAATACCATAGGCAAAAGAGCGTAGAAGTCCATTTAGTTTGGCAAACATTTTTATAGCCCCGCTTTTGCAGATGTGTTCTTACTGCGCTTGTACCAAAAAATCCCCATCTTATAGCCTCCCCAGAAGAAAAATCCTTCTTACTAATCTTATTCACATCCTAAACCTTATTTTCATGCTCAACCAAATCCTATTTTGCTTTGTTTGGAGCAACAATTCTAGACACATGAGAGAAGCTATTTGATAAGAAACACAATTGAGCAGAAAATCATAGTAATATTCCAAAGGCCAGTCCTCAAGGCTTAGAATTTATAGCATGAAAGCAAACAAATCAGCACAAGCAAAAATTAACAATTAAAACTTTGCAAGTGGGAGCTAAACCTCTTACAGTTACCTGGGAAGGAACTGGAGCTAATTTGAAACTAATAACAGACATATCAAAGAGAGCTCTAGTTAGAAGTCTTGGAAAGTACTTCTGACATAGTTTGTCTGTAGCTACAGCCAAAAATTTAAATGTTATAATGCTGGCTTATCTATAATGAACCTACTGTTTACTCAAAACAGACTTTCAAATAGATTCAAGTAATTTTCATTAACTGTGAGTATGTAGCAATATATTCATCACTGCTCATTTCCACTATAATATAATATCATTCCCATTTAAGTTAATTTTTTTTCATTTCTTTCAAACATCACATGTTTTGCAGATAAAGATTAATTTTGCAAAAAACATCTGATTAGGCATATTAAGTTCCATTACAAACAAGACTTTAAAATATGCAATTATGTGAATGCTTATAAGATCAATATCCTCTTTATGAACTCTGGGGCTTCCCCCAGGAAGGTACAGTATCTTTTCCCAAAATAATTTGTCTTAGCTGATATGATACCCTGTATTAATGACCCAAATATCAGTTGCATCTTTTCTACAATGAAGTTCTCAAAGGATTTTTTCAGTGTATAAACAACTTTAATTGAAAGATGTATAGCTCTTAGAGACTTCCCAAAGGAGGCCTACAAAGATGATGAAGGACCTGGAGGAGAAGCCATGTGAGAAATGGCTGAGGGCACCTGGTTTGTTCAGCCTAGAGAAGAGGAGACTGAGGAGAGAGCTCACAGCAGTCTACAGCTTCCTCATGAGGAGAAGCAGAGGGGCAGACTCAGTGAGCAGGGACAGGATCCAGTGGAATAGCTAGAGTTGTGTTAAGGGAGGTTTCAATTGGACATGAGGAAAATATTCTTCATTGAGTGGCTGGGTCTTGAAACAGGCTGCTTGGGAAAGTGCTAACAGCCTCAAGCCTGACAGAGTTCAAGAAGTGTTTGGACAATGCTCTCAGGCACAGGATGGGATTGTTGTGGTGTCCTCTGCAGAGCCAGGAGTTTACATTGATGATCCTGATGAGTCCCTTCCAACTCAGAATATTCTGTGCTTCTATGAATAAGGCTAACCCACTCCTCCTTCTCCTCCTCTGATATTTGATCTCAATATGTTGTAGTTCAGGACCCATTTTACAGTGACTGGAACTCTGTACAAGTATCAAGACTAAATGTAGCTCCTGTCTGAGCTGCATCAAAACTGCAGCTTTTACAGGCCAATGTCCTGACTCAGCAGAAAGTACCTATTCCTCAAAAAATATTATCACCTCCATTTTCTTTCCTGTTTTCCCTGTATACTGACATTTATTTTTCCTTAAAAGAATGGGAAAATAGCTTTTCACTTTTGGAACTATGAATAAACAGTGCCATCTTCTGTCTATGTCACTGCAGGAAAACAGGCCAGTATAGACTCAAATTACGGGATTGAGGTGGCAAAGTTTTATGTGAAATCTCTGCAAGTTTTAGCTCAGACAACATAATGCACCATGTCCTTCAAGTGCATAGTGGTACTAAGAGCTTTTTCAAGCAATCATGTATTTAAGATACTGACTTGTAGCTAATTGCCTGAAAGACATACTCACCTCTGCTTTTTCAGAACAGTAAGCAAGAGATTATTATCAACCATTGTAGATTTTTGAAGATTAATTATTTATCAATGTCTTTCTAAGATGTACATATTTTTAACATCCTGACGTCCGCATTCCTATTTTGCTTTTCAGAAACACTTGGCATTTTAGTCATCATTTACCCTTAATGTTATTTATTATCCTGTTTGCCAAGGAAACAGAGCCTGGAATATCAAAAATATTTCAGAGTGAGTCACAGAATCATATAATAGTTTGGGGTAGAAGGGACCTTAAAGATCATGCAGTTCCAACCCCCTGCCATGGGCAGGAACACCTTCCACTAGACCAGATTATTCAGAGCCCCATCCAACCTGGTCTGGGACATTGCTAGGGATGGGGCACCCACAGCTTCTCGAGACAACGTGTGCCAGCACTTTATCCACCTCACAGTAAAGAATTTCCTCCTAATATCTATCCTAAGTCTACCTTCTTTTAATTTGAATAGAAATGCTTGGCATTTTAGTAACCATTTATCCTTAATGCAATTTTTATTCTTAATTTATGCACCAAATACACAAAGACTGTAATTTCTTAAATAGTTCAGAATCTGTGCCCTGGCTTTTATAAATGACATCATATATATTCTTGGAGATAGAAAGCTGCAAATTACTCAGTATGGTAGTCACAGAGAAAGCCTGATGTTGTCCTAATTTCAGGCATTAAAGTAGTGCACACATAATTTTATTTTCATATCAAGCAGAAAGTAAAAAAACACATTTAACATAATAAGAGAAAATCAGATCATCCCTTTTGAGTTAATGAAATCTTCTGGCAATCTGCATGAAAACTACCAGTAGTTTCATAAAGAATCCATTAACTACAAAGCAGTGTATATTTACACATACTTTCCTAGCAGGCTAATGGAAGTGGTGCCTGCTGCTCTCAGTAGACCATACTTTAATTCTTATGGCCACCAGCCATTTTAGCAGTGGCAATTTGATGCATATTTCTGAGTTTCAGTCTGCTTAAGCAGGAAATGGTTATGCTAAGGAATTCCCTGGAGTGGTTGTGAACAGAAGAAAGCAAACATCTCGAAACACCATGATCTTGCCATATACTGGGGCTCACACTTCACTGTCTCAGAAGGTATAATCATTAAGGACAAGAGCTGATGAAGAAATAAAATGGTCATGGAAGCAGGGACTTACTTCTGACATTTGGGAATAGGACAAATTAACATACCAATTAAAATGTTGAGACATTGATTCACTCTCAGCTCTGCCAAAGATGTCCTAAGTGATCCTGAGCAAAATTAATTTACGCAGCCCATTAGATGTCTGGAACACGATATAGTTGTTAAATGTTCAAATGATGGTACGGTCATGGAATTTGATGGGGTTTTATCATGAATAGGGGACTTGTAAAGCTGAGGAGAAGACTGGACATGACCATATTCAATAATTTCAAATAAAAATATTTAAACCCAACCCAAATGTTTAAAGAATTTCATAGAAGGTAAAAAAAATTAAGTATGTAGAGGCTATGAAATTACAAAATTAAGGCTGTTACTGCAATATTCAATAATAGTAGGGTATACATTACAATACAATCTAATTTCAGGATGATATACTATTTCCTTCTTCTTAGTATAGTTTCTTCTAGAAATAAAGCCTTTGTAACAGCTTCAGGAGACTGTCCCCCTTCCAGGTCATTAGGAATGTATTGACTTCAAGTGAATTAAAAATGACAGAGATTTTCACCTCTTCTTGTTATCTACAGTCCACCACAAAGGTTGCAGTATGCCTATGGTAAAAAAAAAACCAAACTTAAATTAGCCTTTTCACTAGGCACTAATCAACTGGCCCATTTACACACATTCAGTTCTAAACCAGTCCTACTACTGTTGCCATTGCCCAGACAAATGAAAACTTGGAAGAAAGCAGGTGCCTTTGTGCCAGAATTCAAAGATTGTGCCAGTCAGAAAGAGGGTTTGCAGAGAAGGGACGTAATTGATACAGGTTCTAAGTCTGGAAAAAATTTCCATCCCCCTGCTGTTGATGGAAAACTCCATCAATATGGCATCAAGGCAGCTCAGCATAAAGTTATTTGTTGAGATTTATGGACCTAGGCTTCCAATAAGGTCTGACAGGCCATTGTCTCCAAGCACAAACTCTCTGCCTTGATCACTGCTCAAATCCTGTCCCATTCACCCAATGTCTATTACTCTTCTTTCCAACAACTTTCTTCTAATTCAAATCATATTATTGCTCATCCAGTTCAATAGACTTGGCTCTGCACAGCTGTGTCAATCCCCAAAATATTCAATTAACCTAGTTTGCTCCCACGTCTTCCCACTAATTCCACCATTTCTGGTCTCTTTCTCTGAGCTCCACTGTTAGTTTTATCCCTGCATCCACCTGATTCCATCATTTACTCTCTTCTCTCTTAGCTGCTGCTTTTTCTGCACAGGAACTGTTGACTAATATTTTGAAACCAATAGTCTTATTTTAATCCTCAAAGGCTGAGAGCAATAATTGCTAGAGAAGTTAGCTTCATTTTCTAACTTTATCAAATATATCAGTCTGAGGAATTTACATGTAAGTAGTCCTGAGGTGTTCATAAAGCATGAAAGTAAGAACAAATTAAGTATTCTTCTGTGATTATGACATGACTTTTAGATTTTTTTGTATTTTATTGTGTCTTCCAAAAAGCTGGAGTATTACATTGTATGTGATGTCTAAAATTACTAGTGAGGCCACAGTCATAGGACCAGCAGATACTTTAGTTAAAAAAGAAAAGAACTGGTTTTCCCTAGGAACTGCAATCAGTTTACATTTTTGGTAGTAAATATTAATTTAGGTAATTCATGACAACAAACCCTACAGAATTTCTTAAATTTCATTAATATGAAAAAACTCATAGCTTCACATTAATAACTGAATGAATGAACCAGTATTCAAAATTAGGAACTTTGAAATATCTGTATTGCTTTCTTTGATCCTCACAGTGTGGAAACATAGAAGAATATCAAAGTCAATTCTTTGACTTGAAGAGTACAACAAACCACGCTTTGGGTCACTCCCATGTTATCACACAGTGCACATTAAAAATTAATGATATTTTATTCTAAGCATCAGTTTGCAGTATTTGATGCTAGAAGTATTTATTAACCCATGATATTATCTACATAAGAAACACTTTTGGGGTTTTGGGGAGTGGAAGGAAAATATCAGTGCTCAATCTTCTGATGAATTTGGCTTCCAGCTAGACAAAGTCCTGTTAGAACTGGCTTCTTGTTTAGATAAGATTCATATTTTATAGCGTAAAGTGGACCAATCACAGGTGTTGAATCTGTTCAGAAAAATTCAGAATCTGATTCAATTAGCTTTGACTACCTCAGAAGCTTTCTGGTCTAACAAGAAAGTTGTATTAAATTAAATCAGGATGCAAAAAAGTAACAATATGCATTTTCATTTTAGTGTGAAGAGCTTCCATATGAACTAATAGCAGCCTTCATAACCCATAACAAGTACAATTCAGTTTAAATATTTGCTAGAGTCAACATTTCATTATTTCAGTGTGCCAGCTGGTCATTATGGCATATTACAGGAAATGATGACATGGTGTGCAAAATTATAAAATGATGGCTTCCTCTGGCAAATGCAAAAAGGCTTTTTTTCTTTAAAGGCTTGAATTACTTCACATATTTGTTTTAATTTATACTTCATTCTCTTTTCAAAGAAATCTACACTATCCAAAGACAGGTCTTTCAGTTCTTGAGGCAATTGAAGAAGAAAACTAACAGCTAAGACAATCTCCCCTTTTATTAAAAGAATATTTTTCAAAAGGTAATAACAACGTGAAACAAAAACACACATGATTATATGACAAATGGTAAATAAATAAAGCAAAATTGTGCTCTGCCATCTTTGTACAGATAGAGTTTCTACCTAGAATTCTTTTTTACTACATACTACTGAAAGACGTCAAAGCAAATTTCCAGTAATTTCACGACTATAAGGCGCACCCTTTTGACTAAAATTTTCCCTCAAACCCGGAAGTGTGCCTTATAGTCTGGTGCACCTTATCTGATCTACAAAGTTCGGAAAATTGCGAACCCGGAAGTGCAAGCTACAAACTGAAACAAGACCCACGGGAGCTGCGGCTGTGCGGGGGGAGTCGGGAAGTGTGGGAGCCGCGGCCGCCGGGCGGGGGAAACCGGGAACCGGCGCGTCTGCCAGGCAGGGAGAAGTGGGGGGGAGCGGTGCGGCCACGGGGAAGCACCAAGAAGCGCCGCGGGAAAGCGCCGAGAAGCAGCAAAAAAGCAGCAAAAAATCGTCAAGAAAAGTGGTAAAAAGGCGTCGAAAAATCGCTGCAAAAAGCGACCAAAAAACGGCAAAAAATCGCCGCGAAAAGGCGCCAAAATATCGCGGTGAAAAGCGGCCAAAAAGCAGCAAAAAATGGCCGCGAAAAGTGGCCAAATAGCACCGAAAAAGTGCCACAAAAAAGTGGGGAAAAATCACCGCAAAAAAGCGTTGAAAAATCACGGCAAAAAGCGGCGAAAAATGGCCGCGAAAAGCGGCCAAAAAGCGGTGGAAAATCGCCACAAAAAAGCGCTGAAAAGTGGTGAAAAATCGTGGCAAAAAGCGGCAAAAAATCGCCGTGAAAAAGCGGTGAAAAATTACCGCGAAAAGTGGCCAAAAAGTGGCGCAAAATTGCCATGAAAAGTGGCTGAAAAACGGCGAAAAATGGACGCGAAAAGTGGCCGAAAAGCAACGAAAAATAGCCGCGAAAAAGTGGTGAAAAATCGCGGCAAAATGTTTGCAAATTGAGAACCTGTCAGTAATTCGCTACTTTGTTGCACGCCGCATGGCTCCTCTCTGCAAAAAAAAATAGTGCGCCTTATAGTCCGGTGTGTCTTATCTGAGCTGCAAAGTTGCAAAAGTTGCCGACTCTCGGGGGTGCGCCTTATAGTCCGGTGCTCCTTATGGTCGTGAAATTACTGTACACAAGTCCTTGCCATTTATACAACAAATAAGTCTGGGTTTCTAACTGATGCAAGTAACTTAACTCATTAGCAGTAGCTCAAGCAGAATGTATTCACTTTTCAAGGTTACCAAATGTGCACCACTTTAAGTGTAAAGGGACATATACTTTATACTCCAATGCTTCTTTATAAAAACAAATGTTCTTACTGTTGCATATTTAGGAAAATATCTTCCTTTCAGTAAACGTGTTTATATAAAAGATTGGTCTTTCCAATCAGAATAAATTTCTGTTTGAAAACAAAAAATCTTAGTTGAAAAATCCATGGTGCACATAAAATATGATAAAGCAAAAAGATAAGGCTATATCTTGCTGTTAGAAGCTTCTAAGAATTTTAACTTTTGCTATACCACTAACAAATCCATTCAAGTGAATGTCAGGGACAGACATCAGAAAATCACCTGGTTAGATGAAGATAACATCTGGTAATCTAACTGTAAAACATTCTGACCCATAGTCTCTTTCCAGCTGCACTCACTGCTTCACACAAGATCCAGAATTTAACAGGGTTTCTTACTTACTAACAAGATAAAAGCAAAACAGTATTTTTCAAGAGCTTTCCAAAGGGAGACTTGTTATCATGCTTAGCTCTGTGATCATTTGAGCTGCTTCACTGTAGGATTTTCTACTAAGAAAAACAAATGAAGAATGGCATGAAAAATTGAGTGATACCCAAGGAAGCTTCTTTTAATGTCACTGGAAGACTTGAGCCTCATGCTAAGGTGACACTTGGTGTTTCTTTGGCTCAGAGAGTTTAATGTAGGTATAGCAATGTGTGTTTATGCTGTACAATCTACTGAGATTATTTTACACAGATTGTTACAGACTGCATCTATAATTTCAATATTATGTCCAGCTTCAGACAGAATTAAGTGGTCTCCAAGCATTTTCCTGTTCTACAGTGAGATGCATCAAAAGATAGAAATAAGTATAAATATAAAAGCAAATATAATCACATAGACAAGAACATCAACAACATAATCTGCTGGATGCAATTAATAAAAAACTTAGTGGATGGAGTTCTGATCTGCTAGGGATGCCTGTGAGGAGCCAATATATTTGTCTCAATCCTGGTTGTCAGAGGCACTTGAGGGAGGGCTTGCACATGTCCCATGTCCAGCAGGCATCTAGGAGAAGTTGGAGGAAAGCTTTGTCTCTGGAGTCTCCGCCTGGGAACCAGTTCATGTCTCACATGAGACAGACAGTCAGCAGGGGAACCCCAAAGACACTGCACCCTTCTGAGACACTGCCCAACCAGATGGCAAAAGGTCTCTGCCAATGGACTGCAGTGGGACATTGGACTGGGCCAATGGTTTCCTGTCAGCAGGCAGACTTTGAGAAAGGCCACGGGGTATAAAAAGTACTTCATCACAAGCCCCAGGGTTTTTTGAACTTGCTTTTTGATTGTTTGTCTTTGGCTTGGGACTGTGCTTTTGTGGCTTGGTGTTTTGGGGGGCTTTTCAAAGTTGCTTTTTGAGTGCAGGCTTTTTGGAGCTTTTTGGTCTTTTGCTTTTTGGGGACTTTTTGAGCCTTAAGCTTTTTGCGCTGACCCTAGCCTATCTTTTGGCTGTCCTGCCCTCACTGGCTCTTGCTCGTCCTTGAATCTCTCCTGCCTCCCTGTGTCCCTGACCAATGCTTGCTCCATCTCTGTGTCCCTGCCTGAGCCACCTGCATCCAGCCCTGCCCGCCTCCAAGCCAGCCCACCACCCATCCTTACCATGACCCTGTCCAGGCTCCTGGTCCTCCTGCCCAATCCCCCCTCACCTCATGTCTGTTCATCCATGGCCACAGGAGCTGTCCACAGGTAGGCAGCATGCACACCCCGACGTCCGTTGGTAATGGTCTCTTCTTCCCTCTGTCTCCTCTCTTTCCCTCTCTCTTTCTTCTTGCACTGTCTTCTCTAGCCCTCTTTAGGAGAGTACAGTAATTTCACAACTATAAGGCACACCCTTTTGACTAAAATTTTGTTCAAAACCTGGAAGTGCACCTTACAATCTGGTGCGCCTTATATATGGACAAAGTTCGAAAATTTGCCAACCCGGAAATTCAAGCCACGAACCGAGCAGTGAGCCACGCAGAGCTGTGTGGAGCTGCACACCATGCAGAGCCGAGCCAAGCCACATGGAGCTGCAAGCCACGCAGAGCCACGCACCATGAGAGCTGCGCCAGCCAGAGAGGGCAGGAGTGTCAGGGTCCACAACACAGGGAGGGCGCCTGGGGCTGCGTTTAAAGGCTACACCACCCCATGAAAAATGTTTGCAAATTGAGCACCTGCCAGTAAACCCTGCGATCGTGTGATTCCGTTACTAATCCGTTACTTTGTTGTGCGCGGATACTTGCTGGAGAAAAAAAAGTGCGCCTTATAATCCAGTGCGCCTTATACATGGACAAAGTTCGGAAATTTGCCGACAACCAAAAGTGTGCCTTATAATCCGGTGCACCTTATAGTTGTGAAATTACTGTAATTCCTTTTTATTTCATCTTCTCATTACCATCTGTTCTCAGATACATTTGCCTTGTTTGGCTTAATTTTGTTCT
>PYHW01010764.1:1308548-1336812 GCA_013186435.1 Turdus rufiventris | reverse complement strand
CCAAAATTCAGTCATTACATGATCTGTATTAAGATGCAGAAAGTTAAATCATTGTTGCTCAATTGCAGAGAATAAATAGTCCAACTTATTATTGACACTACTAGACACTACTGCATGAATGCAGAATCCACTCTGTATATTTTATGTCTTTTTATGAAAAAAAATTTAAAAAGTACTTCCAACTTCAATTTTTTAAAAAAAGTCTCTATTCAGGTCTTTTGCTGGAAGCAACTAGGGATCTGTACAGAACTCAGACAATTAAATCTCTTTCGTGCTTTTTTAATCCTAAACTTGTCTATTTACAAAGAAGCAAATCACAATCACTTCTGCTAAAGTAGATAAATCACTACAAAAAAAATCAGAATATGCAACTCCTGGTCTTTCAGTTAGGTCAAACATAGGTGAAATCAATATTCTTGTTTGTTTTTGTAAAAACAGTTTTGCTCTAACATTAGCAACTAATGATGGACAACAATATCACAGTTTCTTCTCCAAAGAATTCCTACAACCATAATATTACTTGTTTAGTTGTAGTTGTTTAAGTGGAGATTTGCACTGTAGTTCACCTAACTTTTTCTCAAAAGTTTTCTAGTTAATTTCACACAAATAGCTTTTATTTAGAAAACCTAAGTACAATATGAAAAAGCACAAGCACCTTCTGTCCTCAAATATTCTTTAAATACAGAAATACTCAATACAGAGGTTCAGACTATCTCTTGTCTTGGAATAAATTCTGCTAAATGAGTGACCTCTGAAGGATAATCTGATCATTGTCAAGACAAGTTGTGCCTCTTTGTTTTAGTTTTTGAGACAAATCTAAGAGAGGACACTGCAATGAGTAGTCTTCTCTAAATGGTTTCAACAATCCAACAGTAGAAAATGAATACTAACAGAAGAAAGTGAAAAAAAATTAAAATAAAATATTAAATTTTTAAAAAATGAAAATAAAAGAAAACAAACAAAAAAACCCCAATGGTTTATTAGAAGCACAATGCCCACTAGGCAAGAAAGAAAAGTCAATAGCTGCTATACACTGAACTGTCAGAACCTGACCCCCCCACCACACACACATACACACAAAGGTGAACAAAGACCCAAAAATTCTGGAGAATGGGGCAAATGTTGAAGAAACACCCCTTCCTGGCATGGTGTGAGATGGCACCAGCTTCCACACTGAGGAAAGTGGCAGTAGTCTACCAGCTGCAGCAGCAGTAGTGTTGCAGACCCTAAATGTTTTTGATCTCTAACGCAGTCAAATGAAGTAGAGCAGAAACAAAACCCATGGTAAGTCTGCCGTCCTCAAAAAATATAGAAATTACACTTTTTATCAGTTCATGAGCTAAACATACTAGGACAAACCAAGAGGATTTAAACTGGTAAACAATATAAGACATGGTCCTTTCTTAGATTTACACAAGTCATGGCAAGATCAGTGATAGATAACATAAGTATCACTAACTTGCTTTTTGAAGAATTAGGACTATCAAGAAACAAAGGTTTTATTTAATATTGATAATTTTCCTCTTAGAATGGACCACACAAGATACCTGCAATAAAGTCAAGTATTTATCAATAAACCTCATCCCTTTTCTAAGAACTCTCTACCACAAACCTGGAAAAGCACATCTTCCCATTAAGGCAAGATTTTCATACTGATCAATAAACTGCGTAAATGCTCATTCTTTGAATTTTGAAGCAGAATTATTGCAAGAGTCAAAAGCACAGTCTCATCTTCTAGGATCTTGATAAAGATATCCAAGCAGCTATTAATTTTAGTCCAAATTCATTCTCTCCCTGAAAGACAGAGCCAGTTTTTATCTCCGTGGACTTAATCAGCTTCTGGCACAAGTTTTACTACACATTCAAAACTTATTGCAGAACAAGTCTCAAAAAAATGCACAAATAAGAGAGAATACTACACTCACCAATCAAGGAAGTCCCTACTAGAAGTTAATGTCCAGTGTTAAATAAGTTATACACACTCGTTGCATAAATATTCCAACAGTTCAGTCCTTCCAAATTGCCTGGTATTGCCATTTCATTACTGTATATGACCTTCACTGTCACACTGTGTTATGAATATAAAAATACTTTCATTAGGAGTACATTTTCATGAAAGAGCTCAAACTGCATATTTAATGCACAATTTGTTGGGCTCATTTAGAATCCTGCTTTCAGTGATCTAATCATCACCAAGTATACATGTAGTACATAATTTAATTTATTTTGATTGCTTAATGAAAAATCCACTAGACATTTTGAAAAGCACAACTATATATGTATAAATAAGCTATTTATTGTTACAGTTTTTATTAACTTTCATACTTAAAGATGATCAAATTTTGTATTATACAGGAAAAGAACTCTAAATTTTATTTCTCCTTCAGGCAGGAGGAATAGGTACTTCTATATACCTAACTGCCAAAAATCATTAATGTAATAGTAAAAGCTCCTGTTATAGGCAATTTTAAACAAAAAGCAACTCTTCCATTTCTTCTTTTTTAACATATATTCAGTTTTAAGGTTGAAACAGACAAACCACGGTTGCCTGAAAATGACAGTTTATTCCTTCACCTACAATTTGTCTGTGAATTGAAACAAATATCTTGTGATTGCCAAGATTACCAGGAAATACCCAAAACCAATATTGCAATCTGAAGAGCATCCTGTCTTTACTGGAGACATCAAGATGTAAAGCATCATTTCTTTCAGTATGTTCACCAGTGCTCACACTTGTAATAAATAAGAGGTAAATATAAAGATGCCATGCCTATATTCCGACTCATATGGTTTCAACTCCCAAGTTTCCATTAAGGACTTTTTTACTTCCACCTTTATATTTGAAAGCAATCCTCTAAAATAAATTTTTCGTTTTGTTAACAGTAAGCTTAGTAATTTAGGGTGCTGTGTACAGGTAATAAAAAATATCTAACAATTAAGTTTCTACAAGCAGGATAAAAATGCTTATTAAAAAAAAATCTATGCAATTAAAAAATTACTATTTTTTCAAGTTAACTTTCCTAGCATTACATTAAGAAATCATCTCTTTACCCACTAACATTGAAGATATTTGGATAATGAAACAGCTTTAGGTTTCAGACAAAGTATTTCAAAAGAAAATACAATTTGTGATGAAGCACCTGGAATTTGCTAATTGACAGCTGAATTAGGAGTGACATTTTTAGTGTCTCTTCCAAGAACTGAAACGGTCATGAGACCTGCTGCACACTACAGTACACTAAGCTTTCTGTATAGGATTAATCTACAAATTTGATTTAAAAAAATAACAAACTGTCTCTGTACTTCATTTACACCAGATGTAGAAAATCTGGAAAGTTTTCTCCAAGAGTATTCCAGAAAAGAAATATATTTGCCACCAAAACTTAGACCACATTGGAAGGATTTAATTTTACTCAGAGACACACACACCGTTCCATGATAACAAACACTAGCCTTCACAAAGGCATGCTCCTCATAAACCTCATAAAGATGCTCCTTCATAAACCAAATCAACCTCATGAAGACAGTCTCCTCAAAAATCCCATAAGCATCATCAAGGTCACCTCATAAACCTCTTATACTCATCAAGGCACTACTCCCCATAAAGGTGATCTGAAAACAGCACAGACTTGATCAAGGTGGTCTCCTCTTAAAGGCTCTCTCATCAAAAACCAAATAAACCTCTTAGAAATGTTCATCTCCTAAACAACATAAACTTCATAAATGCACATAAATCCTCCTAAACAGCAGAAATCTCATATAGGTGGTCTCCTAAAAAAAACCCCATATTC
The DNA here is from genome assembly GCA_013186435.1 of Turdus rufiventris. NCBI lineage: Eukaryota > Metazoa > Chordata > Aves > Passeriformes > Turdidae > Turdus > Turdus rufiventris. The sequence continues at coordinate 1,333,021 of PYHW01010764.1, read as the reverse complement.
TTCATAAAGGCGCTATCCTCATAATGCCTTAAAACTTGAGAAAGGCACTATCCACATAATGGCATTCTCCACAAAAACCCCCAAAATCTTACACACATTGTCTCCTCATAAACCCTGGAAATGTCATAGAGGAGTGCACCTCATGAACCTCTTACACTTCATGAAGGAGATCGCCTCATAAACACCATTAACCTCGAAAAGGGACTCTTTTAATAAAACTTTACACCTCATTATGACCCTGTCCTCAGAAATCCCATAATCCTCATAAATGCACTCACCTAATAAAGGTGCTCACCTCATAAACCCTGTAGAGGTGTTTTCCTAATAAAGGTGTTTTTCTCATAAATCTCATAAACCTCATAAATGCACTCTCTTCATAAAGGTGCTCACCTCAAAAACCTCATAAAGCTCACAGAAGCACTCTCCTTGTAAAACCCATAAACCTCATAAAGGTGCTCTCCTCATGATCCCTATAAACCTCATAAAAGCATACTCCTCAAAAAGTCACCCTCTAAAAACCCGATAAAATTCTAAACCCCATCAGCCTCATAAATGTGTATTTCCATGAAAAGGTATCCTCTTAAACCCCATAAAACTCATACAGGCACTCTCCTCATAAACCCTACAAAAATCATAAAGGTTCTTTTCCTCATGAAGGCCATAAACCTCTTCAAGCTGCTCACCTCATAAACCCCAAAAATCTCATACAGGTTGTCTCCACATAAAGGCACTCATCATAAACCCCAAAAACCTCATACAGGTTCTCTCCACATAAAGGCACTCATCATAAAACCATTTCACATCATATAGGCGCTCCCTACATCAACCCCATGTCATAAAGTCCATAAACCTGAAAAAGGCCATAAAGCCCATAAAGGTGCTCTCCTGATAAACCCCATAAATCTCCTAAAGGCACTCTTCTCAAAAACCCCATGACCTTGATAACAGAGGATCTCCAGATAAACATTAGAAACCTCAAAAGGGCACTCAACAAATCCCTAAACCTCACCATAAACCCCAAGCTCCGCATAAAGGCACTCATCTCATAAACCCCATAAACCTCATAAAAGTATTCTCCTAGTAAAGGAGCCATCCTAATAAACTCAATAATCTTCACGAAGGTGCAATCCCCATGAACCCCATAAAACTCAAATAGGCTCTCTCCTCATAAATCCTATAAACCTTACAAAGGCTGTCTCCTTATAAATGCGCTCATGCATAGACCACATATGTTTTATAAATGTACTCTCCTCATCAAGAGCATAAACCTCAGAAATGTGCCTTTCTCCTAATCCCCATAAACTTCATAAAACCCATAAACCTCATCAAGGCACTCTCTGAATATATCCCATAAACTTCATATGGGTGCTGTCCTTATAAGACCCATAATCTTTTTAAAGGAGATCACCTCAAAAAACCTCATGAAGGTACTCTCACATATTCTCTATAAACATCATAAAGATCTTCATTAAGAGAACAGCTTCATGAAGTGTATGGGATTTTTGAGGACAGCAGCTTTATGGGGTTTTTAGGGATTATGAGGAGAGCACATTTATAGGTTTGTGTAGTTTGTAAGGTGAGCACCTTTAACAGGATTATGAGGAAAGTATTTTTCTAATGTTTAGTCCTGGTAAGGAGAGCACCTTTATGAAATTTATGCAGTTTATGCAGGAAGTGCCTTCATGGGAGTAGTGCCTTTATGATGTGAGCATCTTTATGAAATTTATAGGATTGCACCTTCATGAGCTTTATGACCTGTATGGATTTTATGGGTTTGATGAGGAGAGCACTTTATGTGGCTACAGGGTTTTGGATTGGAGTGTCGTTATGTGGAGAGTCTTTATGAGGTTTTTGTGGTTTTTGCAGAGATCAGCTTTAAGAGGTTTATGTCTTTCATGAGGAGATCCCCATCATGGGGAAAGTGTCTTTATGATATTTGTGAGGCCTTTGAGGAGAACACCTTTATGCGTTTATCAGTGTTGGAGGTTACAATTTTTCCTTTTATTTTCTTTCTCTTAGGGAATTTTCTCCCATTTTGTTGCAAAGAGACAATAACGACTGCACACTTTAGGGAGACAAAAGAAGTTGCCCTGGAAAGGGTGCAGTTAGCTGCTGGCTTATCTGAGGGTTTCTTTCAGAGGGGTAAATATATTGTGAGAACTGGGCTGGGAAAAGACGGGGCTGTTAGCTGTCTTGTTCTGGAATTCAGAGGAGAAGGAGGTTGCAGTGGGAAGAATTTACCACCACCACGGGGTTCTGTTTTCTGCTGCCTTCTACCATGAGTGGAGTTCTGCTCGTAAGGTCCCAGTACCTCATTAAACATGGATTGCTCTTCAAGTGAAGAGCATCATAAGATTACAAAGCTTATAAAGGTTGTCTCTGAGAAAAACTGGCAAAAAACTGCAGGTATGTGAAGAGAATTGGATCTTTGGCCAAGGGAGAAATCTCCTGGCCAGGAAGCCCATGGTCTAAGATAGGTGCCCAGGGAGTCACCTGGGAATCTGAAATGGTGGTCCCAAAAGAGAAGCACATTTCTGCTGAAGAGATGGTAAAATTTCAGTCTGCCTTAGAGGCTGAGACCATTTCTTGCCTCAGAACAAGAGCTGATGGCACAAAATCAACTAGTCCAGAACCTGAGAAACCTATTAAACCAGTTTTTGCAAAGCCAAAGGGCTTTAATAATGCAAATTAACACCCTTAGCATGCATGCCATGCTGGGGTAGGTGTTGAGCCTCCATGAATGAAATCTCATCCAAAGGGAAGAGTTTGCCCCAAAGCCAGACTCCTCCCCACACCTTGAACTCCATCCATATGTAAAAAATGATAAAAAATGAGGAGGAGGAGGAGAGGGAGGAGGCACCTCCGGACCATGATGTTGCTGATGTCACCTACCTTCATTCCTTGAAGAGGGATACACCTCATCAGAGCCTATGCCCTCAAACAATCACTCTTTAGCCCCATGTCCATTTGCTGATGGTGCTAATATCACACCCTGCAACAAAATGGACTAAGTTGCAGGGGAAAGTTAGCAACCAGCCCAAATGAAATAAAACAGAGACTGTTTTGAAAATTTTACTCATGTGGGGAAATGAAATAAAGCTTTCTGAGAAAACAGCACATGGTAGAAAGAACCTTAGGTCTTTTAACTGTATGTATACAGATGCATAAAAGGTTTAAACTTGTGGGAAGGGGGAGAAGTGATCCCTCTCCCCACTCCAACATGCAAGAAAAATACTGGGAGTCTGGGGGAAGTGGCAAGCTTCCAAACAATGCATGGAAGGAGCTGATACCCTTTCAACCTCCTTTTAGATTATTAATTCCAAGATTTAAAGATTGTGACCACGACAAAAATGTCTCAGAATCACCCCCAAAAGGTGAGCTGGGAGTGGGGGGCAAATTTGAATATCCCCGAAAGCTCACTAATGTTTCAATGAAACACTGCAATTCAATGAAACACTGCAATTCCTCCTGCACTGCCTCCTCCTGGCAGCAGTGGATATTAAGCCTTGCCTGCTAAGCAGAGGCCAGGAGCAAAATTGCTGCTGCTGCAGGAAAAATGCTTTCATCATTTTACTAGTTTATTGTTTCAATATATTCTCTTCAGCCAAGAGGCTGAGTATACATCCAGACACAAATGAAGTCAGCTGCAAACAAAGAACCCAGAGGAACCATATGGAAATCTGCTGCAAATAAAGCTCAACAAAATGTGAAACTCAGAAATAAAATACATTAGACGATTTATGTTTTTGTAATTCCAGAACAGTGTTACCAACACTGCTGCTTGTTCCTGGATTAGCAAGCTATTCCAGCAAGAGTTCATGATAATTGCAGCAGCAAATACAGCTTCAAATGCCAGAGGAATAAATAAGTAAAAGAGAGGGGTGTCCTTTTCACTAAGAACCATGCTAACATCATATTGATGATTAGTTTTTTAAGAAATTAAAAGTAGAAAGGTCTCAAAGGATGGTTGGCTACTCCATCTTGTTTGCCTACAAACAAGACAATACTCATCAGTATTCTTAGATTACTAGATAACATCATTAGTGATTGTTACATTTCTGACTGTTGTTATTACTATATTTATATTCATATATGTTTGTGTAAGTTTATATGTTTATATAAGTTTGTCTGCAATATTTTTAAAATATTCATATTTTCTCACTGTTTGCCATGGTGGGTGGAAAAGGCTCCTCCTTCAATTTAATTTTGGGAGGTCTTATGATTATGGAAATTAATCTGTGTATCTCTTCCTATCTCCTTAGGGCAAAGCATAAAATAACCAAGGGAAGCACATGTAGCAATGATAGGAAATGTGCAATTGTGCAGGAGCAGTGGTAGCTGGAAACTTCTCTCCAGCTGCTGAAGTAACTAGAACATTTTCAGCTGAAGAACCGCTGAAAGTTTTGGTTAAGTTGAAAAGGTTTTTGGTCTGAATCAGGACTCTGAAAACAATATGCTAAGGAGATTGTAATGAATGAATGTTACTATATATTTGACTTCCACCCCTAAGGCAATCCAGATAATTTTAGCTAGTAGAATTGTACTTTTTGGTGTTTCACATGATGTCCATTGTCCTTTTCTTTCCCCCTGAGTACAGGCTCTGAGAATCTTCCTGAAACTTGGTTGGTGGGAGGGATAAGGGTGGTAAATCTGGGACGTGTGTATTTGTTTGGGTTGTGGGGAAACCTAGACCTGTAAGGTTGTGGACTCCAAAAGGCAATGTGGCCTAAATTGAATTTGACATGCTATTTTGAAGCCCAACTGACAAGTCCAACAAGTATCAAAAATAGTTATGTAAATTATCTCATGGATATATAAAAAATCTCATAGAAGGAAAGTGCTGCCTCCAGGAGTACACCAGAAATCATGGACCAATCTGCTGGACTCTTTGGGTGCTAAAAGACTGCTGCAGGACCTCTCTCTCCCAGAACCTGATTGTCCTGCAATTTTTGGACTCACTGGATGCTGGGGGGGTGGGGGGAGGGAATTATGTAGAAAGATATTAATAAATTCAGATTTATGAATAGTAGTTGCCCATTATAGTATTCCAGCATGCTTTCCTCTTCTTTCCATTTTGCTCTGTCTGCTGGACTGGACTAGGAGAGAAAAGGTTTAGACACAAGAAGGAAAGTCCAAAGTTGGTGGTGCCAGTCAATGTTTCCAGACACGGGCTGGTTGCCAGAGATTTTCACCTCTTGAAAATATCTGGTGGGGATTTCTCCTTTGCATCAGCTAGAGTAAAGGAACCTAGAGTTTAAGCCCTGGATTTAAGTACCTCGGGTGTAACAGGTGCTTTCCTCATAAGCTCTTTAAAAACCATAAAGGTGCTTCTTCTCATGAAGACATCTGTTCATGAAGGCCATAAACCTCTTAAAGCTGCTTGCCTCCTATACCCTGAAAACCTCACACAGGTACATTCCACATAAAGACACTCTCTTCACAAACACATTTCACATCATAAAGGCTCATAACCCTCATCAATCCCATTAAATTCATGACAGACCATAAACCTCATAAAGCTCATTTAGATGCTCTCCTGATAAACCTTCCTAACCTCTTAGTGGTGCTTTACCCATAAACCCCATAAACAATATCTCCTCATAAAACCCAGAAACCTCAAAAAGGCATTTTCTTAATAAACACTTAAAACCTCATAAGGGTTAAAACCTCATAAACCTCAAAATCCTCATAAAGGCGCACACCTAATAAACCCTATGAACCTTAAAATGTACTCTCCTAATTAATGTGTTTTCCACAAAAACCTAATTAACTTCATAAAGGTGCAGTCCTCATAAGAACTCTCTCCTCAATAGGCCCATGAGCTTCATAAAGGCACTTCCTGCCTAAACCAAAATTTTCATAAGTGCACTCTCCTCATCAAGACCATGAACCAACCTCAGAAAGATGCTCTTCTCATAATCCCCATAAAGCCCATAAAGGCACCCTGATGAGTATTACGGGGTGTATTAGAAGAGTGCTTCTATGGAGTTTTTGGGGTTTATGAGGAGAGCACCTTTATGAGGTGAACACCTTTATGTGCCCTTATGTTTATGGGGCTTACAAGGAGATCTCTTTTATGAAGTTGATGGGGATTATGAGGAAGGCACTCTTCTAAGGTTTATGGTCTTGATGAGGACCACTTTTATGAGGTTTATGGGGTGTATTAGGAGACTGCCTTCATCAGGTTTATGAGGTTTATGTGGACACTGCTTTTTTGATGAGGGTGCTTTTATGAGGTTTGTAGGGTTTATAAGGAGAATATAATAAAGATTATAAGGGTTATGAGGACAGAGCCATTCTCAGGTGACTGTATTTATGACTTTTATGGCCTTTATGACATTTATAGGTTTTACAAGGACTGGGTCACTATTAATTTTGTGGTATTGAGGAGAAGAGCACCAATATGAGGTTTATGGAGTTTAGGAGGAGAGTGTCTTTATGAGCTTTATGGCCTTCATGGTGTTAAAGGCCTTTTTGGATTTTATGGAATTGATGAGGAGAATTTCTTTTTATCTGTTTATGGCAATAAGGGGGTTTATGAGGAGAGCATCTTTAAGAGGTTTATGGCCTTCATGGGAAGATAGTCTCGACAAAGAAACTGCTTTTGTGATATTTGTGGGTCTTATGAGGAGAGCACCTTTGAGGAGAGTGCCTTGAGGAGCTTTATTTGGATTATGAGGTGTGTGAGGAGAGTGCATCTTCAGATAAGCCCCGTAAACCTCATAAAACATTCTCCTCAAAGAGGTCCTTTCTCAGAAACCACATAAACCTCACAAGGGTGCTGTTCTCAGGAACCCCATAATCCTCACAAAGGCACTCTCCTCCTGAAGTCATCCACCTTTGTAAACACCACAAACCTCATAAAGGTGCTGTCCTAATGCAGGTGTCCTCCTCATAAGCACCATAAATTTCATAAAGGATATCTCCTTATAAACATCAGGCACCTCATAAAGGCACTCTCTTAATAAACCCCTATACCTCATAAAAGCGCTCAACTTATAAACTCCATAAACCTCACAGAGGTGCTCAACCCATAAACTACATCAACATAAAAAGGTCATAAAACTCAGAAAGGCAATGTCTTCATAAAGATGCTCTCATCATAAACAACATAAACACAACCTCTTTATAAAACCCAGAAATCTCATAAAGCTGTCTCCTCATGATGGTGTCTCTTCCTGAAGATGGTCTCCTCATAAAGCCTATAAAATTCCTAAAGGCACTCTCTTCATAGATGTGCTGTCTTCAAATGCAACATAAACTTCATAAAAGTACTCCCCTCATAAAGAGAAAAGCCTTAGAAATGGGATTTCCTCATAATTCCCATAAACTTTCACAGATGAAGTTTCCTTTATGAAACTTATGCCCTGTGGCATCAGTGGCAATATCAAGTGTGTGCTATTTTGTCAACATACTTCTGTTCAGCACACCAAAATCTACATTATTAATCAATAAAACAATTAACAATCTGAATTGGTCACCTACCTACATGGCTACTTCCTGACTATTCCACTAGACGACCAACATGCCAACATGCTTGTGGCCACGCTCATTTTGCAAAAACAACATCTGCCTGCTAACAAGTTCCCTGAGACCGTGGGTTGGTCACAGAACTGCCACCATCTGCTACTTCTGTTCACAAAAAAGTTACTCTCTGCATTCACAATAATTTCCTTCCCTGAGTTGCTGTTTTGCCAGTAGACAGGGGTGAGAGAATGGACACCAATAGAAAGAATGGTCTTCATTTACTATTAATATTAAGCAAACAGAGGTAAAAGGAAATATTTGATAAAACAATGAGCTTATTACTCAGCTTTAGCAATAAGCAAACATAAACAAGGTAATGCATCTAATCATTATTATACAAGAGGGAGAGACTAGTGATTGAGAAAGATACATAACCAATTGCCTAAATACTTCACCATCATCCAGAGTCTGCAGTTGTGGGGGGCCCCCGTTCTGCATCAAAGACCTGGAGAATCCTTCCTGGCAATTGGGAAAATCCCACCCAGTGTGATGACTCACAGATGAGGTCTCCAGTTCACTCAAAAAGGGGTCCAGCTTTTACAGGCCCAAATCAACAGAAAACATTGGGTTCTGATGGCACATTTCCCAGCCAGCCAGAAGATTTTTGGCTAAAATATTCTACTAACAAGCCTCTAGGGATATCAGCCGGGAGGATTTCTCCTATTAGCAAGCCTTTAGGGATATTGGTTGGGAGAATCTGTTAAAATATCTTAAATAAGGTCATACAAACATGTCTACAGCAGCCGGTTTGGCATTAAGAATAAGTAATATAAATGTTTTGATCATCTATTTTTAACTGAAGAACTTTGATGTTATTAATAACATCAAGCTCAAGATTCATCTTTTAAGTCAGCTGTTCAGGCCTTAGCATATTCAGCTGGAAATTCAAAATTTCTCAGACTTTTTACCTTACTTTGTTTTATTTCCTATCAATTCAACGTAAGTGAAGTTATGACAAAATCATTCTGTACTGCAGCCCAAACAGGGATTATGACAAAGACTGCCATGTATTTGTAAATAGCATAGCATGATGTCAGAATTATTGATACATGATGCCTGAATATAATAATCATAATAATGGCAGTGAATGTGCAAATGGCAGCCTACCCAGTCCCCAGCATCTGTTCCCCTGTAGCAGCTGCCACCAGGAGCACCTGCAGAGGCAAGTGCACAGACCACAGGACAGGATGGCTGGTGGTTTCTTCTTCCCTCCAATTCTCCAGGCAGCCATAACATGCAGGCAGCAAACAGGAAGGAATCAGGTTCAGTTCTCTACATTATTCTGGCAGTACACTCTTGTTCCTCCTTTTTGCCGATGTTAAAACTGGTGGTGTGCAGCTCACTTCCTTGTGCTTCTAAAAATACAAGATAAAACACAAACCTTTGAAAGCAAACTTACAGAGGCTGGTTCACAGAATCTCGTACCTTAGATCTCATTATAAAAACAAATAAGTAATTTTGTGTTTCACTTGAATGAGTTAAACCCTCCCCATTACCTTCTCCTGAGATTCCTTTGTTACTTAATGACAACAAAAGAATCTGAGACAAAAGCAGACAATTACTTTTCCTTCCTTTTCTGGTGCAGGATTAGCACATAGTAGCAATACATTTCCCTGTGGCTAGATTTTCCTTTTCACTGGATATTTCAAGGGAAGGATGAATAAATGACAGTGCTTAAAACAAAAACATTGAATACTCATAGCAGAAAATCCGTAAATCTAGGCGTAATTCATGTAAAGGCCATTTTGATATTTAGCATGGACCTAACAAAAGTATAGAGTGTCCCCTTACCACCCAAATCCTCACTGCAGAAATCAGCTTCTAGAAACACATCACTGACTTTGCCATGGAATTAGATTTGCTATCTCACTGCACCAGCCTGCAAATCTATGCAAGCTTTAGACACAGGTTACTCTGAATAAATGAGATACTGATTTTTTTAAATACAGAAGAAGCCTGGAAAGCCATTTGTGGTTTCTGACCCAAGATCTCTTTCCTTGGTTGTACTGACCCAAGAGCTGATGCTGCCCCAACATGCTGCAGTAACTAAGCTGCAGGGCTTGAACTGTTGTTACAGATTCATTTTTCATTGATATTTTACTAGTTTCTGTTTATATTAACATGTTCTTTGGACTGCGGCTTCAATTAACTTTTTAAACATTTAGGTCTAGTAAATATGTTGCAGCATAGCAACTTAAAAAGGTGATAATAGAACCTTAGGTGAAGAAGTGAACTTTCCCAGTTTCCTTCAGTGGTTATCTAAAGAGCATTAGCCCTGAGTAAGAGCAACTGAGTCATGAGCAATCCCCCCTCCAGACTTTAAACTTCTTTTGGATGAAACGAGGAAGATTAGAAGCCCAAGCAAATATTTTAAAAGTTACAAGCATGATTTCAAGTAAAACCAAGGCCTAACAAAAGCCCCCAATATTTCAGAAAGGCTCTAGACTTGATCACAGATAAACTGGGTTTTGGGTTTTTTTAATTGTATTAACTAGCTTAAGTTCTCTGCAGTACCAATTTGCAGTATAACTTTTCTTTGTCCAGACCCACCATAAATGCCTAACTTATTTGAAATAGGATTCACTTAGTTTCTAAATAAATATTGCAAAAGCAAAATAAGGGACAAAAACGTAATTATACAATACATTAGAATGTGGAAAAGGAAGATTAAATCTTATTTAAATATAATTCCTGGGCATTAGTAACAGTTCTCTAATTAATAACAACATAGCTGACTGCACTAAGTCCTATGGCAGAAATTAAATTTCCATTTATGTATAAGAATTATTTGGTTTCACAAAAAGACTGGGGGTGGATTTTTAAAATAATTTTCCTTACCTTTTGTTCTGCATATTATACAGCTCCTGCAGATTCCTATTCAGAAATATAAATTCATTTATGTGGAATAATTAACTAAGTAACATCACTTCACCCAAGACAGCAAATATAGTATAAAATGGATGCAGCTTGTGTTTTTGGCATCATAGCAGTCAGGACACTTGAGCCATTTCACATTTAAGTGGGCACTAGGGCAAATAAAACTTGTTTTCACAAACGAACTATGGTATAAACAGACTAAATAAAGTTCACATTTCTGGTATGCAGCATTTTTTTATCCTAGCAATAAAACCTATTCTATGTGGAGTTTTCGTGGCATTTGATGAGAACAGAAATGCTATCCTAAAAGGGCTACTCTGTTTTACTAAGCAAATGCTTTCAGATCTGGAGCAGATCAGCAGAAGCAAAAAAAGTATTTACAAAATCCTTTTCCAGTCTCTGAGCTGCAGAGTAACGTTACATATTTTTTTCTTTTAGTTTATCAGAATAGCATTCTGCTTTAAGAGTTGCAGGCTTCTATAGCTCTACTGGGCTACACAGGATCTTTACTTTAATTCCTTCATAACATACATAGGCTGATACATCAGGTAAGTTTTTCAAAAGAAATAATAACATGCTTTATGTCTCATATGGAAACCATTTCAGTAGTGTCCTTTTTTCCTCTGGAGTTTCTCTCTGAGGGAGGAGATACCATGGGATCTTTGGAAGGCAGGTAAAGGACAGGACACGGGAGAGCTGCTGCCTCTCTCACTTGGGGAGATAGGAGGAGGATGGTCGAGCTGTTTGGGATATTTGGGAAAAGGAATTTTGCCGCCATCACCATAACCCCAGCCAGAGCTGCCTTTGTTCTGCTGCTGGGCCCAGCACCCCCTGCCCTGCCATGACATCCCGCAGTTCCACAGAGCTTCTCACACATCTCATCCATCACCCTGGGATTTCTGCTCATTCCTGCTGTTCCAGATTGTGCTCCTCAGAGTCCTGCTGGGGCACTGGGATCAGGAAGCAAAGCCTGTTTTCCATCCCTTCCTGGGCTGAGAAGTGTCATGGGGTCTCTGGTTCTGCTTGTTATTAATTCCACAGTTGTTGTTGCTTGTTTGCTTTATTTCACATACTAGTAAGGAACTGCAATTCCTATCCTCATATCTTTGCCTGAGAGCCCCTTAATTTCAAAATTATAATAATTTGGAGAGAGGGGGTTTACATTTTCCATTTCAAGGGAGGCTCCTGCCTTTCCTAGCAGACACCTGTCTTTCAAACCAAGACAACAAGGTCTGTAAAAACTGTATAAAATGAGTTGTGTGAATAAAGAATTGGCTTTTCCCGCATGAAGAAAATGGAGTCTTGCCTGATTTAACACTATCATGTAAATGATTGATAGTTTTATTGACTGTGCTACACACAGTTTATATTGCCTTGGGAAACAGTTTGCAGGGACTATAAAATAAGCCCTAGAATAGACCATGAAAATATTTTTTGCAAGTCAAGCTTGACTGCCTACAAGGAAATGTACTTGTTATGCATGTTACATATATGCAGAAGATAGGAGCACAATTTCTATAAACTTTGATAGATTTCAACACAAGATTAAGAATTTTTTTAATTCAAAAGCAAGACAATGACCAGCTCATATTAATTCCTTTATTTGACATTACCATGGTCTTTAAGTTCCATTATTCAAAAACTGTATCTCTTGTTGCAAGTTCTTATTTATCATATTTAAATTTGCCACTTCTACTTTTGTTTTAAAAATAAGTAGAGCTAAGAATCAACCTTTCCAGATCCAGATGATCCTCTTTTCTATTCTTGGGGAAAAGACATGAAGTTACTCTTTTTTTCACAACTGAGAGATATTTAAATGCTAGTTAAGAATCAAAAGACAATATCTTTATTGTCTTCTCCCAATACAAATTTCTCTCTATTTGTATAAAGATGAATAAGAATTGTAAGTAATTATTCACATCTCCTCCATTCTGAGCTGAATAGTTTACAAATACATCTTTTTCCTGTTATTTGATGTTTCAAACTTACAACCTTCTGACATTTGTCAAATGCAGTTTCCAGTTGGATCAGCCTGATTTTTTTTCCAGCTATCATGGCCTAAATGAAAACCATCAGTTCTATCCTTTTAGCTGTTTACTAGCATCCCTCAGAATTGAGAGTTAATATTTGGTGATTCAGACTCTCTTTGGGTTCCACAATGCAGATGCATAATCTAAGTAAAGAGGAAGACATTGTTTTGGCTCCATGAAATGCTACATAGGATTAAAAAATGGTAGAATAATATAAAAGAGGATGAAGATGAGTACTCTTCATCTCATTATTGGTAATGAGAGTATATGTATGGTTAACACAAGTATTTTACATTCCAGCTGTTGCCTCATTTTCAATGAAGACTGGTGAAATCCATTTCTATTGACTCTTAAAGGGATCAGTACATCACAAGAAGCCATTACTATCTAGGCTGGCTTTGAAAACATTAAATATATCCTTCTGTCTGCAAAGAATGGACACTGATATTCAGGGCGTCTCACTTTTGAGACAAATTTAACAGAGGACACAGTGCAATGAGCAGTTTCCTCTAAAGGGTTCCAGCAATCCCCCTCCAACAACAGAAAATTAATACTAACAATAATAACAGAGGAAAGCTAAAAACAAAACAAAAATAAAACAAATCCAAAATAACAACAATAACAAAACAAACCACTCAACAGTTTATTAACAATAGAATGCCCCCAAGGCAAGGACTATCTCTTGTCTTGGAATACATTCTGCCAAATGAGGGACATCTCAAGGATAATCTGATCATTGTCAAGACAGGCTATGCCTCTTTGTCTCAGTTTTTGAAACAAATCTAAAAGAAATTCTGCAATGAGTAGTTTCCTCTAAATGGTTTCAACAATCCAACAATTGAAAATGAATACTAACAGTGGAAAGTGAAAAAAAAAAAGAAATGAAAAAAAAAAACCAAAAACAAAACCAAACTAAACCAAACCAAAAAACAATCGTTTATTAAGAACACAATGCCCGCAAGGCAAGGAAGAAAAGTCAATAGCCACTGTACACACAACCATCAGAACTCGACCCCCACCACACACAGAGACGAACAAAACCCCAAAAATGCTGGAGAATGGGGCAAATGTTGAAGAAACACTCCTTCCTGGCACGTGGTGTGAGATGGCACCAGCTTCCACACTGAGGAAAGTGGACCTTCACAAAAGAGCTCCAGCAGCTCAACCTCCTCATTTGTGAACAACAGTGAATAGTACCTGACCCAGGACTCATAAGTCAGTATTTCTCTTTATTTCATGGCAAGCCATTGTTTCTTGCCTTCTGTACATGATTTTCCTGCTGCTTTTAATATAATATTTTCAAAAATATTCTGCTTTCTTCAGTTGCTTTTAACTACATCAAATCTTGAGACGTGTTATCTCTGCAACTTTTTCTTTACTCCCCTGTAGTCATACAGAAGACAGTGTTTTACAGGATTTGCTCTTGAAAGTTACTTTCATACAGAAATAAAGATTTTTCAGCTTAGTCAAGTCTAAGAGTTTCCAGTTCCTTTTATTCTTTTTCAAAGATAAGCTATATATTTATCCTTTTCTGTGCTTTTTCTATTTCACCAGATTTACACACGTTTTAAAAGGTCACAAGTAATGACTCTGCAATTCAATCAAACAGGTCTTTCCATTTCATAGCATGTCATTCATTTAATCCTGGGGATTTCAAAACATGCAGTGACAGGACAAGAGGAATGGCTTTAAACTGAAATAAGGCAAGTTTAGATTAGACATGAGGAAGAAAATCTTCCCTGTGAGGGTGGTGAGGCTCTTACACTGACTGCCCAGAAAAGCTGTGGCTGCCTCATCCCTGGAAATGTTTAAGGGCAGGTTGGATGGGGCTCTGAGCAACCTGGTCTAGTGGAAAGAGTCCCTGCCCATGGTAGGGCATTGGAATGGAATGTTCTTCTAAGTGCTTTCCAACCCAAGGCATTCTATGATTCTATAAAACTAAAAACTTGACATCAACTTGTAATCTACCACTAAAGTCTAGATGGAAATTATTTTACAATTTTTTAAACCTATCACTTCATTTCCCGTCATAAAAAAAATAAAATAATTTTTAAAAAAATTTTATAAAAAAAAAAAGCTCTTTTTATGCCTAAAATATAATGACCAAAGAAAATTCTTCATCTAAGAAATTATTTAATCTATGGACACATGAACTGGAAATATATGAGTAATACATACTCAGAGGTATTTCAGAAACATACCAACTCAAAGTAGAACACTTTAAATAGAAGTTCATAAAGTCCACATTGTCTACAAGACAAATAATATAATTCAGGACATGGGTTAGGAATGAAGTTGTGCAGTCAGGAGAATGAAACTCAAAAAAGGTTGACTGCAAGACTAGAATTGGAACAAAAGGTACAAAACATAACAACTGCAAAAAAAAGCACCTTAAAATTGGCAACTGAAGAAGTCTTTAAGCCTCACTAAAAGAAGTTTCAGAGCCTGCTGTCTCCTACATGAGAGGCATCACTGCAAAACAAGCTCTGCTCTTCCCTACAGACAGATGTGCTTAAGCAAATCCCACTGAGCCTCTGTGAAGTAGCCACAAGGCTTCACCCTAACTGAGAGTCATGGTAGTGTCAACATGCCTTCAGATCAGTCTAATCCTAGTCAGTGTGTTCCAGTATACCTTATCCTGCAGACATAAGAGGCAAGAGTCCTACTGGCAGCAGTAGAGAGAGATTTTATCATATATATTGACAATATAAAAACCAGCACACTGGGACTCTAAGCTATTAAATATTATCATGCATTCCAGCATCTTAAAACTCAAGTTATCAAAATCCATTGTGGGATTATTCAGTTTTTTATTGTTATTAATAAAACTACTGCCTACTCTGGAACATTGTGAATTATCTTGCACTCAAAATACTTCTTGTCTTTCAAGCAAGATACAATATTTTAATAGAGTGTATGTAAGATCAATGAGTAGAGGTACAGGTTAAGATTGAACTGAATAATTTTAGCATTATTTTAATTCAGTGCAGCCCAACAATTTATGCAGACTGGACCATATGTAAAATTCTAAATGTTTTAAGCTATTATTATTGGAAAGCAGGATGTGAATTCGGAAACTGAGTAACACTTTAACCTTTTGAAATTATATAGAAATCATAGAAACACTGTTTTCTTCATGGAGATCCATGACTCCATTCCCACTTCCAAGGCAGTCAATTTCTCAGCATACATATGCAAATTCACTGAGGCCATAATTTATCCCCAAAGTTAAAGCGTACCAGTTTGATACTTTAGCATCTTTGTCTTCTGCTGTGCATCAAATCATTTCACTGTAGCCACACTATGTAGTACAGATAAATGCAGGTAATCCTCCTAAATGGTACCAAAAATGTTTCAGAGAAAAAGCAGATGCTTTGGCAATAAGTAAGGTAAATTTCTAACATTTTCTGTAGTGTACCTCTACAGCATCACATTGTTTTGGTAATATTCAAGTTTGTACAAAGATAATTCAGGGGCTTTGACCTTGTGCTATGAAGTGCCACTTAAATATATATTTCCCCATTATCTAGTAACTACTAAATTTTTGCATTTCTACCTTATGAATATAAATTCATGAGGTCCAAATATTTTAATAAATGTCATACATTTAATAAAAAAAATTGTAATTTTTTAATTTTAATTGCAAATTATGTAATTTTTATTTGGTCACATTTCTTCATTTGACCAGCTATTGGTTTTGTAATTTCAGCTATGCTTTATTATTCTTCCCTATCATTCCTCTGGGGTTTGGGTTTTCTCCTTTCCAAAGACATAATATTTTATCACATGTAATAGTATCAAGAGTTTTCACAGTATGATTTACATTTGGATTTGGCACAAAACAGACAATTCCTAAGGCAACCTATAATTCCAATCCATTAGGCTAATGTACTGCAGCTGCTGTGAACAGTGGGCATGTCATCTTTGGTATAATGATGTCTGGTACAGCACGGAAGATCAAACAAAATAAACCAATAAATTACTCTGCATCTAAAGATCACAGTTATTTTCACTCTCTTCCTTCATCCCCATTCTCAACATAGCCTGTTGTGTGTGTGGGTAACATTTTGTGGGATTTTTAAGTGTTTCTTTTTACAATTGAAGGGTTCTGCCCAGGTGCATAGAGCTCATCTGTAATGCATATGCAAGTAATTACTATTCAATTGTTGTCAGTTAGGGGTTTTTTTTGAGAAAATACTAGAAATTAACATAATTTATTAAAACTGCTTATTGGGATTGTTCAGTCTGGAAAAAAGAAGGCTCCAGAATGACCTAACTGTGACTTGAAGGAAGACAACAAGGAGGGAAAGTATTTAATGAGGGCATGGAATGACAGGAAAAGGGGAAATGGTTTCAAACTGAAAGAGAGCAGGGTTAGATAAGGTGATGGTGAGGGTAGTGAGGCCCTGGCACAGCTTGTCCAGAAAAACTGATTGCTGCAGCCCTAGAAATGTTCAAGGCCAGGTTGGACAGGGCTCTGAGCACCTGGTCTAGTGAAAGGTGTCCCTGCCCATGGCAGGGGGTGGAACTGGATGATCTTTAAGGTACCTTCCAACCAAACAGTTCTACAATTCTTAATTTCTACTTAAAAACTTCTGTCACAAAATCTACAGCATTTTTGGCATCTTCTGATGGACTATTCGTGAACTCATTAGGATTAATTTTCACTTCTTTCTGCCAAAAAGGTCAATATCAACATTTTCTACCTTGTTAAAAAGTGCCTTTGCCAGACTACCAGACTTCATATCTCCAAATTGTCTTGTTGATAATCATTTTAAATGGTGTGTTATATATTCTGAGAGATAAATTGAGAAAAAAAAAGAAGAATGATTTCCTAATCTGTTAGGTAATACACCTTCACTCTACAGGGTGTAGTCCCTACATTATTTCAACAAGGAAAGGCACTCAGTCACACACAGACACACAGACAACTGCTGTAACTCTGTGAACAGCCATTCATTTCTGTACCACTATGATAATCTAAGCATCTGTGAATGCAATGTCAAATCTGGATGCATTCTGTAAAGCATTACAAAGAGCCACTACAGAGCTCCCTAACAAAGCCCTTCTGCTTGGTTAAGTTTTCTCTTGCCTCAAGATCTTGTACTCTTAAATGTGAACAATGATAATAGCCTGACAGCAGGGCATTCTTCATCTTCTTCAGTAAATCTTTCACTGAGAAATAATTTTCAAACCCATACATTGAGGGGAGAAGGGATAGTGAGAGAAGACTCTCTTTAGCTTTGCTGGAAGACATTCAAGAAGGAGTCTGGCTATAAAATAGGAGAATGGTTATAAAATATTTATAAAACAATGGAAAAAATAAAAATATTAATTTGAACATATTAATTCAACCCCTAGGACTTTGGAATTTGCAATTTCAGCCACAAGAGAGTTTCCCAGGGAAGCCAGAAGCACTGATAGCCTACAGTGTGTGATGGGTCATGTAGGTTAGCTCTAATCTCTTTTGCCAAAATTTTTCAAAAAACCTGCAGGTTTTCCACTGTAAAATTATTTTATTGAATTCTATTCTAATATCACCAGTTTTAATTTTAATGTAACCCTTTTATCTTTCTCAAAAATTATTGAAGGTGTTGCAAGATTAACCAAACTTCTTACATATGTATTTTAAAGAAACTAATTCAGATTACCTCAGAATGAAACTGTGGAAGAAGCAGTTAATTTCTGTGTGATTATATTACAAATCTTTAATAAATTAGTTTTTTTAGAAAAGTCTTCTGAGACATATTTAATCAGATTGTAATATAACCCCATGTATTACATTCCTAATTATATTGTATCATTTAGCTAATTTGGTTTGTGCTTCAATTATTAAAATTCATGATTTATACTTATGCAATTAAAATGCTGAAACACACTTGATAAAGCCAGTTTTAGAACTAGATTAAGTCATTTTCTACTCTCTGTCGGTTTGAAGCCATTCCCCCTTGCCCTGTCGCTCCAGGTCCTTGTAAGTGGTATCTCTTCATCTTTCTTGTTGTCGCTAAAGGCCACAGTAAGGTCACCCCAAAGCCTTCTCTTTTCCAGGCTGAACAATCCAAATTCTCTCAGCCTTTCCTCACAGGAGAGGAGCTCTAAAATTTTTTCAATAACCTCCTCACAAAGGCAGGATAATCTGGAGCTATAAACCACATAAACTGCTAGCAAAGGTGCAATGGGACAGGCCAGTGTGGACTCTGATTACTACCAGGAGGACACAGGATTCCCCAGAGGGACACCCGTACTAAGAGTTCCTTCTTCACTGCAGGCTGGAGAATTGCTCTGTGAAGTTAAGGAAATCATAGACTCATAAGAAAATTACCTTGGGAAGGGCCTATAGGTGTCATCTAATAAAACCTCCTCATTAAAACTGAGTTAACTTCGGTTAGATCAGATTGCCAAGAGGTTTGTGCAAAGAGGCTGTTCCTGGGAACCTGCCAGGGCAACCATTTCTGGTGGTACACTATTACATCATGATGTATTCATTCTTTAGTCCTGATTTAGATTTTTTTCTGTTGCAACCCACAACTGTTGGTTCTTCTCCTTTCGGTGAGCACCTCTGAGAAAAGCCAGGCTCCAACTGCTCTGTAAAGGGGTTAACTGCACCACTTAATTAGTGGCTTGTCTTCATTTTCTTCAGTCTTCACTCAGAGTCAGGATTAAAAACACGAAGGAGACGAATTTTCTTGTGTTGGACTTGGTTGTTTATTAAATCTTATCTAAAGTACAGAGAGTTCTGCAACACTTCTAGCTAAAAGTGAGCAAAATGGAGGTGAATTTAGCTAGTTAGAAGGTCTTTTAAAGCTAAACAGCCCAATAAAGTACTAACACCTATATTATTTATACTTTTGACCCAATAACCAAAGTCCTGTGACCCACAGTACAGCATTAACTGTCCACCAAAAACCAGTGCCTGAAATCATGAAGAAGGAGGAAGAAGAAGGAAGACAACAGAAAGAGACAAAAATGCCCAAGAACGTCCATCTTGTCCCATACCTATTACTATATTCTAAAGCCTTCAAATTCAAAACTCTTCACCATGTGAAATCACACACTTCCATTTCAACTGCTCACCTGTGACTCTAACTCCATCACCCAAATTTGGAAGCCTTCTCCAAGGCATCAAGTCAAAAGCAGTGTTCTCCTGGGAGCAGAAAGCACAGAAAGCTCAAAACTCCCAGGTTTTTGGGTTCCAGCACTACTCCACTAAGTAGCTGCAGACTGCTATCAGATTCCCCTGTAGCATCCTCTTCTCAGCATTTTCTCATGTGATGTACACCTGAGGCACCTCACTTCCATAGTTACCCTCCTCTGTGGTCTAACACATTCATCAACACCTTTCTTGTACTTCAAGAACGCAAAACTCAGAGGATTTTTACCTGCTTCCTAACAGCAGATTATTCAGCAGAGATTTAATTGGAATTGTTTAACTTATGATCACTTTCCATAACTATGTTCAGAACACTGGTGATGACCACCGCTAGATACACCAACCTAAACTGTTCTTGCATTCTCTGATGTGTTTCTCTAATAATATTCTGTAGCAATTGTTCATGTTATGCAACAAATATGCACTTTGTCCCTAGGGAAGCAATACAACCTTCCTAGGAGCAAGGAGGCACAGAACTATGATGGAAGAACCCTGGTTCTGCTATCTCAATTTAGGGATCAAACAGAAGCATCCAAAATAAAAGCATGCCTGCTCTCAGTTCTGAGTACAAAGTAGAAAAGGATAGTCATCTCTGAAGGGATCCATTCATCAACATCTGGCTCATGTCTTAGAAATCCTTGTCGCAGAAGGGAAATACAAGGAGTGTGTCTAAAGTTAGACACCTACTCAGAAGACCTGGGTTTTCTGAGAAAAGCAGACTTTAAAAAATCCTGATTAATTAAGTTACTAAATACACCTTTAGATCCATGCAAAACAAACAGTGCAGGTTACCTCCCAGAAGAGAAATTATCTGTTGCCTGTATTTCTCATCATTAGAAAATTACAAATATATGGGATTGTTTGGAAATAAAAGTCTCTCTAAGCAAGTTAAATGCTGCAAAATCGTTTCTTGAGACACAGAGATTGGGGGCACACAAATGCATCAGAAAAATTCCTGGTCAGACTCTGTATTGGAGGGGAAGGAGGATACAAAGAAGTACATCCAAGTCCAGAACTGGAGCACAGGTAATTGCTGCTATATCAAAAAACCCTTTTATCAAGCAGGTTCCCTTATCACCTGCATCTTAAGCATGACTGAGTAACCATGATGGATTTGAAAAGAAAGGGGCTAAAATAGGAATACACTGGTATGAAGTGCCCCTAAAAATAAGGTTGAACTGTACTATTATGTTAATCACAGTGCAAATAATACAGAAGGCATTAAGACATGTATTAATAAATGTCAGCCTGTGCCAATGCACCAGTGACAACATGACTGTAGTCCATGGTATGATTCTTTATGATGCTGAATCTCATGGCCTTTTGGTCAGAAACCAGAATGTCAGCAGAAAATGTAATATCATACAGGCCTCTGCTTTCTATGATTGCTGATCTTTGCCAGATCACTGACTTGAAACTGAAGGCCCTGGCTACCCAGGCACTAAAATATTTTTCTTTCCACACCCTCTTCAGCCTGACTTTTCACTTACAGCCCCTCAAAATAAATCTGGCAAATATACATCTTTAGAGTTACTGCAGAGCTTGAGGAATATCTTGACCAGAGGAATTATTTAACATAGGCAAGACAATTCTAGAAAATAAATGGTTTTTCCCAAAGCACATTTTTCTTCCTTGTACTGACAGTGATGGTCCACAACATAATTGCATGGATTTAGAGGTCACTGATGGGTGCCATTGCATACACAAACTAGCAACTTTCTCCCTTTTATGTTTATAATTATGTTAATCAAGACTAAAAAATATTCTCTTTACTATAGTATGCAGCAGAATATATGTCTCACACATCATCATATATGTATAATTCTATATAACTGAAAGCAAAAATCAAAAAAATAATATTTCTGAAACTCTCTTCCCCTTTATTCCATAGATAGGGGATTTATTCTGACCACGGTAGCAGGTGATTTATTATTTTATTGCTGCAGAAAGAGAGCTGAAAAGGAGTTTTGAAATGGAAATTGTGACATTTACTGAGTGATAATCTCATACCACCATTTGCAGGAAGCAGGTGGTAGCTGCTTACCATTGGAGACAGATGGAAGTCCTGCAGTGGAGAGTGTTGGGGTTGTTTTTTGGGGTTTTTTTTGGCGAGATAAATTAGCTTAAATAATTCAAGCATTTTTCCCCTTGCCTGATTAGTGCTTTGTGAAAATTTAAGTATTCAAAGACTGGTTTACTATTGAGCAAAATGTTGCACAGCTCATGTTGTTTTTCCTCTTTGAGTCTCCATGAATCACATTTAGCTTTTATGAAGGATATAATAACTATTTAATATCCCCAAAGGAGATGCTGCATGAGGGCAAGTAGCACCATGAAAAATTCCACTCATGGTAATGTGGAAAAAAAATTTTCTTCCAACTAAGCACACTTCTGTAGAACTCTGTCCTGAGTGCCACAGCCTGTGCATGGCAGCTGGGAGGATGGACCAGTGATACAACCACACACACACACTCTTGGCTGTCTCAACCCTGTGCTTAGCATTTCCATGGATGAAGAATTTTAACCGCTCTGTTTAAACAAACAATTTTCAAAACACAAATCCAGTATCTCCAAAGCTGCCACACAGCTTCTAGCAGACTGACAACCTCAAATGTCTCCAATGTTTATAAATATGTCTTATGCTAAAAAAAACTTTTCAAATCAAAAAACAATTTGTTTGGATTTGTTGTTGTTGTTGTTGTTGTTATTGTTGTTTTGTTTTATTTTTTCCTTGGTTACTGGTGGGATTGTTTTCCTCACGCAAGGATATGAATGGAAGAGGGGCAGAATGAGAAAGTAGAAATCATTTTCTCATGGAGCTCTACCCTGAAAAAGAAAAAATTTACACGAAAAAGGAAGACAGAGGAAGAGGAGAAGGAGGGGGGAAAAAGGAAAAAATAAACAAACAAAAATATATATATGCAAAAGAAAAAAAAAGAAATAAAAAGGAAGAAAGAAAAAAGGAAAAAAGAAAGAAAAAGGAAAAATGGAAAAAATAAAAATAAAATAAAGAAAAAAGAAAAAAAGGAAAAGGAAAAGAAGGAAAGGAAAAATCAAAAGAATAAAAAGTTTTTGGTTATAAATTTATAGTTTTTTTAGTTATTTTAATTGAACCATAATAATTCAAAAGGGGCATGGACTACAAACTTAATCATATATTAGTATGCCTAATGTCAACAAAATACTAGAACTTATTCATTATATTAAACTTGAAAACACTAAACTTGTTGAGGTATTATGTGGTTTTCCAGGAATACTACGATATTTTGAGACACTTAATGGCAATTACAAATATACTGAATATTCAGTAGATTCTATAAACATCTTCAGGTAGTTGACAGATATAAACATCATCCAATTCTTGTCAGGCACTCAGTGGGCAATGGTTGACAATTATAATTGCCATAAGTATTGATCTTGTCAGATCTGTTGTCATGAACTAAATCATTGCCAAGGAACATGTTGGTGAGTTCTGTCAAGAACTCTATCACATGGGGAACAGCTGTAGATCCCATTGAAGCCAGTGCTAAAATTCCTCCCATTTTCCTCTTGAGGAATCCTATGGGAGCAGGATTTTATCCCATGATCTTAAATAGATCAGGTTAAAAGCTCTACTTTTAATGAAGATCTACTTAATTTTTATGAAGTATATAAAAGCTACAAGCCACAGATTAATATAACATAGTAAATTTAGTTGCTTTAAAATATGGAATACCCTCATTAAACATAGGAATAGGCAACTTAAACACCATAAAGACAAATTTATATCCTATTTTGCAAAGGTGTTTGACCTTTCAGTGGGTGCTTATTCCTACTTCATTTAAACCATTTGAAAAATCTCAATCTGGAGAATTAAACTAGGAGTGTAATTTAAATACTCAAGCAGGTGCTTCATAGCCATCTACAGATTTCACTTGACTTGCCTGTCTGAGGTTTAAGTTGTTTGTAGAACTACCATTCCTGAAGGGCAAATAATAAAACCATATTCACTTTCATCTAAAGAAATGCAATAACTAAATAACTAAATGTTTATTATGCTAGCACTGAAGAACTCTGTACCTAAGCAGTCATCTAATCTTAAAAATCCAAATAACCAATTAGGGCCTAATACCAAATATCCCTAGGAACTAAGATTTGTCTGCAAAGTTGTCTAGATCTGATTTACTGTTTCATCTCTACACATGAACTTGTTAAAACTTCTGGACTAGATCAACCAAAATATTCAGCCTCCTTATGGAAATCTAACTGATTGATACAGGTAGCATTTTCATTTTAACAGAGAAAATGGCATATTTCAGCTCTCTTTTTCCTTCCCTCTTTTGTGGGTTTTTTCTCAAACTTTATTGTTGGATTGGACAGGTTTCTATGGGTTATCAAGAAGAAGGGTTTTGGTACATTTTTAAAGAAAGAATATACATTTCTTGCTTTAAGAGATAAAGATATAACAGATCAAAGATACAAGCTATCTTCCAGATACAGTTTGTCAAGTGAGTTATTTATGCCTCTAGAATAATTCTTCCCTTTGATATGCAGCCTACAATAGTCTTATACCAATCCCAGGCATCCCAGATCCTCCAAATACCCAAACTGGATTTATTTATTCACTAAACTTCCAAAATCGAATTATTGCTATGCACACTCTTAAAAAAATTTCTCCTTCTACTTTTCTTCATTTCAGTCTTTGGTTAAATGCAGCATAACTTAAAATACTTCATTTAGAGTGACAGAGAATATAATGATAAGGCATTTCGGAACAGATTTCTTGGTGGCTTTTGGCCTAGAGGAATGAATATCGAGATTAGATTAGATTAGATTAGATTAGATTAGATTAGATTAGATTAGATTAGATTGGATTAGATTGGATTAGATTAGATTAGATTAGATTAGAT
>PYHW01010764.1:1279457-1308498 GCA_013186435.1 Turdus rufiventris | reverse complement strand
TACATTTTGCCAGCATGGTTCCTTCATGGGTCTTTCAAGGGGTCCATTTTTACTAGTGCTATCATCTCTTAGAGAAAACTGGTGCTAAAAAAAATATTTTACTTTTATGTCTGCCTGTGTATGGTTTCATTTGGGGGTTTTTGCTTTTTTCCATCACTCCCCTATGGGGAAAAAAATGGTACGCAGCCATTTGGGGAAGACCTGTTAAAGCAATCCATATCTCTTCCAAAGCACTCAGTGACTCCTTTGTGTAATTTGGGCATGGCCACATCCGCTGTTGCGAATGCAGATGTGCTGAGCTGAGTGGGGCGTGTGTCGGACCCAGGCTCCCCAGGCATCCCTTCTGAGCCTCAGGGCCTTTGAGACTCTGCTTACAGGAGCAGTGCAGGACCAGGGAACAGTTCCCTGCTTTGGGGTAGTTGTTGCCTTCTCTTCTTTCTGGTGAAGGGGATATTTTAAGGATGTGGTTTGTGTGTTATTGTTGGGTGTAGGTTTTAGCTGGCAAAGCTTGATGCCTAACCTGCACCTAGTATCTGGATGTGTCTATAGGGTATCTGCTTCCCCGTCTGCCTCCTTATCCTAATACTTCATTTAAAGTTTTCCTTGCTCCCATAACAGATATTATACTGGGGTTTTTTTAAAATGTTTTCCTTGAGAAAATATATTTTCCTCCCTGATCATCACAGAATCCTAGAATGCTTTGGGTGGGAAAGGCCTTTAAAAATCATCCAGTTTCACCCCCTGCCATGGGCAGAGACATCTTCCACTAGACCAGGTTGCTCCAAGCGCTGTGCAACTTGACCTTGGATACTTCCAGGGATGGGACAGCCATAACTTCTCTGGAAAAAACTGTACCAGGGCCTCACCACCTTCTCAGGGAAAAACTTCCTAATATCCAATCTAACCCTGCTCTCTTTCAGTTTGAAGCCATTCCTCTTTGTACTGTCACTCCAGGCACTTATAAATAGCCTCTTTCCACATCAAGTCTCCATGCATGTCAGATCTTTATAGTTGATTCTAATACTGACAAGTAGATC
Organism: Turdus rufiventris; assembly: GCA_013186435.1. NCBI lineage: Eukaryota > Metazoa > Chordata > Aves > Passeriformes > Turdidae > Turdus > Turdus rufiventris. Next base: position 1,307,461 of record PYHW01010764.1, on the reverse strand, counting down.
AATCCAGATATTCTTCCAGACAGTTTAACATGTAAAGAAAAATCAAAATTGTGTTTCAAGTGTTTGTTTTTTTTACTTATTGCCCCATCTCTAGTCTCATCTGTGTTCTAACACTGAGTCTGATAATGTAATTTGATTTGGCCATAGTTTGATGACTGAGGTTTTTGTGTGTGAATACAGCACACATTAAAAAGGAAAAGCAAGTATGCAAACTATTCATGTGAAATACAGGATGGAAATTAGATTAAGGTTTCTAGCAATTAGTATAAATGTAACCAAAATTTTCTTCCTGGTAAGCTACAGCATTGCAGGGAAAACATTTAGTAATAGAGAGGAAGACATAGTTATGAATCATGATGTGATTGCTTGTCATAGCACAAGACTGGACTCACTGGTTCAAAAATCCAGTTTTACAGTCCCACCTGTTATGGTTGTACTAGAAGAAAGGACAACTAAAGTTGTTGTTCTATATCTCCATGGATTTATTTTGCATTCAAATCTTTGACAATTTTTCATCTCCAGAAATGCTCTCTGTCACCTGTGTGGGTGTTGTGGAAAAATTCTCAGTATATTGTCGGCATAATGCATTTTATAATACAGGAAAGCAGGAAAGGCCACTCCTCAGGACATACTTTCAAATATACAAGGGAATGGCAGTCATCTAATAATTTCAGCATTTTACTATACAATACTTTTCAATATATTTTTAAAGGAACATACATAACCTATATAAAACATTTTATATAAGGCTCAGAAATTATTAAAAATTACTCTGCTAAAAAATACAATTTTAGTTAGATCACAAAGGTGATCAAATGTAGATCTGGAATCTACAAAAATATTCTCTAAATCTTTAAAATATATATTATGGAATTACAGTGTAACTGTATTATATAATGTATTATAATAAAATATTATGATACATTTGAAGTAATTTCTTATGAAAAACTACGTAGGGTAATACAGTAACAACAGAACCTTTTAGTAACCATTCTTGAGATACTCCCTTGTGGCATTTGTCAGTGCAGGTACAGATTTACGATCAACTCTCTTCCTTTCTAATTTGATCCATACTGGATATTGTAGAATTATGGTGTCTCAGAATTTCATTGTTTACCATTATAAGCATCATTACTGCTCACTCTTGTTAACAATATCAGATAAAAACAGGGAAAAAAAATAAAGGATGAAGATTAATCTGAGAACAGTAAGCAGATGTCAGTTTGCAGAGGTGTGCAGTTCATAGTCACCAAGGTCCTTAGGAGCTAATTTTTAAACAGGTAATTACTTGGCATGGTTAAAATTATTGACAAGATTAAATACATTACTAAGCTGTGGATTTCAAATTTCTCATCATCAAATACTTAAGTTTTTCTGTGCTTTTTTTTTTTTGAAGACCAGAGAAATTATTTTATTCTTATAATTTAGTACCTCATATTTGTCATCATTCCAATAATAGAAGGAGTGACATTTTAATCTGCTTCAATATGAGATTAAATCTGTTACTATAAAACAAGATGTATGTGAACATAAGACAGAACACTTAAGAAAATAGAAAATAGAATATAAATTTAAGGATCTATTCATAAAACATCAGGAAAAGAGAAACCAATTCCTTTTTTTTTTAAAGTAAATCTTTTGTATGTCTGTTTCAGAAAAAGGGAGAGCTCATGTTTCTGCAACATCATAGACATTGACAAATATTATTAATTTCTCATTAATAAGTAATTATTAAATTATTTTTAATTATTCTAAGCCTTCTTTATGGACCCTTACCTTTTCATTCCATATACTCCACTATTACATGACAAAAAAATGTAGCATGTAGAGCTACTCACTAAATAATTACAAATCTAAATACAGTAATTTCACTACTATAAGGCGCACCCTTTGACTAAAATTTTGGTCCAAACCCGGACATGCATCTTATAGTCCAGTGCACCTTATATAATGGACAAAGTTCAGAAATTTGCCAACCCGGAAGTGAGAGCCATGGGGGCGGGGGGGAGCTGGCAGGGCTATGGCTGCCAGGTGGAAACGGGGCCTCGGCCAGTAATCGCACAGGGGAAGCTGATGGTGGATCCTTGCTGCAAAAAATAAGTGTGCCTTAAAGTCCGGTGCGCCTTATATATCGGCAAAAGTTTGGAAATTTGCCGACATCCGGAAGTGCGCATTATAGTCATGAGATTACTGTAGTTACATTTAATTTTGATATGGTGAAAAGATAATTGGGTAATACTGGATTTTACATGGCTTGTTAGTTTAGATTCGTGTCCAATTTTAACCAGCATAAATTTATAATGAAGCCACCTATTTCATACTGAATGTGCACTGAGTCAAAACAGAAAATGTGGGCTTATATTTTCTGTTTTTCTAATTGCAGTAAGAAATTTTGGGTTTCATCACAAGTTAGTCATAAATTTTTTGTTTATTTGCTATCAGTATTTGAGTCACTCGCACAAATGATTCATTTTAGCCAGTTCCCAAAAGACAGAAAAAATCATTCAGAAGCAGAAAGTGACTAAATATTTCATATTCTCAGAAGTATTTTGACACGCCTTTAGATATGTCTTTCCTAGAAACTTCAAGAGTCACACTTAATTCAGTACATTTTACTTCTTATTTAGTATAAATAAGCATCTGAAAATTGCTGCATGTCTATTAAGTGGCAATTACGCCACACTACTGTTGTTTTTAAAACCTTATTATACCACAAACTAAATATTCCCTGTTGCAATATCACACAGCACTTGTCTGTTGGAAACTATCTATGGTGATTCTTAAATCTGCCCAAGGTAGCCAGCAATGTCAGGCAGAATCCTATAAATAAATGATCCTATCAGACTATTTAAATTTCTCCACCAAAGCAACTAATGTTATATTTCCTTTCCACTTAGCATTCCCAGCCTCAATGAAAAGTAAGTAACTACTGCTTTGGTATTTTTAAATCTTCATTGAATTAAAAATAGCCAAATAGCAAACATTTTACTGAAGTCTGTATAGACAGCAGCATTAAAGATTTAAAATCATGTTTCCAACTCAAATAAACCCATAGCTGTCAATATACTCCAAAACCAGTAGTCTTATGAGTATTATTGCAAGTGTTTCCTATTACATCCAGCCGAAATTTGACTAATTCCATTGCTTAATCTCACAGTGAAATATGAGTTTTCAACCTGTAGGTGGCAGAGGCTTACACATTAAGTTTAAACTATCCTTCAGGTCACAGGGAGAAGCAGAAGGTCATTCAAGGAGGTAAACAATGTATTTATAGTCAGGTAAAGTATCAAAGCTATTGTTAAGTGTTGTGTTTGGTGATTGGAGTTTACCTTGACAAGTGGAAAAATCAAGAGACAAAAGATGTTTCAAGAGTCATAAGCAAATTAACTGTTCTCTGGGAGAAGTTTTTAAAATGACCTGTTGAATAAAGTTTGTAACTTACAGCAAATCATTTGTCCGGGGTTACAGGAGAAGTGCTAATGTGGGGTGTAACTGTGTATTCTACCCCACTCTATGCCATTTCTGACAAAATGTTGATGATGGGTGGTTTGCAGTAGTTAACCAGTGCACACCTGACTTTTAAATGAGATAAAGGAGAAAATGCAAACAGGCAGGGCAGGGTACTGCCTTCATACCAACCACTCAGCTGTGATAACTGCCTTGGGGAAGCAGCATCACAGTCCCACTCATCCCTATGGCATCACCTCTGCTACTGGGTCATAGTGAACTGAATGGCACCAGAGCAGGCAGATGCAACGACCATCAGGGACTCCAAAAAACATCCTATGTCCCACAAAATTACTTCACTCCATTGTGAAACTCCCTGCCCTGGGAGAGGTACTGAACATTCCCTCCTAAGCCTGACCATATACAACTGGGGATTTGGGAGACCACCACCACTGAATGGATCCAGAGGAGGACCAGGACTTCCACAAGACCACTGTTTTCAACTGCAACCATCACTTGATAGGACTGTGATCATCACCCTGACCAATAGGGTACCAGGTTTACTCTGACTTTGTGGGTTTAAGCCAGTTTCTGTCTATCATTTCATTTATTGTAATCTCTCTATTAAACTGTGACTCCAACCTGAAATCTCTCTCAATGTATGTGTGTGAGGTTAATTTCTCCTGCTTTGATATGCATCTCCTTCCCAAACACACTTCTGATTTACATAAAACATTATGATACAGCTTTGAAAATATATTAATCATATCATAAAGAAGTGGCTTTTTTTTCCCAAGATCCAGGTGCTTTTTAGTGCCATAAATGCTGTTTTCCACAGTATAGTCTTAAAGTAGAGAGATCTCTAATTTAATTAAGGAATTTACAGACAAAAGGAAGTTATGCAGGAGCTGTTCATATGGGAATATCCATGAGTTGAATCAGGACCAGTTGTATCCAGTCCAGACATTTTCTAACTCAAGGTGATTACTGAAATGCCATTCAAACTTTTGAAGACCAATTCTATTTTCTAAATCATAACAGGAGAGCATAACTATTGTATTAAGAGTACACGTATCACATTAAAAATTCACATGGTAAAACTGTTTGGCAAAGCAAGAGATAATCTTCCTGAGTCTGAGAGGACAATGCAAGACCCATCATGCTTCCCTGGACTCTGGGGAGCAGAGTCTTTGTAAAGTCAATGACATAATCTTAGCCTAAATAAAAGAAGGAATTTTTGATAGAATAAACTGTACCTCTATATATAATGGAAGAACCATGGTTCTTCCACAGCTGAAACTATTAAGAATGGCTGGGTTGCTGCAGCTATTTCCTGGTATGAATTATACATACCATGCCAAAATTACAGAATCTATTGGCAAAGTCTATGAAGCCATTACTTTACTATGAGTCAAATTGTATTTATCTGTTACTATCAGAGATTTACTTGGCTGTTTAGAGCATTTACTCTGTTCTAAAGGTACCATTCAGCTTTTAAAAGCCACTTGGGTTACTTTGAAGCACAAATCTAAATGGCTTTTAATCTCATTAACATCTGTCCAGAATTATTTTAATGAGAGCAAGGTAATAGTCTCAGACCTTTTCATTAGTCTTTCTTCTAAATCTTAGTCCACAAACTCATGCTAATTAATATATAGAGCAACCTACAAAAATTTTCCTGTGAAATAAATGGAGAGCAAGTTAGAATGAAAATAATTGAGGTTTGCACTAAATTGTATAAATCTTTCAAGGGTACCACATATACACCACTGACCCCACACACCACCGGTACCACACTTCAAAGCTTTTTCTTGGGACAGACTTTAAAAATAAAAGAACAAAAAACAAAATCCAAAAACTTACTTTCACCAAAATTCAAGGGCTACACTTTTGCTTCAAGTCACTTCCTGAAAATAAACAGGACATAAGGCAGATTCTTCTACCAATAGACAGATTAGAAACACCACCTCAAAAACACCCTTCACCATCTGAAAAAAAGATGCAAAAATTATACAAGAGAGGAGTAAATCACTTTCCCATCTATCTTCTTACATTTGTAGACGTGGTCTGAGTCTGTTTCCTCTCCTCCATGTGGGTGGTTTTTGGGGTTTTTTTGCAAATGTACTTCATCAGTGGACCTTAAGATTCTACTCTGTATTGCAGGATTTGGTCCCAGGCAGCATCACACTAGTTTTTTAACATCATTAAGGTATATAAACACTTTTCACCCATCTATAAAACGGTGACGGATCATGTACAATGATTCAGTTCTAAGGATCTAGAAAGAAGTGTTTTTCCTAAGCAAGGTATGAAAACTTGAGACAGTGTTTTCACTGTCACACTGTGGGCAATGACAGCAGAAATGGTTCCAACAGATTTAGAAATGCACCTTCAGATCTTCTGCCTTATTCCTTTCCCTTTCTTAAAACACAGCATTGAGTAGTTACAGAAATTTTTTTATGAAGGTCTGGCTGCTATGAAAGTCTCGTGAGTTAACAATGTAGGACATGGGCAGTAACTGTCAGAAATGTACAGCCACTGTGCTTATAAATTAATACAGTATTTTCTACACAGCATATGCATAAATAATTGCACAGAAATCAAGATTCCACATTATGTCTAGACTTCTGAAGTGATATTAAATAGCTTGTCACAGCCCCAAAACAGTGTACTATGCTTCACAGCACCACTGTGTCATTTTGTGAGTTCCAGATCCTTGCCTAAGTGAGTTATGTAAGTACAGTAAAACAGACACACTTGTACAAGCCTGTAATTCTTAGTGAACAATATAATCATAATTCTATCACTCTGACCAGAACTAATACATAATTAGATTTATATCCTTTTAGAATCCACAATGTCATCCACAGAATCAAGTGCGCCCTGCATCCCAGAAAACCTCCATACTCAGTTAAAGCACCTGGCAGTCTAGAATCCCTTTCACCTCTTCCATTTTCTTTATCTGGCATGTTCATTACAATATTACACAGATATATCCTTCCCTTTTTGCGCCCCTGTGTTTTATACCCAGCACAAACTATAAATCAGCTGGGGTGAATGTGCCTAAAGACTGGGTTCACCCAAGCTTTCCTCTCTCCCCTAAGCACTGCTTTGCCAAATTTTCATTAAACAGTGACTAAATAAAATTGCAGCTTATTCTAATAAAGCTCTTTGGAGCTTTAAAAATTTGAAGCTAATACTCTAATGTCACTAGAGCATCAATAATCTGTGCTTAAAGAGTAGCAAAATGTTAGCTTTTTCTGGTTTACAAAAGAATCTTCATAAACCCATGATTTTATTGTGACTCAGTTTTAATGCACCATTAATAGAGACACAGGGAAGCTGTATGACACCATGGATTTGTATAAATTTATGATGACTCCTCACTAAAGTATCTTGTTTCAGAGATTACTTATAAAATAATAAAAATTGAGTCATTAATAATAGTAATAATAGTAATAATAGTAATAATAGTAATAATAATAATAATAATAATAGAGAATAAATTTTATTGATCTTCAGAAAATTAGTAACATCCTAACTACATGAAGGATTTCTGTTCCCTTTGGCAGACTAAAATTTTTCACCTTGGGGAAAAAGAAGATATTACAGTGCTGGTAAGTAAACCAAGATAAATCATTAGCTGAATTCTCCACTGATATATGGACTGTATATTCTTCAAATACTGTCTTAGGAAACATTTGTCTTAGGCTACATATAGGTTTTGAGAATATCACCTGTAAAACACATTCCCAGGAACATCATTCTGAAACAAACTAATACTTATTAGAATCTCTGTAATGCCAATTTAAAGTCAGCATGTGTGAAAGCAATCATAAATCCGAGATTCCATTTAGTCTTTCAGGGAAATCAAGTTGGAAAGATCCATATTCAACCTTTGCCTGTGACCCAACACTNAAAAAAAAAAAAAAAAAAAAAAAAAAAAAACAGAAAATTGAATAGGAGCAAATTTCCTGACAGAAACCATAAGTGACTTTATTACAACTTCAGGGAATCATTTGCACATGAATTTATGTAAATGTATGAACATACTGGTGAATTGCTGGTGTCATTAATTTTAGCAACTCTTTATTTCCCAAGCTGTTAAGAAAATAATTTTTCACTATTCTAGAAATAATTCTGAAGATACATAGCATATTAACTATCTTGTCTGACTCTCCAGGAACAAATTAAAGACATTTTATTTTGGTTCATCCATCACAAAAGGAAAATAAAAATCAGTGATTGCTGTCACTGTGGTACACATATGCAGTACAACGCTAATCCTCTGGTCAATGTAAAATAAAAGAGACAAGAATAAAACTCAAAAAGCACCTATGAAAGCATTTTCCGCTTAGTGCTTACTGATGCTACACACCCTCCCCTGTTCTGCCAAAACACATGCAAAACGTCACAGCTGCTGCAGTGTAAGTAGTGTTACTCAAACCAGTGCTTCTAAAAATGCAATTGCTTGACCACTCACATGGAGACTTCTCATAAAAGGCCCTGAGAACATACTGAGAACCTTCCTTCTATAAGGAACATGTCCTAAAATTCCTAAAAACATTTCAAAATCTACTTCAAGGAGAAATAGCATTTTTAATGGCATTGAACTACCACTTCCTTACACATGCTCTTTCAGGTATTCAAGTGAAAGTAATGGGCCTATGTATAATTAATTTCAAATATAAACTATGATCAGTATCAATAAATTTAAAAAATCAAAGTTGTCTGTGATCATTTAGTTGCATGGCACAATCTACCTGTTATCCACAAGATGTCTTTAGCTTTTTAATGGGTCCATTTTTTGTCTCTATGATAAGTTCTACTCAGTTTATGATTTTTCTGTAGTTTGTACACTGTTACAAACAATGAATCATTGCCTTTAAAGTTTCACCATTACTTTTCCCTGGAATTAAGAAACCAGTTCAACAATTATTTGTAGTAAAAGAAAATGACAGTGTCATCATGCACATTAAATTCCTAAGGAAGCCTGGATAAAAAAGGCACAGGGTTATTAAAGCATTTAATCAGCTTTCAGCAGAGAAACAGAAAAGAAGTACCAATGTGATGAATTTCTTATTATTGTTAATTTGTAATGTAGGAAAGGCAGCACTCTGGTACCTCAACCACGGTCTGCATTTCCATTATTAAATACATCTTTCCAGTTCTCAATCAAAACAAACAAAACTCAAATTCTGTCTTAAGAAAATTCTCAAAATCCAGATATGGCACTCTGGGAAGGTGAGAGAAGGAGTACCAGAGGTATAAGCTGTTCATCAGAGTGAGTAAAGTTAGACAAGCAGGTGTTAGAGTTTAAGAACAATCTGGGTCTGCAGAGATTCCAAAACATATTTACCATAGGTACCTACCATGTTTTCAAATTATCATGAGACCCCTCTGCTCCATAGCAGGAGAGAATGTGTAGGGTTTTGGGGTTTCTTTTTTTTTTTGCTCTTTTTTATCACTGGTGTAATATCTCTCTCCAGTTTATTTTAAATTTAGCAGTATTAGAGTTTGTAATGCATCATGTTCCTAACCATTAAAGGAAAAAAATATTAAAAATCAGAGAAATCTCACAGCAGACTTTTAGTTCAGCTGTTTTGGATGAATAAAAGAAAGACAGGTTGCTGAGTAAAGAAAAAAGTTTCCTGAATAAGCAACTTTCCCGATGTAAATTTAAACTCCACCAAAAAACCCCCACATTTATATATCCTAAATAGGGTAATTGTGTGAAGTTCTATAGCTATAATCACATGGGATTTATTGCATTTAGATATATGGTCATAAATATAATCATATTTTTGGGGCTGCAAGATGTGGGCCCTTTGTCAGAAACTACTGTAGGAGTTGCCATATCTGTTCATTTTGAAACAAAAGAAAATGCTGTATAAAACACTCTCTAATCTGTTGCAAGTAGAATCTCAGCATTATGCACTGGCAAATGAGCTCAGTTGATGAAACGCAACTTAACAGATCATGTATTTTTACTAGCAGCAATAAACAAATGTGTAATTCTAAAATGTATATAATACGAGAGAACATAATTTTTCTAGACATGAAGCCCTTGATCATAAAGGCATCCTCTTATGAACCATGATAGTAAAAGTAAAAATAATAAAAGTGTTTTTACCAGGAAGGATATAGTTCCCTTGTGGTGTTTGCAGCTTTTGTTTGGAAGAGATTTTATAGCAACAGTAAAAGATAAATACATTTCACATTCAAGTGAAATAATGAAAGCAACTAGGGATAGAGTGGTAGTCTTCATTTAAATAATGCAGAGGCTTTGTTGATAAAATTGGTAGCTCATCTCAATTTAATACCCAGGTACTTATTCACAAAAACCCAGATAATCAGATCCACATTTGGATTTTTAGAATCAGCAGCCTTTGGTTTTGCCATTTTAGTCTCACTAGAGGAAAATTATATTGTAAGGTATTTTTTAGCGTGATTCTTTAGAGCTCTTATTATCTTCTTTTGGAATCCACAGCCCTCTTCTCACTGCAAACAGCAACTGTGTGTCAGATCTTGCTGAGCAACAGTGCTCATTAGTGTTCTATCTGCAGCACAAATGCATTGAATAGTCATTTTTGGCTAATATAATTAAAGACATTTTCTGCAAAAGAATCCAGAGTAAAGCTTCCTGCAAATAGGGAAACTTGTCTCCCTCATTTTCATACAGTGCCCAAACTTTGTAAGTTTTTTCACTCTTGCAGTTTTTTCTTACTAGTCTGCAAACATCCAGTGGTAAAAAAAATCTACTTTCTCAAACAGTTGTTAGTGTCTTGGTAATGTTTTCACCAAAAAAAATGCACATCAAGTCTACCAGCAACACAGAAGAGTAAACCAAAACCAGACAACATGCTGTGTTCATACTGCTGTCTTAAGCTGAAGAAACTCAATTGAATTTAATACCACAATACAGCTGCAAAATCTGTGAAGCATACAAATGAATTAGACCCATTAATTTTCATTTAAAAGCACAAACAGAAGTAAGACTCCAAATCTACTTTTAATATTCATCTAAGGATGAAAAAGCTTTGCCTTGCAAAATCATCACAGAAATTGGGTTTTAGGTCTACCTTTATCATGTTAAACAAGAGTGTTTTCTAAGCTCTGCAGCTATGCTGATAATTAAATTCTGCACACTTTCTGGATGGGATACTTTCTGAAGGAAGGACTTACTACTAACTAAGCCTAGCATGCAGGAATGAGCTCTGTGCCTCAAGAAAACACTGCTACTGGTGAGGGATAGGTTTGAAATATTTATGAGAAAATTTAAGGCAGAGATGCTTCTCTTACTCTTAGTTTAAGCTGAAAACTCTTTCAATATGTGTTGCAGAAAGAGACGGCAGCTGCCCATTTTTTATTCCTCAAACACACTCTCTTTAAATGTAGAGGAGGTCATTTTATCCACTGGATAATTGGGGGGTTCAGAACACCACTCTGAACAACTGGCTTTCTTCTGAAAGCAGACAGTCCAAAAACAGCACAGTAGCAAAATGTAGATTTATTTATGAATGTAGATTCATATATAGATTCATACGTAGATTCATCTGTAGAATATGTAGATTAATTCATTTTCACATACCACAAAAATTACAGACTTGGACAGAATTAGCATTATTCCACCACAGTTTAAAGACCATTATAGTTACACTGTTGTCTAACACCATACATTAATTCTTACCATTATAGACTCCTTTCATTTAATGTATTTATTTTAAATGCATTAGCAGCATCCCATCTAACTACCTTTAACTTACAGCTGCTATCAAAAAGGGGTAATGCAGGATTCCATCACCTGTTTCTGTTCATACATTGCCTTTGAAACAAATCCTACTACTCTTATTTTTCTCTGAAGTAAATTTCACAGAATTGACCCTTTCCTCCCATAAACCTCAATCTGCAGTTCAGTTAGCAAAAAAACTCATGAGCCAATGTTTAAAGTCAGCAGAACTTCTTGGCTTTCTTAGCCACACAAGTGCCCTGATTGCATGATCAAGTCTTATAGCTGCAAGCTATTGATCACAAATATCACACTGTTTCTATATTTCACTGCCTTTGAACACTTTCACTGCCCAGCCAATTGTTTCTGCTTCCAAGAATGAGCAAAATATCAGTGCAAATGTTTTTTTCATTAGCACTCACACAAAACTACAAGGAAGCTTGAGAGATCCACTTCAGTGACTAAATTCATTTGTATGGATGTATATTCATTTGTGGACGTGAATATAAAATAACAGTGAATATCACTGAACACAATTCAGCACTTAGCTGATAGAATATTTGTGAATATTTTAAATAGGTATTTTACTACTTCTTTTACTACTCTTTCTGCATGAAAATGCAGTACTCTCAGAGAGACTTTCTTTCATAATAGTGAATAAAATTCTCTGTAGAGTTCACATTAGAAAGAAATACAGAGGGTACACACCTAATATTTTCTCTGATCCATCTCCAATATGCTCATTTTTTATTTTAATGAAATAGCACATAATAAACATAATATGTTAATAATATGTTTAACACCTGAATTGTCAAAAATTATATTTCAGAATTAATATTTGCTTAATTAAAGGTAGCATTTCATACCTCTTGGAGCTACAATTTCAACCTGTCTGCACAAGTGCTGACAGCAGCTCTCTGTAAAGCAAGCTTTTGTCTACAGATATGTTACTGCTTTTTTTCTTTCTATCCCTGTCTCCTTTCTTCACACAAGCTTGTGATCCACAAAACTTGAAAGGTGGTAATGTCTGCACAACATATATTCCCCCACAGTGATGTGGGCAACGCTGCAAAACTCTGAAGTAATGGTGGTCGTCTCATCTCAGGGGAAAAAAAAATGGATTAGAAAAAATCAGTTACTGGCAGTGACCAGTAAAATCTCTTATACAGTTTTAATCCACCCAGTATTAAAAACCTTAGAAAATGCTTTGGAAAGCATGTCAACTTAGCTCATAATCTGTCTCTGGAGAAAAGCATCAGTGAATATAAAGATGCATGGTAGGGTAGGTGTGGAGTTTCCAAAGGAAAGTATTGCCTGGTAATAAAGCAGACAGGTAAATGTCAACACACCCTGCTATTGCTCCAGTCAACACAATAGCAATGAAACAGGTATTTTCTTCCACATAATAAAATTCAACAGGAGGACTCCAGCTGTGGAATTTTGCAATACTGCAATTTGATTGACAAACTGGGGACATTTCTATTAAAATACAGCACTACTGAAGGCATAATGCTATTCTGAGTATATAGTACTTGAAATACAGCATATTTACTTTTGATCTCAACACTGATAGAGCTGCTACTAATGCAGTGAAGTTCATTTCACAGAATCAAAGACTGGTTGAGATTGGAAGGGACCACAGTGGAGCATCTGGTCCAACTTTCCTCTCAAGTAAGCATCATCCCAGAGCACATGGCACAGGACTGTGTACAGACAATTGTGGAATATCCACAGAGAGGGACACTCCACATCCTCTCTGGGCAATTTGTCCCCTCAACATAAAGATCTTCCCGATGTTCAAGTGGAATTTCCTATTCATCAGTTTTTGCCCATTGTCTTCCAGCTTCAAATAGTGAGCTAGAAGATTTTAAAATGAGTTAATTCTTTTAGTTCCTTTTCCCTAGAGGATTTTCCTGAAGTATTATTATTCTGTGATGATGGCATATTTTACAGAATTATTAGGCTTTTAAGTGTCTGCCTGCCACACTTGTGAGTACAAAGACTTCTATAACAAGAGTCTCAGAGCATCACAGCTTCCGAGTTCAGATTTAATCAAGGATAAATGCCATTCTGCTGCTTCCCCTGGTGATAGATGTAATGCTGCTAAGAACACATGATGCTACTAATCAATAGTTTTATTCACAAAAATCAAAAGTACATGGGTTTTATTCTACTTCCAATCAGAGTTCTTGGCTTAAAGAGGTCACTCCACAACTGCAATAGGAATTTTGATAAATCTTTTGGACATGTCCTATACCACACAATCACATTTCCAAGAGAAAAATCACAGTTCTTCAGAAACTACCTGAAATTTGTGACATACACAAGTACAATTTTTTCTTATATCTCAGCACTAATATAAATTCTTCTTTCCTAAAGGCACGCTTTTGTGGATTTTTCCAAAGTTAAACATTCAGATGTCTGGATTTTATGTGAACATTTCTACCAGAAACATAATAAAATTAACAAAAAAATGCATTAGTCATTGTACACATATTTTATTATAACTATAGGTGATATAATTTCTATGATCCTTTATTCTGAAAAGTTGTTCTTGTTAGTAAAACTTATTTTTAATCTCATTCTATCCTACAGATTATATAGAGAATCATATATATGTCACATACACATATGATGATTATTCTATTATTCTGAACCAAGCAAAATTGAAAAACATGTTTATTTCAACATGTTGCTCAGCATGGAAGAAGGATTTGTATGTTATCTTTAGAAGCAGCCACTCTTGTCCAGAAAACAAAAATAAAGCAGAGAAAAATTAAAATTCATACCTATGGACTTCTAATTCCTCTAGTTTTATTCACCTTCTCTGTAAAGACACATCCATATTGATCAAAAAGAAGGGACAATCTTCCTTCTCTTGAAGGAGCTGAAATGGAAAACCATATCTGAAAAAATATCTCTTGATAAACCTGCAAGGAGCTCCTGAGCCTGAGCAGAGCCCTGCATTGATAAGTATCTATCTACAAGGCATTTTCCTGGAACACAAAAAAATGAAGATATTAAATTCTTCAAGAAATACCTGTACTTATTTTCCTTGTTTTGCCACTATTACTGATTTTGATGCAAGTCACCCATACTGAGGCTACACCATTTGAATTTTGTGTGATGCCTGGCACTGAAGAAAAGGCTGTGAAAGCAGTATTTGTACCAGGGGGAAATACTACAGCAAGTCAGTCGGCTGAAACCCAATAATAAATTTTCACAATAAAAAAATGTAACTGTCAATAATATTCTAGTCATAAACATTAAATACTATATTAAATACTTGTGACCCTCTACGGTGAGGTCACATCAACATCCACCCTCTTGTTCTCTAGAAGCAAGAGAAACATCCCAATAATGCAAAGGGCTAAAGTTACAGATAATTTTGTGACTGAGGTCACTTGGTCTGTTCAGCCTGGAGTAGAAGAGACTGAGAGGAGATCTCACTGCACTTACAACTTCCTTGTGAGGGGAAGAGGAGGAACTGATGCTGATCTCTGCTTTATGGTGACAGGACCTAAGGGAATGGCCTGGAGCTGAGTCAGGGGAGGCTTCCCAGGGAAGTCGTCACAGCACAAAGTCTGACAGAGATAAAAAAGCATTTGGCAATGTTCTCAGGCCCGTGGGGGGATTCTTGGGGTGACCCAGGCAGGGCCAGGAGCTTGGAGGTCCCTTCCAGTTCAGCTTATTCTGTGATTCTCTGAATTTAAAGTGTGATTTACTAACAAGTCTTCAATGTTCAAATCCTACTGGTTTTCAAGCCTTACTACTCTGATTTTTTAAATAAATTACTGCTGTCAACACATTGACAATGAAATAGCCTCATACAAGAATCAAGAGATTGCATTAATTGCTAGCTTTATGCCCTTAGCATTTGGTTTCCTTGATGCCCTTTGTCCACTAAGCTTCCCATCTCCCTGCTCAAAAAATCAGCATTTGGTCTTTTGCACTGTAGAATTGAGAGGAATGATGGATTTGTCTTTACAAACAAGCTGAGGGTCTGCTGGGAGATAAAACTAGCACTGAGAGATAAAAGAAACAATGGGAAGGATTCCACTGATTGATGAATGGAAAAAGATATTTGCCTTTACAAACAAACTGCAGGTTTGCTGATAAATGAAAYTGGATATTGAAAGATGAAAGAAACAATGGGGGAAACCCATAAATTCCATAAGAATTAAAAACTAAGAGGGAAGATTATAAATTAGAGGGGGCTCTCAGGTATCAGGCGTTTCAGGAAGTCTGTACCTCTCAAGTGCCTCAGCAAATGGGGAAAGAGAGGGAAATGTGGCCAGGAAATTAGAATAAAAAGAGAGGCTTTGCTCTCCAAAAATTTGAGAGACTCCAGGGGAATGCCCCATGGCCTCTCCCTTTATTTGAATAAAGTAAAAGGACTCCTCTGTCTGCTTTTTGGACATAAACCTCTGGTGTTTGTGGATTACTTTTCCCGACAAAATCAAGAAAAAAAAGAAGATGTTGCAATTGCATGTAACTGTGGTCATGACTGGCCAGAGAACACACCTCAGCTCTGCTCTCTCCCGCCACCCCCTCAGCAGGGACAGTAACTTGGATCTCCCATCCATCCAGCAGCCGATTTTCTTAAAGCATGTAGAAAAGCAATTATCTCTGATACGTTCTGCCATCCACTTTCAAATTGGTCAATAGGCTCTGAAGTTTTTTAGGGGAAGAGAAAGCAGACAAGAAGGCAGTAATTTAGTACAACTCATCTCCTTCACTGCCAAGAGAAAGAGAAGATAAATAAAATAATAGAATTTGAATCAGGATACCCAAGCCTAACCTTGCAAGCATAACATTTTTATCATTTCACTTCAATCAAACAACTTAGACGAAGAAAGTAACTCCTAAATTACAACTGGAAGGAGTGGTTTGTTGCCTGTAGATGACTGAGGCACGGGATCAGACCTGCAGAGAATCTGAATCATTTATTCAAAGAAACAAACTGATTTTATACACTCCTTGGAGACACAGTATTTCCCTATGTGGCAATTCTCACTGAGACCTATCACACAGCAACTCTCCTTCTCAATGTCCTTACAGGGGGTGATCCCACACTGTTCACCTGTCAGGCAGCTTCCAGCAGGCTCATCTCTGCAGGGCTCTCTCCCTTCCTCCCCACAGCACCCGGCAGAGACAACCTTCTCTGTGCTGCCATGGAACTCTGCAGCCATGTCCCACAGCTCAGTTCCATCCTGTCTCTCCTCACAGTTGTCCAGCATAAGATAAGGGCCATTAGAGAAAAATCATTGGATTTTATTCTTCAACCCTACACTCCAGGAACTATGCCACATAAGTGGCAGAAATATTAATATTCTGAAAGCATGTGAATTCCCAGGATTTTTGTTCCTGAAATATCAAATATGTTGTTATAAATTACTGTTAATCCAACATTTTTGTATCCCAGTGAAAACATGACTGTAAAAAACAGTGCCCCATTAATTTCCATGCTCAAATGATTGTTAACTAAATATTTGACTTTTTATCAAAATTACTAATTATAATGAATATATTATATAGAAAACTTTTATTGGCCAAATCTATTCTATTTCAGTTGGAAGCTTTTCATACCAGCTGTTACCAAGGGAATAGAATAAACTGAGTGTCTAAGTTGTTATGGTCCAAAGTAGTCCTTAAAGAAAAGTTACATGTTTCCAAATGACACATGTGTAACATGTACTGCTGATGATGACACTGGATATCTGGGATAATTCCATGCAATCTGTCTCAGCAATTCAGGAAATTGTATCAACTTTAGACTTCAGATGAACTCTTCATTTCCTCTATGTTAAAGACCCCCAAGCTTCCAAAAAACAGGGAAGATGGTCTTCTGCCAAAAAGATTGGGATATTTGAGTTGTTATTGGTTTATGACATTGTTAAGATATAAAAATAGAACAGGATAACTGCATCATTTCCAAATTCTGTGGAGACTAAAAGAACTTCCTCTGCCTGCATACAAACCTCAAATGTTTTAACAGCTGAATAATATGTGGCAGAGTTCTGCTTTTACTTAGGCAATTTCTAAAAATCTACATTACAAGCAAACTACTTGTGGGGGGCGGGTCTTGCCTTTGGGACACAAAAATTTTTTATTAACTTTTTCAAAGTTTCCTCTTTTTTTATAAGGAGGAAAAGCATACACAAATTCAAAGTTCCATCACTTCTCTGGTGATAGTCCAACATTCTCTTTAATCTTCCTTCCAACTTCCCTCCTAGAAGTGGCCGGGAAAAAAAAAAAGGAGAGAGAAAGAAATCCAAAAATACCTAGCCTTTTTAACTTCTTATATGCATATTCCCTGTTTCAATAACCTTTCTAAAGACTATGTGATGTAAAAACTGTATGTAGGTAGGTATTTTTATAGTTTTATTTTTACTTTTCACTTCAGCTATTTTTTTTCACATTCTCATATCTATCTCTCACCAATCAGGAGAGAACTCTCTATCAAATAAGTTGTAGTATAAAATAAATGCTCATTTCTCTTTTTTTTACTCTTATAATGTAAAAAGCTGCTGAAAACTATTATCTCCAAAGAGCAAAGTTAAGCATATATTTTCCTCCACTGTATCTTCTCAGATGCCTCTGCATTGTGTTACAAACAAGCTGATTTAAGTGGGAGCTCAGTGTAGTCTTATGCATTAAGAAAGAGCTTGATGGGCAGGAAAAGGGTGTTAGTGGGAATTTTTCTTTTTGTTTGTATTGTTGCTATTGTTGTTGTTTGTCTTCTTATATATATATGTATTTATATATTCTAGTAAAGAAATCTTATTCCTTTTCCCATATCTTTGCCTGAAAGCCCTAAAATTCAAAGTTATAGTAATTTGGAGGGAGGGGCATCATCTTTTCTAATCCAGGAAGGTTCCCACTTTCCTTGGCAGATGCCCGTCTGTAATACAATAACAAAAAAAAAAAAAAAAAAGTTTCATTTGTTTGCTCAGAATTGTTCACACTGAATTCCAGCAATTCCACATAGGAGCAATGTTGCTTAGGAACTGCTTCAGTGGACTGAGTTATTCTCTCCTGACTACATTACATCCAATCTCTTGGGGTCATTCTCCTGGAAGAATGAAGCAGATTTTGATAATTATGTTATCCAAAAGTCAATTTATGCATTGCTACACAAAGGGAAAACTGCCAGGGGCCAGGGGAGGGGCAATCTTTTCAGTCTGGCCTTCATTAGACATAATTTTGTCACTAAGTAAAAATAATTTCTTTTTCTCTCTTCATGTTCACAGTGTCTTGGCTGTGGTCAGCACTAGAGATAGCTTGGAAAGGTGTGATTTGTGTTGGCAAGAGGGTGGCCAAGCTGACAGAAACTACAGTTAATGTACAGAGCATCTGCTGAAGGACAAAATGGCATCTGCTGTGTACATTGGGTCTGCACCACATGGCCTCTGTGTTTGGTGATGGACTCTTGGGCTCTAAACAGATGGTTGCTGTGCAGATTCAGGGCATTTGTCAACCCTGGTCTTGGATCACAGCCAGGAACATCAGAGCAGGAATCCTAGGTGGGCAACCAGATTTTCTGTACCAGGTATTAAAGCAGAGCCTTGCAGATGCTGTAGCAGATTTCTTCTTTTCACTGGCAGGGGGCAAACCAAGTTCTCACTTCAGTTGTCATCTTCCACCAGGAAGTTTCAGGCAGAGTTATGTCTGCATTGGAGAGGCCACCCCCTCCAGCAGGAAGCTATTTTTAGTGTTGTACCAAAGTGAGTTTTCCCACAGAGTTCTTTTAGGAGTTGGAGTGTGCATGCATCCTTAGAATGTGGTAAGAAAGTAGATGCACATCCTTGGAAAATGCCCGTTGCCAGAAAGAGCATGTGCTGGAGGATGTAATAAGGGTTGGAATGTAGTTAACTTGTGCAGTCCTCCTGGAACAAGAGCAAACCACTTCAGCATGTATGTACTCAAGGAATTTGGCCCACAGGTCTCAGATAGGCACATTCCTATAGGACAGGTACACAGACAGCAGAATTACAATGTCATCTGTAACAAGGGAGAAGTGATTTAAACTTTGAGCAAAAATATTGCTTTTATCAGCAGCAATTTAGTTCAAAGGCATGAGAAACTGTGAATTGATAGGTCTTTCTATTGAAAACTTCAACGCCTCACTTCCACCAGAAGGAAAACTCATTAGGCTCCTCAGTGAATCCTCCAGGAAAAGATAACCATTATGAAGTTCACATTGCTACTGCTTTTAAGGTTAAAAACTAATTAAGATATCAAGATCTTTCCTGTGGAGGAAAAGGGGAAGACATTTCCTATTTATTTTCAGCAAGATGCAAGAGATCTCTATTAACCTGACTTTGCTCAGGTTTTGGGGTTGCTGTTTAGTCTCAGTCAGATAAAGACAGAATGTTCAAGGGGAAGACTCCAGTATTTTCTTTGGAGGAAAATCTGTTTTACTGCAAGGGAAAGGAAAGATAGCCAGAAATGTCTGGACAAGACTTTGTCCCTTAAGCACATACACTTTTTCAGCCCTGCTAGTCTGTAAGCCCCTTCACAACAGCTTCTCTCCTTCACTCTCAGACCAGATGCTGCTGAGGCAATAAAGTGGCAAAACTACAGAGACCAGCTCTTTGAACAGTGCACCCTCTGTTTAACAGAGATATATACTCCAAACCTTTGCCAGAAAAACTGAAGGCAAAATGAAAATGCATCATGAAAAATGTACCCAGCCTGGTAAAAGACAAGCCTAAGTAGCTTGAACAAAAGTAAAGGAAGTATTTTAACACAGCATCCCCTTAATTTGCATCCCCAAGAAATTTTCAAGAGAGAACAAACAAAATGAGTAAGGATTTATTCTGACAACAGTCAATTTGTCCTGTCATTTAAAATATGCAGTAGACACATATATCTTCCCTTGCCAATACAACCTCCTTTATCCCTCACTGGAGTCAGCAAGTCTCATCCTCCTACTAAGTCAGAAGAAGCCTCAGTTCTTGCAACCTGATCTTATAACTGAGAAACTATTTCACTCATTTAGAGGCAGTAACCTACATTTTTGGAGCAAGATGTAATAATTACAAATTATGGGGGTGTTAAATGCTCTGAATTATTGCAATTACTTAAGTTACTGATTTTAACTCAGGAATTTCCATCCATGATCATACAGCCAAAGAGAAAATACATATGTGCTATTTTTGTCACAGTATGCCCTCTACATTCCATGCACAGGCCAATTTACATATTTTTCATCTTTTAATTAACAACTGTTTTCATCTGATAGCTTCCAGAGGAATGTACCATATTTTTATAAGAGAAAAAGTATTGGAGAAACATAATGGCAGCTAGAGATACTCATCGTAGAAGAAAATGAGATTTTGGTACAAATTATTAACACAGATCTAAAGAATTTATACAGCTTCTTTTCCCCACATTAGTCTAATGCCATTCAGAGAATTTGGAGGACTTCGACCAACAAGAACTTAATGAAATTAAATAAGGACAAATGGAAGTGTGTCCATCTGTACAGGAAGAGCTCCTGGCAGTGGTACAGCGGGGAGCTGATGGAATGGGAAGCAACTCTGAGGAAAACCTGGAAAGCTGGGCTGGCAGCACATGGAGCATGAGCCAGCCCTGACAGCAAAGCCAGGCAGCTGCCATCAGCCTGGTGAGGGAGGGGCTGGAGCTGGAAGGAGAGGCTGGGGGACTAGGGCTTATTCAGCCTGCCTAAAAAGTGCTTTGGGGGATCTTAGCAGGCATTTACCTGAGCTTACAGGTTACAGGCAGGTTATTTAAGGTGGGGAGCTGAGAGCTTCACAGCAGTGTATGTCAGGGAACAAGAGGCAAAGCACCTAAGGCAAAAAATAAACAGACTGGGTCGAAATAAAAAAAAAAATCCTAGGAATAGGTTACCCAGAAAGGCTGTGTAATCTTTTGAGGTTTTGAAGCCCCAGGTGAAGATGGTCCTGAGAAGCCAGGCTTGATCCTGCTTTGACATTAGGCTAAATAAGTGACCTTTCAACAGCCCTTCCCACCTGAGTCTGCAGCTCTGTGGGTCACAAAGGACAGCCCCTTTGCAATATGTTACAGGACCATCGTTTAATTTTTAAAAGCCATTACTATTGCTTTGAAGGAACTTGCATGCTCTAAAAAGTACTTGAAATTATGATGGATTACTATATTTTTTGAAGGGAAGTAAATATGATTCTTTAAAAAAAAAAAAATCTAGAGCTTTATAAAGTTCCTATGGACATATCTACAAGTTAAATAAAGTAGAAGCAGTTTCTATTGCATGGAGAGGCATCTTGAAGATTCCTTAATGTATAGCAAGAGGAAAATGAATTGGTACTTTGTTTTGGTACATTGTTTGTTGGAATCACAGTTCCTTAGCTATTGGGATAGTTTGGAATCAAGTTATGTACTTGCTTTTGTGACCATTATTTCAACATAATCAGAATAACGAGGATGCATAGAGAAATACAGACTTAATAAGCCCCAGAGATCTTCTTCTCAAGAGGAGAGAAAAGTCTCAAGAGCCTTGTTGGTGGTAGGAGATTAATAACTTTAGTTTAAGATACAGGTTTCACTGAGTGTTTTGCTTCTTGCTTATGTATAGGCTGTATGTTCATGGAAAAATGTAACTCCTTAAAAGAATTTTTGGTATAAAAATATAATAAATCACCTGTATACACACAGAAAAAAACCAAATATACACTAAGATACATTATGAGAGATTTCACTGTAAGAACTGTGACAAATTTCCATAAAAAGGAGTCAAATTATTAGGGCATAATTTAGCTCATCGTTTAGGTTCTGTCATTAGGATCTGATGCCACAGATTACAGGGTCCAGCTGAAATCAGTGAATTTTAGTGAAGTATCAGAGGTCTCAAGAAAACATCTTGGAGTCAGTGTAAAATTATACATGCTTGCTCTAGTAATCTCCCTGTGGTAATTATTTCATGGAAATAAGAATGTTCCTATTTGTGTTGACTCTGCAGCCCTCTACTGCTGGATAGAAAACACTAACTTAATTTTTTTAAGGTTTTTTAAATTTTTCAAAACTTGCAAAACTATATAAAATTAAAATAATCTACAAAGTCTCTACATAAAGCACCGACCTGTAAACTGTCTCAGAGCAAAAACGGAAACCAAGGCACCCACAGTTGCCTAGAAGCTTTGAGTTTGAGAGTACTTCCAAGGTGCATGCAGCTTGTGATAAAAATCAGAACCAGAACGCACTCAAAACCATGGACTCACAAGGCTATGCTTGGAATTTCCCTGCTTTTGTGGAGGGGGAACTGAAGCAATCCATGTCAAGTAGGCTTTGAGGATAAATCAACAATTTGGGAACAGCTTACACCAGCATCGAACAAGACTTAATACAAGGAAGGCTTGGTGTTCTAAGGCCATGATCTAACTCAGTCTTCATCATGATTTAAACTTGTCCTTTATACAGTGCCTCTACTTTCCCTATTCACCTTTTTCTCTTTTTCCACCTGCATAGGTTACATTACTTCAGATTCTTTCTCCAGGTCACTCCCTGTCTTGGAACCCCTTCAAATCACCTGAATCTTCTTTTAGGGAAAAACAAAAAAAATATATACAATGTATTATTTTATAGTATATAAAAAATTTTTTTTTTACTAATTCGAGTTAAATCTCGTGATATCTAATAATACTAAAATGCATATAGTGTTTCAGAGCACACACCTTATTTGTAGACTAAAAGAGAAATAATATATTGCTGTTTGTTGATATTTACAACTCAATCTTCATCTTTTTTTCAGAAATGTAGTTTTATATTTGGTTTTGGTGACATTAATTCTGTTAAGTACTTAGCATTCTGGAGAAACTTTTGGAGATTCAGCAGATCAATCTCTCGTACTTAGTATCAAAAAGCTTCCCATTCATCTGCTATTTCTAAAGGTCCTTTTTCAACAAGGAAAATAAAACAGTGCATATTTCTATCAGTTACATACTCTAAAAAAAACCTGAGAGAAGGAACTTAGTAAAAATCCTTCATATTTCATTATCGATTGCTCTCACAGTGACTACTAGTTCTGTCCCAGTAATATTTTTCATTCAGAAATGTCAGTAACTTGTCCATTTATTTCTCCCCTTGTTTTTAAGATTTTTTTTCTTCAATTTCTCATTTCTAAACCAAATCATGGTTCTTTCTGGTTGATGGCTTGGATTCTGTGCATATTATTATTCTACTCCTCCTCCACTATTGTGCAAATTCTTTCTACCTACTTGTTCATTTATTTTACCTCATGGAGTAGTGTCAGACAGCTTTCTCCATATAAAAGTTGTGCTCACTTTGTTCAAACAACTAATTTCTCATTCACCTTTTTCCTCAAATGCATTTCTTTTTATTCTAAACTAAGGATAAAATGACATCTTCATTTTTGTTTCTTCCACACTCTCACATTTTAATTGATCTGCAAAAGATGTCAGGATATGTTGAACAGCTGAATACAGCACTTCAGTTGGTGCCAAAGTAAATTTTTACCATGTTTTCTAAACAAAAACAACAAAAATAAGAACAGCAACTCAAAGACTGGAAGAATTCATGACCTTATTTTTAATTTCTTCTTTATCTGCTTTGTGCAGTTAATAATTCGTGTTTTGATGATTGATCTGCATCACTGCATCATAAAAGTGCCAGATTTTACTTTATTTTTAGAAGTCTCTGAAAGGCAGTATTGCATCTCAAGGTACCAGTTTTACAGGCTTTTTTTGTTTCTGCTTTCCCATTAAATGTAACTTTTGTAAAAAACAAAAACGTGGTTATCCCAGAAGGCAGAATGGCAGATATGCTAAAACTGCTTTTTCTATCACTTTTGTGATCATGCCAAATCCACAGGGAAAACAACATGAAAACATAAAACCACATGCATAATATGAGCTACATAGTCTTGAAATTGTTGTTAAATCAATGTTTATGTTATGCACTGTATTAAGATGAAAAACATCTCTTAAATAATGCAACACAGGAAAAACTTTAAGCTCACTGACAAAGCATCTAGAAAGAATTCTTACCCCTGCAGAGTGTATGCAAGAATTTAATCAGTATTATATTACAAAATGTTTAGAAGATTGATGCAGATTTAAGAAGTGAAATGTATCTGATGTACCTGTGAGTTGAGTGATGAGGTTCAGCCACCTTGGGAAGGACTGCAATGGGTATAACAGCAGGCAGGTTGCAGTAAGCAGCCGCAAGATCCTTTTAAATGATGCTAGAAGATTCTATCAAAGCTGTCTGTATTTAGGAGATCATCTAAACATCAATGAAATTACTCAAGTTACAAAGTAGATTTCATAAAACAAAACCCTCCCACTACCACAACCTCCATGAGCTAACATGACGTGACAGCTATGCCAGCTGCTCAGGGCTGAGCAACCAGACAAATAAAAAAGTTTTCAATTGCACAGGTGCCAGGTGTACCTGTCACTGATCATCCTCAGAATGTGAATACGAAGCTTTGCTGAGTGCAAGATGACAACTGACAGATCTGTCTCCTGATGCCTTTTGCAAGACACCATGAACTCTCTTCAGTACTGAGAGTTACAAACTTTGATCAATTCTTCTTTTCTCTTTCAGAACAAACTAAGCAGTAATCAAGTGAAAGAACATGATTAACAAAAGAGATTCACCACCTGGTTTTAAACTTTTAAACTTTAAATCTGAGTGTGATTAACTATTAGGTAATAAAATAGCCCAGTACCAAATCACACAGCTGAAGTCCCTGTTACTGTACAAGGTAGAAGAAGAGCAAGATCTGTATTTCTACCACTCTCTCTTCATTCTGTGGAGAGCAGGGCAGAGTCTTCATAGTTGTGATAATCACTATTTAGGAACCACAGAGTTTATCAGCTATAGGTTAAAGGGGGAATTATGTACACATATACAAAATCATGAGCTGCTCTGTACTAAATTAGGAACTGCAACATAAAACCTCACAGCAGAGGTTTAGTTAAACTCTTGGCAAACTTATATTTGGGTACCCCACAATTCTCTGATAATATGTATTGACAAAACTTATGTCTCACAAATGGTTAAGTTTAATGTTCAAACTTGGGTGATTTTAGAATAAAATAAGAGCTACTCTAAATTATTGCCATGCACACACACACACACATATATATAGTATGTATGCCTAAATACATACACATATGTATATATATACAATTTTTCCATATTTGAAATATGGAAGCTCCTCAGTTGAAGAAAACCAGGAGACTTTAGCAAGTGCCTTATGACAAAATCATGTCCATGCCCACAGCTTTTAAAAATGAACACAATTTGCATAGAATTCATACAAAATTCCAGACATTTGTAATTCAAATTTGGCTTACAATGTATTAATTTACATTTCATAATGACTTTAGCAGTCAAAAAAAAAAAAAAAAGCCAAAAGCCAAGAATGAAACAGGTGTTTTCCCCAGATACCAGAAAGTAAAATGAACATATTCAGTGCACCAGTAGTATGACCACAGCTTCAATTTTGAATATCACCATCAAGAAAATAAATCATATCAGCCATATTAAACAATTACTTTGCCCTGGGCACAATATGAAACACAGATCCATTGAGCCCCCTCTTAAAAACTGGCATCTGAAATTCTAATGAAATCTCAGCTGAATAAGGAGCTTGTCCTCTTTCTTCCAAACATAGTAACTCTATTTTCATTCCTTCAAGCACCCACCTAAAGGCCCATTGAAGTTAATGGGAGTTACATGGGCACCTAAGCAGGAATGACCCCATAAATATTCTTAAAGGGCACATAGTGTGAAAAAGAAGTATCTTCATGAGTAATTTTTTTTTTTAATGATGTAAAATTGTTGCAATTTTGAATAAGTTTCAACAGGAAGAAGGAGCAATGAGACGAATTTTCGTTTTCCTGACTTTAAATTAAAGTTGAAGGAAATCATGCTGCTTCTTTCAACACTGGAGATAAACTGGGAAGTCCTCAGTTTAGTTATATCTCTCTGCTATTGAGAATAACTTAAGCAAACTTCTTCAAAGACTGTAATGTATGCTCCAAGATTGATGAGTTTAACTAACCCTTAAAATCCCTGCCTTCAAAAGTTTTTCTTTTCAGAAAACAGGACAGCACATTTAAAATAAAACCTGAAAGTGTCTGAGCACATTTTCTGTTTCAACTACAGTTTAGGGGTTCAAACTGTTTTAGAAAAGGTGGAAAATAATGAATCTACTCAGGAGCATCAGTATAGGTAGGAACAGAAATAACATGTTTGAGTTTGGCCTTAGAGAGTCATGGTAAATCCAGCTGTTCTTTCCACTGTGAATTCATCCACACTGTGGCAGGAGTTTTGGACCCATCTAGATAGCTGTATGGACTCATCACATCGTCTCATAGCTCTTTTCCAGAGTCCTGCTTGATTATAATATAGACAATATTTTATATCCTAATATCCTAAAAATAATATAGCCATACCTGATACTGCATTAGGAAATCTAAAATGGGAAATAGAAATGAGTTCTTGCATGAAAATAACAGATACATAAGGGTGGTTCTGTAGTGAACAGGGATATGTCACAGATGTATCTACAGTGAGACATAAAATTAGCCTTATTTCTGTGGTATTAAAAATTTGTGAATTAATATATTTATCATCTATTAAATATATATGAGCGTGTACAAAACCTCTTTCAGATAGAGGTGGAAGGATTAATTTTTTGGTATCCCTCCAAATCACATAGCTAAAGCACAGCTATTTGGTAATTACAATTGTAGAGTAGTAACATTTTTTGTTATTACCAGCTACCACTAATTTCCTGATTGCATTATTGTGTGCTTAATTACGGTGTAATTACAACAGAGTTAATTTGTAACATTAATGCACTCAGTAAAAGTATTGCAATGAGAAAAGACAATGAATAATATACATATGTAGTGAATTACTCAGTAATGTTAATTACTTCTATTGAAAGGGAGCTTGCAGAGAAATTCTGCTGTAACTGCACTGCAATGTAGGTACCTCTGTTGTAAACCACAGGAATGTTTTTTCAAGGCTTGAATGGATTGCAATAAAAACAAATAATGCTCTTAAACTCTGAATAAAACATTTGAAGCTACATATACAAAATTCTTCAAGATGTTGAAACGACTCCATGCAAGTAAAATGCAGGAACAAACAACAACCATAACCACGGATAAAAATTCCAGATGTTCTTGTTTGACAGGTAGGTGATCTTGACCAGAAATGCCAAAATTAAATTATTTTAGGAAGTGAAATCAAGGCATTCTCAAAGGAGTGAAGACTCACAAATGTCACCAGTGTTGACAATCCTTGGCAAATTCCTTCACCTTCCCCATCTCTGCCAGGTACCCTGTGCTAACCCATGTTGTGTCAAGTGGAAAGCATCAGGAGGTGTCTGGGGTCTGGGACTCATCACCTCTTCCCCCAGGCATTGAAGCAGGACACTGTGTCCCTCCTGTTGGGATTATTTTGGGTCTGTTCCACACACTCCAACACCCCCATGGGGACACCCAACCTGCCTTCAGCACTGGGCAGGTGCAAAACACATCAAGGCTTCCTCTCCTGCTTTCCCTCCCTCCCTTCCATGCTGGAGACAACCTCCAAAGGGCCATAGACACCCAGCCCAACCCCATATCTCTCCCTTGTGCCAGCCCTTGCCAAACCTGGATGGAGCCCTTTCCACCCAGAGACAGATGTTCTCTCACTTCCAGGGCTCTTAGCCAAGCCTGCCTTGCCCTGGCACCAGGCAGATTTCCCCAGCATCTTTCCACCCAATGGAGATGGATTGTCTGGGAAAACAGGAATGAAGGTGGGAAAAGAAAGAATGAAGGCAGGAGAACAGAGCAGCCTTTTG
>PYHW01010764.1:1261951-1278770 GCA_013186435.1 Turdus rufiventris | reverse complement strand
TTGCATGGTCTTAGGGCACTCTCATTGTGCTGTAAGATTTTCCTAGTTAGCTTTGATTTTCCCAGTTAGCTTTGTACTCTGTGAAAGAAACTAAGTGTAGTCACACACTGAGTCAGCCAATGTGTACACTAACTTAGTCAAATTAACCTACTCATTTCTCCACATCTATGACTCCCTCAAGTGCACCTCTCCAGTTTCAGGAAGAGCTGGAGGCAACTGAGAATTTAGGCAAGCAAATATTCCTTCAAACAGCAATCAAAGGGTTTCAGGTTGCTCTGGGTGACTCATGTATGCAAAATTTCAGTACAGAAACATTCAGTGTTGCAAAAAACAAGGTCTTGCTCTGTTTCTCTTTGTATTAAATTTCTCATTGCTGGAAGAGGGATGGAACATAGTTTTTAATGCAATTGAGATTCTCAAAAACATACCAAAGAAGGAGGAGTCTCAGGGGTGGAATGAGAAAGGAAGTATTTTTATTTTCTGCCTCAGAAGAAAATGATTATTTACAGTCTTGACCAGATCAGTCATTTGGGTGTACTAGATTTATTTCTTATCTAGGACTACCCTTTATATTTCTTACAGAAATATTCCAAATGTCCTCACTGAACTGCATCATCTGAGTTTGTTTCTTAGATTCAGTCAGAATCTTATGTTACATATCAAACAGAAGACAGCGAAAAGCTTTGACATATGTGGCCATAAAAAATGATGAGACACACATTGTTTATCGCTAAATCTCTCCTTTTGACTACAAGCTTTGAGACTCTAACTCTAAATGTAAGGTACTCTTCTTCATTATACTGTGTCTAAAAGAAATGTGCCCTGAAATCCAAAATTATTTCAGCAAAAGCAACTGATTTATTAAACTCTGAGCCAGAAAAAAAAAAAGCTGATTAAACTCTTTTGAATTCCTTAGTAACTTGTGTTCCAAATGTTACTGTTTACAGCACTTTTGCTTGCATGTTTTAATAGCTAGATAGAACATCATATTTTCACTTTAGTCTTTAAATTAGTATAAATTTTAGGTTGGTTTCATTTTTTAAGAAACTAGTTTCTTCTGCAGTCCAGAGCACCAATTTAAAATCTTCACTTGAAATCTGCCCACAGTTGCAGGCTACAGACTAATTGCCTTTAGTTTTCATGGACTCATTAAAGATTTAGAAAGGTGTAAGAAAAAAAGAGTGGAATCAGACCACAGAACTTCTGTGCTCTTCTCATACATGTCATTCTGTATTTCAGAGAAAGCTAAGTTCAAAAAACAGGGTATTATTGATTTTTTTTCCTTTTTATTCCCCTTTTAATATTTTGGATTAGAAAGAGCAAAATTCATCTAAACTTCATTGTGCTCAACTAAATATGTAGATAAACTGCAATTTCTCTCTTAAGGGTCTTCTGAATTTTCTCTGCAAGTTATCAAGTGTATTTAAATGTTTCAAAAACATTTAATTTATTCAAAAGTTTAAAAAAAAACAAGAAACCAAAATTAATATAATTCTATTAATGTTGAGGCATCAACTAAAAATCACAGACCAGATTTGCTTTACTGTCAAGATTTAGCCAAGTGTTCTTAGCATCAGTGCCTGTGCCCACCGCAGAATTTTCAGAACTTCTGTAAATTTAAACCATCATCAAATTCATAGATTCTGAATCATTAATTTGAGCATTACCAAATAAGTACTTTTTATACTACTCTAGATTAATTTTTTTTTTAAATAGCAGCAGGTGATGCTAGGAATTGCATGAAAACAGAGGGTAAATCACTATTTTTAGGATTTTTTCTCTAAAGAATAAAGCAGTAAAAACAAACAAAGAAGACATAAACCACCACCAAAAAAAAACAAAGGTGCAGCTGAGACCTGTGAAGAGTAAAAAGTGTTCAAAGATGGAAAAATAAGGTTGCCATACTAATCTTATTGCCATAGTAACAACCCATTTCAACCAAAGAAACAGAACACCTTGCATTTTTAAGAGGCTGACAACTGAAAGTTAAGCAAATATGGCTACCAAAAACTAACATGAGCAGAAGCTGTAATACCCCAATTCAAGAAGAGTGAAGACCTGAAGGATTGGAATATAAGCAAGCAAATATTCTACAGAAGCACAGTAACATTTTAAAGTGTGCCTTCATATTAATAATGAACTCAGAGCAAAGTACAAATAGAATAACCTATATCAGATTTTTCTTGATCCAAGATTGTACAGTTTGACTCTTCCTCTTATGGATATCCAGAAAGTAAAATTAAAGAAAACAGCACAGAAAAGCTGTTATAAATTGGGTTATTCAGGCAGTGTATAGTGCAGCTATACAAAATTAACAAGCAGCAACTCCAAGAACCTGTCATTTTATCATTAAAAACTACTATATTTTCATTGGTTTAATGGAGCTCATCTGATTTACTCCAGATGAAAATGTGACTTTTACTCTTTAAAGTATTTTGGTTAATTTCTCTTACTGGAAATATTTTGGCAAATTGCAACTACAAAGTGGGAGTAAGGTCAAATAAGGAAGAACGAGAGTTTTTCATACCTCATTTTGTAGTACACAGTTAATTTGAAGGCTCTTTTAGGACTGAACTGTATTTTATCTGATAAAAGAAGGAAGTTCACCCCAAGCTTTCTCATGTTTAGCTTAAAAAAGAAAATATTAGTATACACTGCCTGCACACCACACAAGTCACTTGTTTCCCACTAGCTGACGTTGATTAAAAGGAGTTTTTTGGTTGGTTCTGGCAAGGTCGTTAGACAGCTTGGTGTTTATAAATAACACCAGTGTCTACACATGAACTTCATGCACAGACCAACTTTAAGCTAACTAGAGATGACCCAGTTTCTGTCAGCAGAACAGGTGTGTCTCACATAAATCACATATTTAAGTGCTTTTGCTAAATGGGGGACTGGTTAAGATACAGTGAAGAGAAATAAAGGCACTCAAGTATGTTACGCAATTTTTCCCTCATTCTTCATTCTCTATTTCTACAGTATTCACCTCTAACAAAATCTAAATAATTTGTATACTTAGTGTTATGAAAATAACCTGTAATTGTGTAAAGGATATACATACACATGTATGTATATGCATATTCAGTGCTCAGTAATATTAAGCTGGAGATTCTGTGAAACAAGACTTTAAAACTGTAGTTACAATTTTTACAGGAATATCCCATTTCTGATATTTTGCATATATGCATTAAGATGGATAAGATTTTTATTATGTAATTGCAGAATGGAGAGTAATAATGCTAGCTTATTTGAACTTTCTTCTAACACATCCCAGATTCTAGAAAATTTTTCACTTAGTGGAAAGATGTGTCATTAAAAGAACAGACAAATATGAATTTGTTACTGTCAAAGAGTAAGATCTCCTAATTTCTCTGCTACATATTTTTATGAAACCATAATAGGAAAATCTACTTAAAATGAACGTAAAGAAATTCTGTTGCAATACAAACCTGGAAAGCAAGTGGTACAAACACAAAAAATTGCAGAAATTTGGGGGTTTTTATTATGACTTGCTACGAAAAAATTCCCTTCCCGTTTTTCTTAGGCTTATTAGATATGTCCAACAACAGAAAAGAAACACAACACAAGAGATGTTGAGATTTTCATCTTGACTGGGTTTTTTTTCCTATAAATAACTGCAACAGACAATTCTGCCTTCTAAAAACTGTTATAACAGTTTGCAATTCCTGTGTTCAGAGGATTTAGGACTTATTATCCCTTACTCACAACCCTCAAAATGTACATGCAATACAAACAACATAATTATGACTGAATGGAATGAAAGTTGAGTTTATTTTTGGTTGAAGGTGTGGTTGCTTCTTCAGTATTAATGGCATGTAACTCACAATGAAAAATATGTATTCTGAAATTCTTTTCTTTGTACCTATTCTTCTTAGTGCTGAGAAAATGAATTATCATTAGCATGATGAGATAAAACCCAAATTATCAGGATGTGGAACTTCAAGTACTCACATAAATGCAATTTGAATTACACAATTTAAATGGAATATTTCCAATTATAGTTTCATATAAAGTATGAGATACTTATGGTGCACTAAAAAATACTGCTTTCCATCTCAGTGTGTTTTATATTCTGCACCAGTTACTGTTAAATTAAGACTACAAACCCATTATCCAGTCTATTCATCCACCCATAGCAAAGTTAAAATATTAGAGTGCTTTTAAGCAGCCCCACAGTCTGTGAATATAGGCTGCATCAGAGTAGAGAAGATATGTAGTTATTTTTTAAATTATTGAGTACAGTTACAGTAGCAACCTATTGCCAAACTTCATGAAACAGCATAAAAACAATGCAAAATTTAATCTGTGACCTTCCTAGATGGGGGTTGATGTGACTTTGTGACTCAGACCCCTACATTGCAGAGACCACGGTCTGCCTTACAACTCTGCTTTCCTCTCAGCTCTCTCCTGTGTGCTCCAAATTTGCTGTGGGGTCATGCTAGGTGGCAGGTGAGGTAAACCAGCAACAATCAACAGCCAAAAGTACAGGTGGAAGAGTAAAATGTCATGGAATGGACCAAGCACTGCATTTCAGAGCTGGATGTGGCATAAGCATCTCTGGTCAGAACTGAATGTCCACTCTGCCACCCTCAGTCTACATATTGGTGCTGGTGAAGGTTTCACACAGCAGAGAATGATGTTAGATATTCCAGTGCTCAACAGCTGTAAAGTATTACTCCCACACCTGATCAGTTCCCAAAGAACTGTGAACAGTCTCAAATAGGGAAGAGCCAGGTACAAGACACAATATTATTTTAGAATAAATCATAAAATCATTGAATCTGGAAAAGATCCCCAAGTTCATCAAGTCCAGCCTGTGACCAATCACCACCACAGCGGCATAATGAACTAAAGCAGAGCACTAAGTGCCATGCCCAGCCATTTCTGAGCCTGCTTCCTACCTGGCAAAACCCTCCCTTCAGGGAGCTGTAAAGAGTGAAAAGGTCTCCCCTGAGCATCCTTTTCTCCAGGATGAGCCCCCACAGCTCCCTCAGCTGCTCTCCATCAGACTTGTGCTCCACACCCTTCCCCAGCTCCATTGCCCTACTCTGGACACATTCTAGCTCCTTGATGTCCTTCCTGAGCTGAGGAGTCAGAACTGATGCCAGGATTTGAGCTGTGGCCTCACAGTGCCCAGCACAGGGGGACAATCACTGCCCTGGTCCAGCTGCCCCTCTATTGCTGATCCAGCCAGGTGCCAGCTGAGCACACAGCTTTCTTCCTTCTTGCAGAACCACTCACAAGATCTGAGGTTTTGTCTCAGCTTGAGACAATTTCAGGAGGGAACATCCTGAAATGATCATCTCCTCTAAATGAGGCAGGTTTCGGCACTCCCTGCCCCATCGATGCAAAAGGAATTTCTTGGAGGAAAGGGAAAAAAACTATTTAACAAGCTGAGTGCCTGCAGGCATGGGGAAAAAAGACAAACTGTTAATATTGGACTTTCTCTGCTGGTAGAGTCAGAGTTCTTTCTTTAGCTGTGGCTGGGCTCCTCCCAAGGTCCGGAGCTGGGATGCTGTGTCCCGGGACATCCAGTGTGTGACTCCCAGTGATGTTCTGGTTCTCAGAGCACAGCTGAGCTGAACAGCTCTAGAAGAAGAAGCCACAGTCCTGGGAGAAACTCCTTGTCTCAGCTAACAAGTTAACTATAAGCAAAGAATGTAAGTCCCTCTCTGCACTGCAGAACTGAGAGCGGAGAGCATGTGCTACAACTCAACACCATGCCAAAGAATTTCCCTGTCCTCCCCACACCTCCTGGACCTAGCTTAAAACTATAGAACCTATTTCTGGGCATAAAGCAGACAACAGGAGAACACAATATTTGCATAAAATCGTCCCAAGACACTTCTGAATAGAAATATTAGGTTATGACTCTGCATTTTCAGTATGTATTCCTGGTTGTTGCAACATCTGTCAGTTACCATTGAATTTTTATTTTTTTTTAATCACAATTTCATTATTTGGATTGAAAGGTTTTAATATGCAAAAAAGAAAATGAATGGATGGAAAACATTGTGTGTGCTACCACTGGGAAATCTGATGCACAAAAAAGAATTACAGTCATGAAATCCTTCCTAAAAATGAAAGTTTAGTACTGAAATATGCCCACAGGAAATCTTTAAAATACTTGCTATCTGGAAAGTCAGTATTTATGTGATCTTTGAAAAGCCTTAGTCTTTACTGTGAGTTTAATATTTTTAGATGCTAATGAATTTGTACACACCTCCTGCATAATTATGCACT
Source organism: Turdus rufiventris (assembly GCA_013186435.1). NCBI lineage: Eukaryota > Metazoa > Chordata > Aves > Passeriformes > Turdidae > Turdus > Turdus rufiventris. Next base: position 1,272,506 of record PYHW01010764.1, on the reverse strand, counting down.
CCATTATGTCCCAAGTGGGCAGAATTCTGAATTCTAATTGGATAGCTTTAATTATCTTCTGCCAGGAATACACAATATTCTAAAGGGTTTACCCAATCATTCAATATACTCACAAACCTTATTCTCAGGCCAGCAATCAAATCATTGCTGTTACCAAGTCACCCAGTATTTCATTTGTTAAGGCTTACTCTGGAGTTATTCATATATTGATAAATACATATTGAGAAAAATATTGATTAAAAGTGAGCAAATACTGAACTCCAAGGTTATACCTCAGATGAGGGAATGCAAATCAGACAGACAGAGAAGAAAGAATGGAACTAATGCAGTCTGCTGATGGTGAATAAAATATGTCTGTGTATAACCAAAACCAGGGACTAAAATTAACCTAGGAGCAAAAATTTAGGGAAATGTAAAAGGGGGAATGAGACTGAAAGTTAGAGGCTTCTAAGAATAATAAATTAAGTGAATAAGACCTGAAAGAAATAGCAGGGAAATGGAGGGAGGTGCTGATCCCTAAGCCTGGATAACGATCAAAAAATCAATCCCATGAATTGGGTGATCCTTACTTAGCATTTGTATAAAATAACATCCAAACCTCCAAGGCTAGAATCTAGGACAGCTATTGCATTACTTAGACACTCTTGCCATTAGATAGTTTGTCACAATGTCTAATTTGAGCTCAGTACTTGTCACATTGTTATTGGCAAAAGTTACAGCTATACAATTATTTTATTGCCAATTAATATAAATTTAATTACTGATCTGAGTATTGGAAGGAAAAATTAAAAATAAAAAAAGAAAAAAGGAAGACAAATTAGTCTTCTCTTAGGGAAATATTTGATCTCTTCTCCAGCTCAGTCCAACTCTTTTCATTTCTAGGCCCAACTTGCCCTGCTTTTGTCATATGATACAGATACACTCCCAGTCCCCTTGGTGAGGTGTTTATGGTTTCTCATGGCTTTTGTATATCCATAAACTTAGAGTGATATTGGGGATTTTTTACAAGTTTTTATGAAGCCATTCATTGTAATCTCAAATTCTTGCTCCACAGAACTTTTGTAAATTAATCCCTAGCTGGATTCTGCAAACTATTTTGTTAAGAGTGCAATGTCAGGTTACATTTCATCTATCCCATTTCTCTAAGCTGTCAACATCATTCTAAAATGTCATTTTATAGTACTGGCAACCAATCCTGTTGTAGATCCAGACAGCCTCCTCTGTCACTCAGATCATTCCTAGAAATGGAGACTAGTGTTGTTGATGGCTTAAATTCTCAACTACATTGATCCTGGAATAATTTCTTTTTGTTTCTCTTCCCCTGAAAAGCCAAGCATGCTGCTTCTTTTATTAATTTTTTTTTTTAATTCTGTTCTCTCCATTATGTGCACACCCTTCTGATTGCATACACTATAGCTTGTGGAAACTATTTGAAAATGTTTAGTTTGAATTAGCAGTAAGGCATTGGTTAGAGAAGTGCTAACAATCCAAAAACAAGGAAAATAAAGTTAGAGTCCCCCATTATCCCCACTGCCCTGAGACTCTGGGCTCAGCCAGACACCCTGTAAACCCTCTCAGAGCCTAAACTCTGTTCAGAAGCCATTGCTTGTGTGTCAAGCTTTGAGGACTTGGAACAAATGCAGATGTTCTGGTGGATAATTTTCAAGAGAAAACAGAGCAAAAACATTTAGGAAGCTTTTTTTTTCTTGCTAAAATAATTTATCTTGTTTTAAACAATGAGGAAAAAACACCAGAAAATGATATTCTTTGTGGCCATATTTCAATATATAATTCCACCTAGTAAATAAAGCTTTAAATTCAAGAATCCTGTTAATACTGATAAGGAAATCTTCCATAATCATAGGCCTATGCAGAAAAGAGTAATCAATATCAAATGTTCCATAAACCCCTTACTGTATGACATCATAGTCCATCAGAAAACTCACTCCAAGTGGCTAAACTCAAAATTAGGAAGAGCAAGGCAATCAGTAACAACTTTTCACATCCTTCTGCTGTGGAGAGCATCCCATTGCTGATGCTACACTCAGATTCCCAGGAGCTACCCTGACAGGCAATGTTGTTTTCTGTCTCTCTCTTATTTACACACACACACACAAGTACACACAAGTACACACAAACACACACTCCTTTCAAATCCTGAACCAAAACGCCTTTCTAATTATTCTTCTCTGAGTTAAATATCTGTGCAGAAATGCAAAGAGTTTACAAAAAGGTTGAGGATATATTTCAGTCTTGTGAAATTTTTCCCTCACTTGTTGATTTTCACAGTTACTTGTATGTTTTAATTTAGTTTTCTACAGATCATGTACAATGCATATCAGCTTGTTCTCAAAGATAGGTTTCATTTTTAAAGCATTCATCTCATCTTCTTAAATTAGAGCTTATTGGACACTAAGTGCATGGACTTCTGGGTGGAGGGAAGATAAAAATCATTTATTATCATGTTGTTAGCAGCATTTCATCTCCAACTGTTAGACCTGCATTTGTGTCTGGTAATGTAATACAATTAATCTCGTCATTTTAGTTGCTTAATTCTTTTATTAATGAGAGTATGAATTCTTATCTATGCTGTGGTTCATTTAACAGGAAAAAAATCTTTTCTCTCCCTGTGAAAGCTAGCAAGTGAGAGAGACAGATTCAATTTTTCCTACACTAAAAATTCTGTCTTTTCTATTTCCTTTCAGTCCACTGAGAGCTGAAAAAAAGAGCTGACTGACAGCTGCCTACCAGGGTGTGCACACCCCTGATTACAGCTGCTCCACAGGGTTATGCACATGCTTACCCTTCTGCCTGCAAGGTCTCAGATCATAAATTTTCTTATATATATAAATCAATATAATATTCTTCAAGTTTGAATCTTTACAGCAGGCAATGTTAACCTTGAGACTGCCAAAAAGGGCAATTCTCTGGTTTCTACTAACAAGAAAGCATTCAAAACAATTGAATAAAATTTGTGAAAATATTTGCCCTTTCTTCTGTATGTCCCATTCATTTTTCTGATCATCTCTTCTTTTGTCTCCTACCTTTTATTTTATTACTTCACACAACCCACACAGCTGGGTTTTAGTACAGGTGTGCTGATTTCCAGATTTTAACTCCGAGCTGAGTTACAGAACATCAGGAAACTATATCAGCTACATTTAAAAAAAGTAAAAAGGGTTTCTTGCTCCTACTCCTGCTGGGTCAGGGGAAAAAAACCAATTGTTTTCCATTCTCAATTCACTTATTCTGTTGCCTGAGAGGAAGAAGGAAATGCTGTCTCATCTATTCCACAAAACACAAGATGTGAAAGTCCAAGGGGATGGAGTGTTGGCATTATTGTGCTCAAGGGCCTCCTGTGGACTCCAAATGAGTTTCCTTCAATATACAATGCTTGTGAGAATCAAAGACAAAGCTCAGTGAGGTTTAAAGGTTTACATTTTATCATTAGAATTGTTGTATCTAGAGCTAATCTGCTGTGAAGTGAGTGTACAGTAAACTGTTTCATACAGAAACTATTTCTAATAATTAGTCCTTCTCCTTACTTTTTACTTGAAATTATAGTTTCAGAAGTATTCCTATTCCTCCTTTCTTATGTAAAAAGGTAAATTCACACAAGATCTTTTTAAAAAATATCATTACTTTTTCCTTATTTTGTCCACTCAGTGTACTGATCACAACATATATCTAGGAAATTATTGTTTCCTTTTATTTCTTAACTATCTGTATAAATCTGTTATCTTCTATTAGCAAGCATGCAGATATCAACTCAATAGTTTTTTTCAATGCAGTTTCTCAAGGTAAATACCATTTTCTCTAGGCAAGTATTATTTTATGGACTACGCTACTGCTGGAAATGACTTGCAATGTGCAAGACTGCAATGTGCTATAAAATAAATCTAATAATGTAAGTCCTTAATTTCCCTTGATGCCTTTTTTTCCCTCCTCAAGGAGCCACAAAGATTTCTAAGTTTGCATTCCATGATTTGCTCGAATATGTAAACATTTATTCCAGAAAATATTTGCTAATTGGAAACTTGAAATCGTTTCTATTAATAACACACAGTTGAAAAGAAAAGAAGAAAAAAGAGAGAGAAGAAAAGAGAAAAGAGAAAAGAGAAAAGAGAAAAGAGAAAAGAGAAAAGAGAAAAAAGAGAAAAAAGAGAAAAGATAAAAAAGAGAAAAGAGAGAGAAAAGAGAAAAGAGAAAAAAGAAAATAAAAGAAAATTAAAGTATCAAACTATGAATGAATTTCCTGAGAAAAACTCCACCTTCCTTTTTTTCCTGCTCTCTTCCAAGGCTTGTATCTCTCAATGGAAGCAAAACAAATTTAAGGAGATAGACACATAACCAGACACCATCTCATTTCTACCACTATTTGCACAAAAAAAAAAAAATCCCTTAAAAAGCCTAGACCCATTTTGCTGTTAGGAAAGAAAAATTCCTCCCACTAGCTGTAGCATATATTTGCTACTCCAAATCCTTATATCCACTGTAAAATTTATCAGAAAAAATAATATGTCTCAGTCTTTCATGATCCTCTCATAAGCAAGCCAAAAAAGTAGTGTTTGTTAATTTTTGTAGCACCTTAAGGCAGGTTGCACGAGGACCTGCTGGGATCCTCTTTTCAGCACCCTTTGCATACAGGTTGGTGAATCAAATATCACCCTGGGATTATGAGCAGCAGCATGGCCTGCCAATCTCATATGATTAGATAGAATAATATAATTAATTATAATAAATTATGCCCTGTTTAGGAGTGCATTGAGAATACAGCAACCAGATTGGGGCAAATGAGGAAAATCTGGATGAAAATAGCTAATGGAATCAGAGACCTCAAAAACATGAATTGTATTTTGAGAAAGACTCAAAAAGTTTGATATAAAGACGGGAAGGTTCAGAAGATGCAAGGATTATATGCACCAAAAGCTGCTGCCAAAGGGAAAGAACATTGTGTTCCTTGACATGAACTAATGAACTTAAATCACATCAGAAGATTCGGCTTGTACAACAAAATTCTCATAACTAGTGGTACACTGAACTAATGATCCTTGAAGACCACAGATTTACCCTCACCAGAGGATTTTAAGAAAAGGCTGGATAAATATCTGCCAGGAAAAACACAGTTATAGTTGATAGTGGTCTCAGCAGGGGAATGGACAAGACATCTGTCCTTCCAGCCTGACAGCTCCTCAAGGCCAAGAGTCAGCAGGAAAAAAAGGAGGTTTCCAATTAGCTCTCAGAAATCACACTGCTCTTATTTCCCAGGCCTGGAACCTCAAGTGATTGAAAGGAGGAGCCACTTGATTTGACAGGCTCTTGTGTTGCTTCAGTACCTTTCATGGCACTTTCTAGCTCATAAGCCTGACTTGCCTTTTCTGGGTTTGACAGCAGTAAGTCTCAAGTGAGGGAGACGGGAAGTACTAGAAAAGTTTTTACCCCATTTACAAAGACTGCCAGATCACTGCAAGATGAAATCTCGCTAACCATCCATTTTCATTTATTTCTAATAAATAGATAGGGTGAAATCATTAGCAACCATGACTTGTTTTTCTCAAACTGGAGAGAAAAAATGTTTAATTTTTATAGCATGAGCACTGCACAAAACAACAATAAAGACTCAAAATTGTTAAGAGTGTAGAATTAGGCCAATCATATAGAGTCTATTACACAGTCCAGCAGGCATCCTAGCTTCAAAATATTTCTTGGCAAACAGTTTGCAGAATTAAATATTTGCATTAGAAAGTTTATTATGATTTTACTAGATTGAAAAAAGCTGCAGAAATACCAACAGATTACACTGAAACGGCAGAGAGCTTCCAGCAATGAGGATGCACAACAGAAATGCTCATGGAAAGGAAGAGAATATGTATATTTCAATGGAAGAGGTGAGCTATTTAATCCAACAGTAAATGCAGAGCACAAAGAAATCAAATACAGCCACCTTTCCAGAGTGCAGATGAAGGCTGTGAGGTTAACTCACTTCTGAGCACAAGACACAGGCAGGGACAAACACAACACCAATTTTTCTCCTATGACAGATCCATGAGTCTTTCCTCATGTTCCCAATAATTCTAGTCCCAATATGAGCAAGTTACTTCTATAGGAATGGAATTGAGACAAATTAAAGTAATCTATACATATATATCTATATCTATATCTATAGATAGATATGTATCATATGTTGTGGGAGATGTGATTCTTCTCAGATTCCTTTGCAGAGACTTCCACTGCTTCAGTTTACATCCCTGCTGTAACAGGCAGCTAATTAGCCCCTCAGCTGCCTGGCTGCCACTGACAACACAAGATCATGCTGGTTTATGTTACCATAACTCCTCCAAAAACTGCCTTTCACAAATCCCAATGCATACAAAGGAAATAACAAGGAAAGAGATAGTTCTCCTTCAGAGGCTGACCCAAAAAAAAAAAAAAAAGAAATTAAAAAAAAATCAGAAGCATCTTTTTTGAGAGGTGATGAGCCCTTGGAAATTAGAAGCATTCCACAGCTACAAGTAGGAAGAATTTGATGCACTAGAACTTTTCAATCGCTCTTTTGTCTTTCATACACATTTACCAAAAATACTGCAGAGATAATTTAGTATAAGAATTATAACAATGAAATAAATAGTATGCAATAGTAACAGTATGTATTGAATAACAGAGTTTTGCATATCCTAAGGCAGTGCACACAATACCTTTAAACATGGGATTATCATCAACCTATATCAGCATGTAATAAAAAATATTTTAGCTACTTATTTTCTTAATTTTAAGTGTACTTGAACTCTCAGAATTTTTAAAATTTATCCTCAGGATAGTTATAACATTCTTTAGGTTGTTTGCTGTGACAATATCAGTGAACAAAGATGAGCACAACGAAGTTCCAGCCCCACTTTAATGCTGCACCCATTTTTATACAGTTTTCAAAGATATCATGTTTAACTCCAATTGGTTTGTAACTTTCTTACCACTCAATTCTTTGGTTAGAAGGTGCTTGTGTGTATATGTGCTAAGACTCTCTCTTTTCACAGATGTTTACATTTTTTCTTTGTGGATTGTCATGGGTCAGAATTCTTGTTTTTTCAGGTGCAACCTGTTTTTTTCTCACAAGAATAGATTGTTATGGAAACTGATTTTCATTCTTGGAATTCATTTCTCATAGGAACTCAACAGGTTAGCTGTTAGTTCAGCTGAATAGCAATAAGATTTGATTTTACAAGGCCTTTCTTTTATAAGGTTTGCTTTGTTTTAAAGCACAAGATTATTAAAAAGCATTGTAAAACATTAATCTACCTTGAGATAGGTCATTCTTGGAATTATACAGTTCAACAGACCTTCATGTCTGACTAAGTTGTGGCCACCATGTTAATGAGAGATACGCAAAGCATAAAAAGGCATTTCGATAATAGAAGTCAATAAAGAAATTTAAATTCATTTATCACTCTAAGATAAATCTCAGCTATTTTCTCACTAGCTCAGCATTTTAAGTGGTGGCAGGACAACAATGACAGAAACTGTAAGAATATCTTCTTGAGATATATGTGTTAGGAATATTAGGTGAGTTAAGAGGACTGATTATTTCAGCCTCACAGTGAATGCCCTGTCAGAGGGCATTGGGGATCCTGTAATAAAAAGTATGACTACCTACAGGGTATTCTATTAGTGTTATTTAGAACCCTAAAGTTTAATGTGGTAACTTTCAGCACAAAATTTTCTGTATTTTCTGTTTATATATATAAATATTACTATATTGATTTAACAGCAGCTGTTCTAGCTTCAAAACCTATGTCTGAAATGACAGAAATCTAGAAAAAAAATTAATCATTAACAACTGGAACAAGAAAAATCCATACCTTAGATCCCAGCTCAAGATGTTATCATTTCAGATGAAATAGATCCACCAGTGCCCTTCAGTTCATCCTGAATATCTCATGACTGAGCCTTTTTTGGCCCTCTTTACTGCCTTTTGATTAATAAAACAAGATATATCACTTGCATTAAGTGCAATGAGCTTAAAATATAACAGTATAACACAGAACTCAGGAACACTGGATATCTACAGTAGCTTTATAACAGTACTTTATTATACAATATATTCCAGGTACAGTAGCTATAAAGAGCTTGTAACCATCTCTACCCACTCCCATTAATTACCACATGTCATCTTGCAAGGCAAAGGTAATTGGCTTTAAAGTGATTTTGAATGAACAGCAAGGAGACAAACAGCCCTCCTGAAGAGGGATCAAAGTGCTTAAGATGTTGAGCTGGGCACTGATCACCCTCCTAGCTGGTAAAAGAAGAGGAAGCCTGTAGCATAACCCGTTCCTGGGAGGAGCCAGACTACCAGAACAAGTAGAAAGGATAGGAAGGCAGCTAAAGGTTCATACACTGTCACCTGTGTGGCAGCTTTTCCTTGAAAAGTTACCAAGGCTCTCTTTTTTTAATGATCACTTTCAAGTATAAGATTATACCAACATTTATGTTCTGTTTTGCCACTACTAGAATTCATGCGAATAATTATCTAACAACAGGACTCTGAATTTGTATAATTTGCTGCTGCATTGCCTTCCAGATGATAGAAAAGCTCTGATTTCTTGAATGAGGTGCTTTAGATGTCACTTGAGTTCTGATGGTTTTGCTCTTCACTGGAGCTGCTTGTTGCCACGCTCTTCAAGTTGGAGCAGTATATGGGATAAATTTGGCTTTCCTTGTCATATCTTTCCCATTGCATCTCAAAGGATCAGTTTCCAAATCTCCAAAGCAAGGATGAAAAGGATGGACACTGCCTGTGGTACATTTGCTAGATAACTAAGTGTAGGCTGGGTACAGGAGGTAAATTTCATTTCCTTTATTGTGCAAAAGACTAAATAAAATATGTATTTTTATAAAATTTATGTTATAAAAATATATGTTTTTCCTTCTTGTTGAGCCTCTAAGAAAAGACTGGCCAGTTTGTTTCCAAGTCATCAGACAGCAACAAATAAGGAGACAACCTAAATTGCGATGTGACTGATTTCACAGAACTGGTATTTCAATAATTAATGATAGCTCCTTTGACCACAAGCAAGAGACCTCACATGGAATAAATCATATAGACAAAGAAAGGAGCCCAGTCTGCTGGAACTCAGCCTGTGCAATGTAGATATTAATACCCACCCTGGTGAGATGTCCAGTTTCTTAACTTGCAAGAGATTTCTAGATTAACCTCAATGAATACATTCACAAGCTGCTCTTTCAGTCTCAAGATAAACTTTGCAATTAAAAAAAAAAAAAAACAAAGTAAACAAAAAACCCAGAACAACAACAACAGCAATATTCATCAAAACAGTGGTAGATTTGAGTGTCTTCATTCTTCTTACAGATATTCAAATGATGCAGCTTCACTGATTTATAACATTTACTTTGGTTTGACTGAAAGGCATCTTTCTCACAGATCAACTCTTTCAATAGACAAATTATAATGAAATGTACTGCTTGGTCCACAGCCAGCATATTTTATAATACATTTATTCTTTACTTCCATGTAATTTACTACCCTGGACAACCTTTCTCATCTGTAACTATTTTGCTTTGACACAGAATAGAATTTTGTTTTATTCTTAAAATAAACTTGTGTGTTTTCAATGGGGTGACAGTTGCTTCAGCAGCATTTCTCTTCAAAGAATTGTTTTAACCAGTGGGCATTCAGAGAATGACCTGTATTACACCATCAAGACATACATAAAAGTAGTAAAATTATTTAATACCATGCCTGGCATCTTACCCTATATCATTGTGTTTATTTTTACAAGACTTTATAAACAGAAACATTTATACCAAACTATTTGCTTTATATTTACAAGAAAATGTTACAAGCAAGCTGCCTTTTTTGAAAGATCCATTATTTTTCCCATTAGGGATTGAGTGCTTGCTCACCTGTGTGATAACTGAAGTACAGTTAATAGTTTTGTTTTCACTTGCTGCCTGAAATTACCCATCTAGGTGAGAGCTGACTTAAAGGTCACTTGCCTCTCTCCATGTAGTTGCAGTTGGAAATAAGGGCAATCCCATCAAGGTATTTTGTTCTTTAAATTGTTTTCTGCTGCCTTTTATGAGAGGGGACTGACCTGATGCATAGTTTAGCTCTAGAGATCTTTTCCTCTTGCCTGGCTTCTGGAAACCTAGCCCTGAGTCCTGCGTTACCTAAATTCCAACAGTGCCTGAGTTAAGTATTCCATACTGCCTTAGCCCCTCAAAGAGCCAGAGCAAAGCTTTGGAAAATTATGGCCTTGTGGTTACACACTGACCCAACACCGGCACCCACGGGAGTCACTCGCTCGCCCTCTCCTGCCACAGCTGGGCAGAGGAGGGAAAAGGAAAAAAAAAAACCCTAATGGAGAATTCATAAATGAGATAAGGACTGAGAGAAACACTTCAAGGGCAAAACAGGTTCAACTTTAATTGCAAAGTGAATTTTTTACTAACAGAATCAGAGGAGGATAATGAGAAATTAAATTAGCCTGGAAAACACCTTCTACCCCCAGCCCCTCTCTCCTTCCCACCGACAGCGCAGGGA
>PYHW01010764.1:1203372-1261527 GCA_013186435.1 Turdus rufiventris | reverse complement strand
GGATCTCTGCATCCCCATGGATCCCATGGGCTGTGGGTGGATCTCTGCATCCCCATGGATCCCATGGGCTGTGGGTGGATCTCTGCATTGCCCATGGATCCCAGCCTCTGTCATTGTCCCAGTTTTGGCCAGCACCATGTCCATCTTCAGAGCCATCAGCCACTGGCTCTGACAGATCTGGTGGAAGCTTCCAGGAGCTTCTCACAGGACGCATCTTTGTGGCTACCAGAAACCAGGCTGTGCCAAACCCATACATATGGCCACTGAGATATTTTCTTACCCGAAAACTTTTGAACATGCATCTAAAAAAATTCAACATGATGTTTATAGCAATGTTATCACCCGTCATGGTTTCATACTTTAGATGTATTATTGCATAACCATTCCATTCACCCAAAATCTGGCATGAGGTCACAAGGATCACTATTAAAAAGTAACTGATTTGATTTTGAGCATCTGAAGAACTGGATAATTCAGTTAGCATAATTCAAGAACACAAAAAAGACAAAATTAATTACATGAGAATAGGGCTAATTAATAGTCCTCACATATAATTAGACCTGCTCAGATCTGGCCTAACAGAGTTGCCCTTGATAAATCTCAAGAAGAGATCTTTGCAAGATTTACTCTATCTATGACTCTGACTGTTCCTAGTACTAAGATTACAGAATATTTGATGCAGCAGGATAGTACCATAGGACGGTGGTGAGAAGAACTGTTTCAGACCTAATTTATAAAGAGAAAATGTTTGCCAGTAATGTGCTATTTCAAACAATAGTCTCAGCTCTAGTTCTCTCTTTAAAAGAGTTGTAATCTTGCACAGGAATATGCTCCAGAATCTGCAAAGGGTGAACTTACATTTTGCTGTGTTCTCCCAGAGCAGGAAAGGAAGTGAGCGTGGAAAGATTCCAGAAAACAAAAGGCATGGTATAATCTTCCATTTCATTCAGTATCTGCACAGGCACCTCTAGTGTCTCCCTCTGAACAGAGTAGGTGTGACTCACTTTATCAGGACTTTCAGAGCAGTGCTTTCTGACACATACCCTTTTCAAGACCTGCAAAAGCAGTCATTTTTCCCCCCAACCTCTGCATTTTTCAAAGGGAACATGGACTGATAATTGACAAAAATTTAGCTCATTGTAAAGTGGAAGGAGAAAGAATGGCTGTGGGAGACTAGCCAGACATTTCCTGAGATGCCTCAGACATTGAGCTTGATTCTGCTCTTGTCTGTCTGTCCATCTCTGCTAAATATTACTCCTTGGTTGTAACTCCCCAGTTGCTGACAGCAAAAATGCAACAAACGTTTAAAAAATCGGTCTTCAGGCATAGGGTTGGCTTTTCCCAGTGTTTTTATACTTGGAAGGCTTTTGTTACTGTTTAAAGTATTTTAGCAATAAAAGAATCTTGCAGAGAAATGAAGACCCCTCTCATACTTTGTATTTAAAATACTCATACTTTTGGATAAATTTTGGTTTCTGTGGTCAATAGTAATTTTGCAGTATGGCTTGAAAGAAATGCAGGTACTGAAAAGGTAAAATTCACTCCTGCATTGTTTGGCAAATTTATCAAACCTGATGGCCACCCTCTTTTATTTCCATGACATGTGGGATTCAAGTTCTTGCACTACAACCTGCTGTCCTATCCTTCTTCTCAGAATTGCAAGAGACCAAATTTTGGTTCTAAAAGTAAGCATTAGAAATATATGCTCCCTGGAAGTCTCGGTAATATAGCATTAAAATCAAGGAGGGAAAAAAGTTTTTGGTGTAGTTACATTATGTAGTTACCATGATGGTGCCACACCTTTTACTTTCAGAAGAAAGAAACACCCATTTGGAAGACAGATGAATCTTCACAGATCTTATTTGCAACTCACTGCACCGTGAAAATTCTATATAAAAGGTGCAATGCACTTGACCACATATCTATTTTTCCCCTAGCTGTTTACTATGTACTTTATGAGGAGGATCTTCCTGTTACTATTGATGAATGAATGAATGGATTTGAGTATCACTTCCACACAGCCTAGAATTCATTAAAGATCAAGCAGGAGTAGAATTGTTCATAAAGAAAAATATTTATTATGTTAATTCCAGGAAGACTTTGTGTTATTGCTATATGAGAGCTATCAGCAAATGGTAGAGATTCCAAATTGCATCTTGAATGAATTATAACAGCAGGAAGAACCATTAAATAGAAGAACAAAACAAAGACAACAAGTCATGAATGTAAAGCTAAATGCAATTTTAATTGTTTTGCTGAGTTGAGTTCTAAGGTCTGTTGCACAGTCTTCACCCAAAGCACAGACAGAAGTTTCATTTAAAATATTCATCAGCTTTATTTAAATTAAATCTTTAGATTTCCAAAAGCTTTCAAGAATGACTCACATCTCAAGTAAAATGTTCTGATTAAAATTGAAGATAATGGTCTCATGCTAGTAAGGACATACAAAAATTAATTTCATTTCTTTGCCAACTACTATCCTAAATAGTAATATCACACAAGATATTTGCATGTTACAGCAAGCCAAATGCAGTTCCCTAAAAAGACAAAAGCTGTGTTTTAAGTCAAGTTCAGAAGAAAATTAGTATCTAGAATTTCAAAGTTGAGCACTTTCTTTTTAACTGTCACAGGTTTTTCATGGCTTTATTATAACATAAATTATTTATGTGACATTAATACAGTTGTTCCTTGCACAACAAAATTGTACAGCAACAAAATGTTGCAAAGTAGTTTGAGATGTAATACAAACTTTTGCTAAATTTCATTAAAATCTTGCATTTGAATTACAGTGTATCTTACCAACAGTATTACAATTATTATTGACACTAAATACTTGTCAATATTTACACAAAGACACTGTATGTCACATGTCACTATAGCCTGTGCCCACTGAACACTGACTTAAGAGTGAAGAGAAAAAATAATAGGTATGAAGATTATACATGGAGAAACAGCACAGCTGCTAAAATGAAATATGAGCTTTATGAGCTATATTTAGACTTCTTTTATTAAATGTTATTTTCTACTTTCCCCTTTATTGTTTAAAGGACCAGTCTCAACATAAAGCTAAAAAATGCATTTCCCTACCTCCACTTCTGTAACAACACTGTAATCTATTAAATATAACAGCAAAAGACACATCTCTTTACCTATCTTTATGTTTGCGTCTGGGGGCAGAGCAAGAGGAAAGTGGGGTTTTTTTTCTCTTTTATTTTAAGTGACATTTCTTTTTCTATGTGCTTGGATCCCATCAAGAAAACAAGGAAATAAGAATCCAGTCTGATGAAGTGCCAAACACCCAAATCCCATTAAACTTTGAGGACAAAATCCTAGCTATGCAGAAGCAAATGGGGAAAAAAATCACCTGGGCAGGAAATTGCCCACCATTATTTCTTATTTACACAGTGCCATGGATTATGTTGAGCCATGATTAGGGGAGTGGATTTTCTCAGGATACAGCAATACAGGCTGCCAGGAGACTCAACAAATACTCCTGCATGAATTCTGAAAAGCTGGAGTTTTCAAACTTTCACTCCATCTCTTGGCTTCATTTCAAGAATGTAATTTCAAAATCACAATTACTTATCTACTTCAAAAAGATACATGTGGCCATGAGTTGTCTTGAGGTATTTATTCAACAAATGAAGAAAGGCCAGCTGAAATCAAATAATTTCCCAATAGCAGCAAAAACATAGGTGCAGCAACTCTCCAAATATTTCTAAATATTTCTAAAAGCATAATAATATTACTAAATTTATTTTTAGATTAGTGCAACTGTAGGAAGACAGACATTCATTTATTTTCTGGTGCTGAGTGTGGACAACCCCAGAGAGGTCATTCATTGCTGTCTAATAGCCAGCCATACATGTCTGGGGACAATGTACATTCTTACAAGACCTCTTAAATAAAAAAGCAACACAGAAGGGAAGCAGAAATAAAAGAATTAAACTGATGCCAGCTGACCATCACTGCATTATGTAGCACGTTCCTGTTCCTTCCCTCTCTCCCTGTAAATCATCACCAGTGCCTAAATTGTTGTCATTGTTGTGTCAACACTAAGAGGCTTTTCAGCACAGGAAGATCTGTGCTGTTATCTTAATGATTACCAATCCCTCGTTAAAAAGCCCTACAAACCAAAATATTCAGTATGATGTATTTGAATTTCATTATATACTTCTCTATATTCTCAGCTAAAAGCATCTAAAAAGGTTTAGATGGCAGAGTGTTGCTCTGAAATGTTGGACATAATTTTTCAATTTCTGGGATAACCCTGAACCAAAAAGTGCATTGAAATAAATTTGCTATTCTGACACACCACACATCCTGCAATATCAAAGGATCAGAGAAGTCTTGGAGACTACAGATCAGAGATACAAACAACTGCCTTCTATTTATGCTTTGAGAAAACAAAGCACATCTAAAAGCAATGCACAGTGTTCTTTATCTTCTGCAATGGCCTGGATCTGTGCTTCATATTAGAATATATTAGAGGGAGAGAGGGGAATATTTCAAGCTCTCATTTAGCAATTGACCTCAGCAATCCAATACAAAAAAAAAAAAAGAGGCAGTAATTTTTTTTCCACATACCTCTTTATTATTTTTTTAAATGCACAGTTGCTACTTGAAAAATATAATGGGAGAAGTAAAACTATACTGACAGAAGGCCTAACATAGTCCTTTGCTCTGAAGTACCCTCAGGAGGAGCCTTTCTGCTACAATTTAATGAAAATCGGCTCCTAATTTAGCTGAAGTAGGAGCTAGGAATTAAGCAGTGAGAACACTGCCCTCTGGTTTTTTTTCCCCTTTCACGTGCAGTAGTGGATACCTGTGGAAATGGCCCTGACATTTTCAGTGAAGGCTGGATCCTCACATCACTTCTAAATGTTCCATGATCAGGGATTCTGGAGAGAGTCAGAAATAGCAAATCAGCAGACCTGTACACCAAATAAAAATCCAGCTCTTGAGCCATAGCTGTTTGTGACAAGTCTGATCAAGCAGGACTGGATGAGCCTAAGTCCCTATTCTAGGGACTGCTGACATGCTGAGAAAAATAGTCAGATTTTGCCCCAGGAAATGCCCAGGGCCCCATCACTCTCACAATTCTTCTTACATCTTGAAAAGTTCTAAATTAACTTTTCAAATATTTGCAGGATTCAATGGCTGAAATATTTTCTCACAACTGCAACTTTTTCAGTACTGAGAAAAAAAAGATTTTCTTTCCTGAAGGTTTATCTTCTCTGCCAGATAAATCTTTTCATCCCTCAAACACTAAGATTGATTCTAGAGGAACACTAAGTGGAATGTTTTGTTTTATTGTGCTTTCAGAGGCAGATGGCAAAACTGATGAAATGATAGATGAAGAAAGGGTGTCAGAATACACACATGTGATAAGTGTCCTGTGGAGTGGTTATGCTTCCTTCCAGTTGTAACTATAATTTCTAGGGAATTATTGGCCAGTATGACAAGCAGCCTATCCTACTTTGTGTTTAAGAATGTACACACAGAGTCAGAGTTACAATTACACTATTAGCAAACATTTTTGTTTTTTCTAAATCTTCTGAAGCAGATTGGTTATGCAAAGCTTCTCTTTTACTCCTGCACCTTGTTGCTTGGCCATCATTTGTGCTAAATCTGCCTTTTAATTCATTTTACTGCAGCTTTTTGCAGGAGGTCATTTATTAAGTAATCACTTGTCTATTGAAAAGCCTCCATGTTTGTCAGAAAGAGAAAATAGTACTACATTTGAATACTGAATGGGTTGCAAACTACTTTCCAGATGAGGGATGTGAAAAAATTCAGAAATTTTACTTATTCCCAGTCAAATGAAAATAGTTAAATGAACCTACATATTAAGGGTTAAAAACAAGCAAATACTCTGATGCAAAAGGATGCAAAAGCATACAGTTTCCAGCTCTTACAACTTTAATTCTAAAGCAAATACATTTCATAATTTATTACTGCTACAGTATTTTCTTCATGGGCTACTGATGCCCTCTCCTGGTGCTTCACACACATACTCTGAATTTTTGGATTGATAAAAGCTGCTCATGACTCATTTTCTGTTCCTTTCCAAAGAATTGAAAATAATTTAGCCATGATTGAGTTTTTCTATGGTTCACGCCCACCAAACACATATCTGCAGGAAAGGAGCTTTTGTCTGGAGTTTTATCTCCAAGATACATTTGGCAAGTGCTGTTTGCTTTTTCCAATTCACAGCTGCCTTGGGAATTACTGACTACAAAGAACTCAGGCACTGATAACCTCTTTTTAAATCTTTTTTAAAGCCTTCGTCAATATTTGAAAGGACAAGTATTCAGATTTTCATGAAAAATGACATGGAAACAAGCAGCAGGATGGTTAAAAATAAAGAGTTGTTTATAGCTAATGGTCTTATGAAGATTTTTGTGACATTTGGTCTTGGACTGCCTTAGCCCAAGAGGCCGCTGCTATCAGTTTGTGTGACATTTGCCTTGATTTGTTCACTTATTCTGAAAATTTATGCTGTGTATCATACAATTCTCTTGCTGCTGCTTCTAATCTTTAGCTTGAGAGACAGTTTAATGAACAACAGATTTGAAAGTGCTTGCTTTCCCAGCTTGCAAAGGAAATGAAGCACACACAGTCATGTAATTTTTGGGTCCTCAGACCTGTATCTCCCAGAGATCAGTGAAGCTGCTGATCAATTTTCAATTTGACACAGGGGCAGGGGCTCAAGGACCTCAAGTCTCTCCAAAGATTATGAGTAGCAGAGAGTGGGCTCCCAAAGGAAGACAGGAGCTCTCCCATCAATTCACACATTTAGATGGAAAATCAGCAACATGCCGGTGCCACAAGTGACTGTGCCTTGTAAAGGGAAGATGGGAATGCTGTCAGCCAGGAGCAGAGCAAGACACAAATCACAGAAAAATAGGAAGCCACACTCCTGTAGTCCCATAAAACAATGTGCTTTAAGATTGCTGCCTGGTGAAAGCTACCATTTGATCATCTAGGCATGAACCTTCCTTACCTTAATCATTTGCTTATGGATGAAACTGCCTCCTCCTCCACACGATCATCACTTCTCTCTCAGGAAGGGCCATTCTCTCTGATCTGGCAGCTGAGCTGCCCATATGGGTGCTTGCCAAGCTTTCTCATGTGAAATGGTCAAAGCTAGGTCAAATACTTTAAAATAGTTGGTCTTTGCTGATTTTGCTGAGTTTGTTCAGATTAAACTGAGTCCAACATGGATAATTACCAGCTGGACATGTTCTGAAGACCCAAAGTCAGTCTTCTTGTCTGCTCATGAGAGCAGGATGGGAGCTGGACCCAGGCTGAGGAAACACAAAATGAGGCCAAACACACCAGAGTCTCGCTGGATGCTGGCATTGATATGGGAAATGAGGCACTGCAGATCTGTGCAGCACCAGCTGGGGAGAGCAGTCAGACATGGGAGCAGCCACTGGAATCACTGAGGGGTTCTGAACTGTAGGATCCAGGATAGGGACACCCAAACACCATCAAATATTCAGAGACCTTTTTGAACCATGTGTCTGCTATAACCAAGCTGAATAGCAATCTCCATAATCCACTGCAGTGCAGAGACACATCCAGTGGTGGAATCCTCACTGGCATCACTACAAATTATTAGGTCCACAGTCTGAAAAGCACATTAAGATATACAGCACTACACAGCAGCATTTTAGAACTTTAGACAAAGCACATTCCAAATATCAGCCCACAAATTTGACCAGTATCAGAAATAAGACAGAAACACATCTGAATAAAACAGTGTAAACAATTACTGACAATCAGATCTGCCTCCATCCAGGTACCATTTAAGTAGAAGGGGGAGGTGTAGACAAAGACCCATTGAGTTATACAGCTGCATTTTCTGTGAATATATTATTAGGTGAATCTTAAAATGAGCCACTCCATTAGAAACAAATGTCTCTTTTAGGAAGTAACAATATTTTCTAGTAATATAAATAATAAATATATAAATATAAATAAATATATGCATAATGGACGTGAGTATTACAAATTACTGGGACTGGATATGTATAAATACATCTGTATCTTTAAAATTTCTTTCTGTACACTGAAGGTAACCTGGCAGAGGAAGCATCTATCTACATTGCTCAAAATGTCATTTATAGGAACATATTTCTTTAGATAATTCTTTTTCTATGTAGAGGTCTAATTACTCAGTGGTTATTAGACAAGGAAAATAGAGTTCCATTTAAATTTATAACTGGAATCCAAGGCAAATTCCAGGGAAGGAAAAGGAACATTTTACAGATGCAGACCTGCAATCTAACTGATCTAACTGCACAGTTAGGTAATACAAATGTCCCAGAGGAGGAGAGAAAAGCACGATGTTATGATTAAAGTCACCCAAATGAGAATTAAGAAATCTGAACCTGTCTTCAGACAAGACAGATTTGTCACAATTGTGGAGAGACATTACATAGCTACATGAGAAAATGTATTCTTCACCTAACTTACACCTCTTTAGGTGTGACAAACAACTAATACAAGGCAATATTTTTCACAAAAGCAGGGCATTCAGAATGACATACCATACAAATGAAGTTTCTAGCAATATAACTACCACTATTATGCTAATACCAGACAATTGTGGTAGTCAAAGCCAAGAAGGGTTATGTACCAGTTTGTAAAAAAAACCCTTATGGATAATCCTTTCAAGAACTTTAACCCATTTTTAAGCCAGAACTCTTTTAGAAAAGTGGTCAACTTTTTCAAAGTTATTAAAGTAAACAGTATTACAGATGAATGCTTAATAGGAATTTTTGATGGATAAACAGGTAGGTGCTTAGTTCCCACAGATTTCAACAAATCTGCTTTTAAGTGCTTTGATTGCCTGAGTTTCAGTGGTGTTGATCAGATTCCAGGCTCCATAAACATGCCAGTGGTTTTCAAAAACAGGACAGTCAAGTACTTTTGACACTTCAGTTTTGCTCCTTGGACAGGTTCTCTGCTCTGTCATCTGTCACATAGTTCACCTTCACTGATGCTATTTTAGTGCAGAACTGTATATTATTTTTGTGATCTACTCTGCCTTACCCTTTTATTTAATTTTTTCCTTTTCTTCCTACCCCCACCAGTTGCTCCTGGTTGCAGAAAAATATGCTCTGGTAGGGATTATTCTAATTTTGACTGTTAGTTTGCTTCTTCTTTTAGCACTGTCAAATTCTGTCAGTTTTCTATAGAATCAGAGTGAAATTCTCTAGAAGATAATTTGGATGTAACATAGAATTCTTTAACCTGAAAGACCCAAGTGTCAAGGACTAACATGACACTCTTATCTTCATAGGAGACCATGCCATATGATCCCAGTTGCCCTGTTAGCCTCTCACATTCATGCATGAAAGAATTCCAGACAGAATGTCACAACTGGGATGAAAATTAATTCAAGGCTTTTGATACCTGTGCTATTCAAGGGCAGGTATCAAGAGGGAGGGAAGGAAAGGTGAGGAGAAGATGTGAACTCTTTCTAAATAGTAGATTGTAACTGTCTCCTTTTGCACAAGAATAAATTTCTCTGCAAATTCTTACTGTGTACTTTGACCACTGAAGTTGCATTTCTGGCTGCCTTGCACAAAACATCAGAGAATATTGGGAGTCTCAGACAAGCAAGAATTATATAATCACCAGCCCAAGCTCCTGTTAAAAGCACTTCATCTTGAGCATCATGTTGTTCAGGGCTTCCTTCCTGAAACTTTGAAGGATGGAGCCTGCAAAACTTCACTGGACAATCTGCTTCATTGCTTGGCTGTCCTCATGTCCTCATTTTTCCCTCTGTCTGTTATAAATCTCCCCTCTGTACTCCCATTGTCATCTTCTTGTCCTTCCACACATGGCTGCACAAAACCTGGCTGTGTCCTGATGACTTCTCTGATGTCTCATCATCTGTCTCTTGTGATACCAAACTGATTTTTGCCTTTTTGCTTTTACACGTTCTTTATATTCTACATATATATTTGTAGCTCTGTAGCCTATTATTGTATAACTACAGAGATTCACAGCTAGCATTTCACCTACTCTGTTAGACAGAAAGACTAAATAATACCATTAGTCTTTAACGTTTTCATTAGAAATGTTCACATATTTTTATTAATACTCTACAGAAATGGGCTCTTCTGTGAAGCAGAGAAGTATTTTTTATTCTTTATTGCACAGAAAATACCGGGTTTAAAATGTATGTCAGTAAGGCAGTGAGGAATGTTTAAACATGTAAGTTTTCAACACGAGGAGGTGCTGTTGGCACTCTCACCCTTGGCACAGATCCAGTCATGCATCAAGACACAGACTGATATATTTGATAAAAAATCCTGAGATGATCATTATCCCCCACATTCCAGGATGAAATCCTGCCTCTGTGAAAGGAAACTTGTACTATGTTATAAAGTTCATAACCTTGAAGAATAGGCAAGGGTCTGCTGTACATTGTGCACAAATATATTTCTGTAAGACATTTAGTATCAGAATTCACCTACAAGTATTTATGAATGGCACTCAAAAAGTCAGTGAGTAGCATTGCATGGACTAGTATTAATAGCCTAACAAGTGCTGCAAGAGCAAGAAGAATTAAATTAAGAATTAAACAGATTAAGCATTGATTCAGGTTTTATTTTGGTAGGGAATATCCTATCACAGATTTGCATTAATTTGATTCACTTACAGAGTATTTGAAAAATCAATTCATTATGGTGTAAACACAGAGCTTCCAGGCGACCCAGATTTTATAAATATAAGTATGTTGAATCAAAGCCTTTGTTCTTTAGATCACGCAGGTTTAAATCTAAGCAGGCTGGTGATACTGCCACAAAATGGTTATATAAAGCAGTAGATAGAGTAAGTTTTCTGATCTCCATGACTGACAAATCCATTCTATTATTTAGAACACTTCTGAGAAAAACACATGATTTTCAGATGTGAAGGGCAAGTATAACTCCAAGTATCTTTGGCACACTAATATACAAAGATATTGGCCCAACAGATACATGACAGTTAAAATAAATAATTAAAATTAATTAAAGGATGACTGTGATAAGCCATAGGACCTCATTATGACTATACACTGCAAGGGATAAGTAAAGTCTCATTTTTATAGAGGAAATATTAAAAAAAAGAAAAAAAGAAAACTTAAAATGTTCACATTTGCTCAGATGCATTTCCTCTCCAAAAATGGTACCTCATATTCAGAATATCCTTCCAGTGCTGCTTCCCATCTCCCATCATGAAAAGTGAAGGCAGTTCCACTACAGGAGCTCCTAGTCACTGCTGTCCTTGGGAGATGCAGTAAAGACCATGACTTCTTGGCCTCTGGAGAAAAAGAATTCATTAGCTTTTCAGTATTTGGTCTGTCCATGTTTGGGTTTTTTAATTAAATGTAGTTTTTTTAAAAACACACATTTCTAAAGCTGTATTTATATAATTCGGTCACCTTTTTAACTCGAAAAATGCAGTTGACATTGTAAAGTTGCTATTTGCTCTAGGTTTTTGATCATACCACTGTGAACAGCATTTGAACAAGGGAATCTTTATGTTGCTTTAATCTGTCAGCTTCACAAATTAAGTCCACTTAAGCCTTTCCACCCAAGGAAACTGATGCCTAGAGAGGCTACCTAGAACAGAGGGTAGACAGTGTTAAAGGAATAAAGTAGGTATTTATTAAAAGGCCTTCAAAGAATACACCTTGGGCAGTAAAAGAGCCTGGCCTTGGCTCTACCCAAGATGGACAATGGGTCACGAATTTTCACACTTTTATGTTTTGGTCCAGAAATTACATTAAAGGGGGAAACACTGCTTCA
Source organism: Turdus rufiventris (assembly GCA_013186435.1). Classification (NCBI taxonomy): domain Eukaryota; kingdom Metazoa; phylum Chordata; class Aves; order Passeriformes; family Turdidae; genus Turdus; species Turdus rufiventris. The sequence continues at coordinate 1,249,714 of PYHW01010764.1, read as the reverse complement.
GATCAGCACCTTTAGCATTTATATAGTCAAATAATTTCAGACAGCCAATTTACTGGAACACAAATCTATCTTCAAAACACCTCGCTGAGGTCAAGACATTCTATTGCCATTCAGCAAGGGACACTTGTGTTCTGTGACATACCTGATGTCAGCCAGTAAGTCCTGGGCAGAACTTTTTCTAAAAGAGGGCAAATGAGTGAGAAGAGAAAGTGTTTGCCCTTGTTCTGACTCCCACAGATCTTGCTGCCTTTCCACAGCTGAGGGCCAGTTGTTTTTTCTGCCCACTGTGTATCTTGTCTCATGTAGCTCAGTTGTTCCTGATAGATTAGACCTCCTGGGACCATCTTATCAAGAATGTTCAATTTAGTAAAACTTGACCTTTCAAATCAAGAGTATATGGAGAGACTTTGAATGACATATTAACCAATGTGATGGCTGAATAGTTCATGGGCTTTTTTAGTTGTTTCTGAGCCTGTGCCTAAAACTGTAGTAATCTGTTTCTAAACTAGAAAATAACTTTTTATCTCTGGTATGTTTTTATCCTTTATGAAAGTATTTATTGGAATTTTCTACCTTTCTATAAAAATTCTGTCAACTCTAGAATTTGGAAGACTAACACTAAAAGAGTTTGGTGGTTTTTGCAGAATGTCTCTATAAAGAGATCATAATTACTTTTGAACAGGAATCTCAACATTGCATTTAAAAGTTGTTCTTCCAGTTTCATTTGAAAATTAAGTTTCGTGGAGAGAAAGTTCTCTTAACTTTTTCTGAGATCAAATGCTCACAGCTGAACTTTTTAGTTGAAGCACTTCCATCTTTCACTATCTTATCATGCATCTTAGGATGCTTGTTTCTTAACTATTGGCATCTGAAATCACAAGGGCTTGGGAACCTTATTTTAGTTTTGAAAAGTGTCATTTTCACCTGCTACCACTCTACCAGAAAGTTGGAAATAGGAAATCAGAGTACTTAAAAAAAAAAGGAAAAAAGAAAAATAAATTAAATTATAATTTGAATTATTATTTTTTTAAATCTCATTTTAAAACAAATATCACTACAGAGCACAAAAGTAATGACATGGGGCTTGCCAGATGAAACCCTTATACATTCACTTAATCTCTGACACAGAATTTTCTGAATTTGCAAGACAATATTTATAGTATTGACCTTGCAAAAGTTCTGAAGACAGCAGGGCATCTAACAGTAAGTGTAAGTAAACATTTTTGTGTCATGTTAGGATGAAAAATTCCAGCCCACTGGCATTGCAGTCTTGTCCTGGGCACCTTCAAGCCTAAGTTCCCATGTCCTGCAGTCACAGAGACATCTGGAAAGGGGTGGGCCCAGGAGAAGGATCTAACAAAGATTTATAATATTTACCATTCTGAAAGTGTTAATCCCTTTAGATTCCACAAGGAAAACTCACATCTGGAAAGCAAACTCTGTTAAAAAGACTCAACTCTCAGACTAGCACAACTAAACACTGCAACAAGTAAATAATAACAATTTAATGATAAAAGGAGTGCACTGACATGGAGCTCTCTGTTTTGGGAAAGAAGGAGCAACACCTCTGACAAGGCCCAGTACTGATAAAAACAAAAATGTCACAGGATATCTGGTACTTGCTTTGCCTGATTTCATACTTCCAGAAACAGACTAATCGAGCAGGTGGCCACTGCTAAAGCTTTTTTTTTTTTTTGCCTATTATTTTTTTGCCTACCTTGTATATGTAGGCAAAAATATATAAATATACTTCAAATTTGGGAAATTATTTCAAGAGCATTGAAAGACTCATTCTTCTTAGATGTGTATTGGATGAATTCACTTGAATAAAGTTATGACAATGCTGAGGTACTTGAAGGCAGAAGAAAGAGACAGCCTGGTTTGGAAAAGAAATGGTTTTTTAACTTGGTGTAGCCTTTAAATCACGATGCTTCTCACACAGGCTAGAGAGACAGTCAGAAACATGAATGAGATTCAGAGGCTCGATTATTTTTCCTACAGAGTTAAATAACAATGTCTATTTCTTCATTGAAAATGGAAAGTGGAATTTTGAGCAGAAAACACGTTTCAAGATCTAATTTTGAGTTTTGAGGAATAGAAGCATCCAAAGCCAATTACTTTGCTTTTAATGACAGTTAGTTAAAAGGAGCTAAAAAGACTAGCACAGTTGGGGCCAGTGAGAGGAGGAAATTAGGGACATGCATCTCCGTAGTCAGCTAGGAACAGCTCACCTAGTTATTTCAGATCAAAAAGCTGAGAAGCAAAACTGGGCGTTTCAGCTCCCAAAAGCACACTTTTGATTACACAACAGAAACCTTTCAATTAGCTGTTAGAATGGCACATCAGGAGAATTTGACAGCTCTAAATCAATAAGCTGACCCTAGGATTTTTTTTTAATTTCCTTTCAGGCTATCAGGAAAGGAAAATAATATCATCCAAGGGGAGAAAAAGTACAGCAACATAAACCATCTACACACTATAAACAGAACAATGGTGACACAGATTTTTCAGTACCTTTCTCCAGCTGCTCTTCCTTGACCTTTCTCCACCTTACTGCACTGCTTTTAAGCAAACAAAAACATTCCTGTGGTAAATCAAAGTTAAAACCAGGTCATTTTGTGTCTCTGCCTATGGCAGGGAGTTGCAACTAGATGATCTTTCAGATCTCTTCTCACTCTGTCTGTGATTCTATGATTTTTCAGCTGTTTTCCTGTATCTTCTCACTGTGGTGATATTCTAACTATAAATTCTTCTCTGTATGTATGTTCCAACATTTTTCTCTTTTCTTTTTCTTCTTTAAACCAGAATGAGACTTGACTGAAATAAAGCTTAGCAGTTGCCTAAGTCCGATGGATCTTAGAGATTGTATCGTTATCTCTCCACAGTTGTTCCTTTTCTCTCAGCACAGACTTCCAAACAAGCTGGAGGCTTTCCTGTGTGTCCCACAGCTTTTGAAATGTAAAATTTATTCAACATCATGAAATTAAGCAAAAATTAATCCAAATCAGAAATTTCTTTTTTCACTTTTCTTGTATCATTTCAGTTTCTCTTGACTATAAGTAAATGAAACATTCTACAAAAGTTTTTCTGTTCTCCTTCTAGTCCATCCAAGTCTAAGAATTGGCCTAACAGGGACACTTAGGAAAGCAACTCAAGAATTAAAGTGAGGACCTCTGCTAGAGCCACTAGAAGGTGATAGACACAGGGATAAAAATGTGTAAAATCTGGGTAAAATCTAAGCTGTGTATCAGAAGGCCCCTCTTTTCCACACACTACAAACAACACAACAAATACCAAGAGAAGGGACATGCCAGTGGGGAGCACATTCCACAGGGTGGGTGTGGATGACCAGGCAGGAGACCCTGCCCAGGAAGAAGGTTATGGCAATATCAGGCTCTGCAGCTGTCCAAAATCCAGACGTCAAAGACTAGATCAGCAGCTGGTGTGTGAGGGCAGGGACTGCTGACAGGCACAGAGCAGTAGGACACCTTCTCTCCTGAAAATCCTCTCTAAGGAATGTAGCTTTTATGTGATCTGACAAAAGTACAGACTTCCTAATTTGGAGACAAGGACATCCAAGAGGATGTGAGAAAAGCCAAGGCAAGCCTTGATCTTGAATGTTGGACAAGCCTCCAGCAAAAAGCTGTTCAACCTTTGTGTGTAAAAATAAGAACTCTAAATACAACTTCCTCATGAGGGGATGAGGAGGAGCAGGCACTGATCTCTTCTCTGTAGTGCCCCTCGGCAGCAAGGAATGGTCTGAAGTTGTGCCAGGGAAGATTTAGGTTGGATACCAAGAAAAACTTCTTCATTCAGAGGGTGGTTGGGTGCTGGGAACAGCTTCTCAGGGCAGCAGTCACAGCCCCAAGCCTGACAGAGTTCAGGACGTGTTGGGACAATGGTCTGAGGCATTTGGTGTGACTCTTGGGAATGGTCCTGTGCAGAGCCAAGAGTTGAACTCAATGGTTCTAGAGGGTCCCTTCCAAATTAGGTTATTCTGTGTTTCTGTGATTCTATGATTCAGTGAATCTGTGAATATATAGCAGGTTTTAACATTTTTTTGCTTACAACTCCAAGCTGTGTCCATGTCACCCTCATAAATTCCCAATTTTGCCCTTTCATGATTCTCCAGTAAAAGACAGGAATAGAATCCAGAACTCTCCTTTCGTGAGTGTGTGCTGAGAGGCATAAGAGAACTGACACGATGCCCACCTGTACAGCACAGCCAGGACATGATCCTGCCTTCAAATGCCCTGCCAGCAAACCAAGCAGCTCCTGGGACTGCACCTGCACCTACACCAGCTCTGTGGAGCCACTGGCTGTGCACAGCTCACCCCACAAAAACCTCCAACATCAGCAGCCAAATGGGGATCTGTATGCTCTTAATGGCTTAGCAGTGCTTGCAACCTCCAGGTTAAATTAAAAGCATTGCTCCCAGGGAGAGGAGAGAAAGATAAATACCATAGGTCATTCCTATCTTAGGCCAGGAATTTCAAATGAGCAATAGGGATTATTTTCTTTTTAATGTACGTTTTCAAGTTTGAAGGTATGGGGGAATATGTATTAGGGCCAGAGAAGATTTCCTTCTTGAGCTCATTTAGTGATAACAGTGCTGTTCAGCTCTCACTGATAGGTTCTACATACAAAAAAATATTTAAAATCTCGTTAGAGTGTGCCAGAATAGTGCTATGTCATATCCTAGATTCCACAGCCTAAAATTACAAGCAGACTTGCCAAAAATAAATGTGAGCGTGAGACAAAAGACAGAGTAAGCCATAAGAAAGAAAACAGTCAGAAAAATCCCATAAAAGCAATGCATTATTGCATGGGACTTAAGCATCACAGCCCCATGAAATGAAAAAGTTCCGTTGATTTCATCTCAGCTCCATGAGTGGGTTCCTTTATCAAATGCCTTTGAAAGTAAGACCTCCTGCCGCGATTTTTATATTAAGCAGGAAGAAAAAAAAAAAACATGCTCCATTGTCAGGGTTGTTGCAAGGGTGTAATCAAAGGTTTGACATCCAAACTCACAGACACCAAGCAACCTGGAAAAAAATCACCATCCTTATTAGTTGCCATTTTTCTTTTCTAATAGAAGATTGGATATTTTCTTTAAAGCTCAATGACATCAAGGGTAGATAACATTAAAGCAAATTACTGTTCCTCTAACTACTCATTTTCCTCATCATTGTGATAAAGTGATAATTGCCTGGTGATTGCTTATTGTAAAGGCAAGCTCTTGCTACTTACAAATTTCCTCTTTAGGTCACTGTCCTGACAAGTAGATTCATTTACAACATGAACCATCAACCTGAGACAACTGTTTCTTTTCAGTTGCATTGAAAATTAATAGGAGAGTAACAGAAGGAATAGTGGTGGAGGAGGAAATTTCCGTAGGCTTCAGGTATTTTGGGAAGCTACCACATTACCTAAATGAATGGCTGCCATCATCCATCTCTGCTCAAATCCAGAACACCATGTAATCAGCATGAAAAAGAGAATTATCTGCTTGAACAGCTGATTAAGATCCATCAGTCCAGAGAGGGAAAACATTTACCAAAGTTTTCCTGTTCCTGAAAATTACTGGATTTGTGTTTTCAATATTAAGTCATTTTGGGAAACAGATGTAGAGTTAGCATATCTCGTTTATTTACATTTACTCTTTACATTGGCTGAGATGGACTTACTGTGTAGGCAGAATAGACAAGATAGAACAAAATCTTAGTTTCTATTATGTATTATTATAATTGTATTCAATTATTATTGTATAGTTTATTATTATATATTATGTAATATTATATATTGTTCTATTTCTTGTATTAATGTATAGTTATAATATTAATAGAAAATAAATTTATTGCATTTTTATATTTTATTATCTATACTATTATTATGCAATATTATTATTATATATTACTTTAGATTAGATATTAGAAAAAAACTCGGGAAGGGAAGGGAAGGGAAGGGAAGGGAAGGGAAGGGAAGGGAAGGGAAGGGAAGGGAAGGGCATATGACAGCGACATAGGTGGAAATAGCAATCAGAGGGAGGCAGCAACACATTGATGAGAAAAGGTTCTGAGGTTTGAAAAGAAAGGCAGAGACTGAAATATTATGTTTGTGGTATGAAACAAGTTATTTCTCCTCTGTGATTAGCTGAAGCTTGACTTCCTCTTTCCATTAAAAAGAATATATGAACATTTTGAGTTACCCACAAGGTTCAGACTAAAAAAAAAAAAAAGCCTGAAGAGTTTGGGTTTTTTTCCCAGATCCATAGATCAGCTCATTCCAAAAGAAATTCTCTGATACTGGATACTGGGGATACAGTCCAAACTCAAGACACACCAGAGCAATGTTTCCCTCTTTAACATTCTAGATTTGTACCAGAACTCGAATACTGAGACTAACTGAAGAAAAAGGGAAATTATTTAAAGTAATCTAGTAATTTTTTTAAAAGTACACTAAACAGGAAAAACAACAACTAGAAACTTTCTCTGAGAAAGGTGGAGAAAACAGAAATTTCACACAGGAAGATCATCGGAGGCTCCAGAAAATATCATGCTACAGGTGGTGTAAATGTAAATGAACACTTGGTTGTCTGGAACAGGAACTCAGTGTTTGGGGTTTTTTCCCTTCTTTCTTTGTTATGTTTTTTTTTTTTTTTTTCGTTTTGTTTTTTTAACTTTACAGATTTTTTTAGTGTACTGAGACTGCTGTCTTTAGTTACCAAGTTAAGGGTGCCTGGAGGGACACTCCACAGCTAATAGTTTCACCCAGGTGGTTCAATATCTCAATATCAATATGGTTTCAGCAAGTTCCAATTCCCACAGTGTTTCTCTTTCTGTCACCTCTCACATTTTATGTTCCCTTTTCTCTTCATCAGTCCCTAAGTCTCCAACAGAGACACATATTCCTAACTCCATACATGTTGCCTTTTTATCACTGTCCATGTCCATCCTGAAACTGGTTCAAACTATGATTCTCTGCTCAGAAGGAAAACAACACTCTCCTCCTCTTCCCTCAGATGGTCTCCTCTTCTTCAGGTGTGTTCTTAACTTACACTCCAAATGAAAGAGGAGCCATCTGTATGATGAAAAGACTGATCACTCTTTGCTACTTTCTTTCTGAATCCTGATTTTTATAGTGAGTAATTTTTACAATCTACGTCTCAATCTACATTTCGGTTTTCTACAGAGGCATTCAAGCTATCCCAAAATGTGTTGCTTCAGGTCTCAAGATTAACCCTCTTCCACTCCTAGGAAGCTGAATCAGTTCTGGAGAAGTGTATATGCAGCAGTGTTACTTTTATACTAACCTTTTTTAGAACTTCACCTTTCCTATATAAATTTCTGACTTGCAGGGAAAAGCAATTATCTACTGTACACTACAGTTCAGTGACTATTTCCCAGATATCTCTAAATGGAGCCCATCAATCAACTACACTTAGATTTTCCACTGCTGAGAGTGTAAACTGTTCTCATCAGGTAATTTCTAAAAGCATAATCAAGGTGGCATGCGCTCATGTCATGATATATCACTTATAGCAGCCTATAAATGTCTTCATTTACTTTTAAATTTGTCTAGCATCATCAAAATATAGAAGGCCATGCATGGATTTTAGACAACTTTAAATGCTTCAATTCTGTAATACTTGTTTGATTTTCATAATTACCACACATATGTCCACTCCATTTTAAGGACCAAGCCCATAAAGCCATCATGCTGAGGTTGCTTGCACATCTCGTGAGCAAAAGCCTTATGATAAGTGAGATTAAATAATGATTTACTTCATCAGCTCTTTCACACATCTCTAGATTGCTTGCTGAAACTGTAGATCCTCTAGAATGATTTTTTTCCAAAAAATTCCCTCAGCACACACTGAAATCATGTTTACTAGCCATTCTTGGAATTGGCAATTCATAAAGGTTTCATTCAGAATTTTAAAAAAAAATATTCAAGCATGCACACACAAGGTGGTAAAACAACATGTTTTGAAAGTAATTTTTTGAAAAGTGAAAACACTGATGTATGTTTCTATTCTGCTATAGGATATCCTTAATGCACAATGATCCAATTTCGGAATTAATTTAACAACTGTTCTTTCATATGCTCACAAATCGTGGTTCATATCTCTCTTGCATTTCTTTTCTGATAAGACTAAATAAACCCAGGGGGAAAACTCTGTTTTCAAAACTGTTAGCAGAGCAATTACTACTTTTTTTAAAAAATAAAATATGTTCTTGGGGTACACAATTCCTTTCTTCTATTTGTATCAATTTTTAACAGACCACATTCCATATGCATTTCTTCATTTATTCAAGTATGGTGCACATTATACATGGATTGCAAAAATCAGAATTAATTAGTAGCAGGATGGAAGCTGCCAGTGTGATTGCACTTTTTAAATGCTTCATTTGAATTTATTTAAAGTTTCAGCTTCACTCATTCAGTTCCTGTTTTGTCTTTGCCCTTGGGACTGTTGAAGCCACTATTTTTTCCTCATTACAAAACTGTCCCTAAGTGTAAAAAGATAGTTTTAATATTCCTTTGAAAAAATACTTCAAGAAAGTTGGCTAGACTTTTAAGGGGACACTTATTTAGTTTACCAAACCCCTACACTTGCAGTAAGTCACTGACAAAAAGTCTTGTTGATCTGCCAACCATTTCTGCCATTTCTTCTATTTCTGTTTCATTTCTGCACCAAAGTAAATTCTGCATGCCTTTGGCTCTAACCAATGAGAATTATTTTTATTGCTTCCTATGTACAGAAAACACCAAGAATAGAAGCAAGTGCTTTACATACAAAACTCACAAATAACAAAGCTGGTGGTTTGGTTTGCATTTTTTTTGTGTTTTCTTTTTTAAACATTTCCAACAAAGACTTTCCATTCACTTAATGCTTTGCAGGGGAGTTCATCCTGCTTTAAAAGTTCTAAGGACTTTTTTTCTCACAGGAACACCCCAGGCCACTGAGGGAGCACAGAAATGTTGGACACAGAGAGGAAACTCAGGCTGAACAAAGTCAAGGGAGCAAGGGGCAAGGCCAATGCCCTCACTCCAAAGGGATCCAGAACGTGCTCCAGTCTCCTCTTTGCATTGCACCAGTGGAAAACTGGGAACTTGGCCCCAAAGGAAGCCACATGAGCCAGAGTTGTTGTAAAGAAAATTACAAGCTCTGAAAAATGCTTGACCACTACAACAGGAACTCAGTTCATGACATAAGCTGCTCTTTGAGGCAGATCATCACACCTCACTGCATACACAGTTTTCATCCACTAACTCCTCCATCCTTCCAGTCTTCCTGCTGTTTGATGGTCTTCCTTTTTTCCTTCCCACACAGCTCATTTTAGCCCAGATAACAGCATTTGTCATGCCCACTCTCTGTTATTCCAGTGTTTTCTCCCTCCTGTGCCACTTCCAGCAGTGATTCACAAGCTCACAAATTATTCTGTCATTACTTATATTTGTTTATGAAACTTCCAACAGGTGGGTAATGGTCTTCCAAAATGATAGTTACCTCCAGGCACACATATTGACAAAGTAAAATGAAATGCTTTTGTTTATACCCTGTGCTCCTCTTTGTGATGCATGAAAAGTGACTAAAATGATTTCTGAAAGTCTTTTTGGCTCAGCTGCTGTTCCTCAGTGGAGGCAGTTTCCCACAGCCTTGTAGACCTTGCTCTCTGCAGTCTCCCAGTCAGACCCTGGAAGCCAAGATTCAGTATTTCTATTACTATGTTTTCCTCTAAGAAACAGTCAGAAAACACCTTTATGAAGTATAAAAAATTTAGTAAAAATGTTGCACTACTCTAACTGCAGGAAGGTAGTCATGAAAGACAGGGGGGGAAAAGGACAGATTTGTAAACTAATGGGCTAAAATTTAGTGTTTGGAAATAAGCTCCAAAAGACCAACAGCAAATTTAAAAGCTCCGTACTTCCACTCATCACATACTTCTTCTGATTTTTTTTTTTTTTGCCTGAGCATATTTCTAGGTCTAATGATCTCCTTTTCTCATATATGGCTTTGTTATGTATTAATACTTTATGTCTACATGAACCCAAAAGGAATAGAAAGGCCAACTCACTATGAAATTACCAAAAATATTCTACTCTTGCTTAATATCTTGCCCATTAGCTAGAATAAAATGCAAACACACATATTCCTTTTGTAATTATATTCCTGGCTTGCCTGTTTTGAGTAACCATATCTCCCTCTAGGGCTGTTTCAGGCTTATGCAAGACTGATTTGGTGCTGAATAGAAACATCCCTGGGCAAATTAAAAGGCTTAAACAAGAAATATTAAGTCAACTTGACTTGTGAAAATATGGATGTTACCATGGTTACTCTGCATTTTTGTAGAACTCATCATTAAAATATCTCATAAGTTCATGTCTCACCACACAAGAATCTCAGAAAGGCGGTGTAACTTTGAAAGGCAGATCCTGGATATTTTTTAGAGGGGTAACGGATTTCAACTTGTTTTTGATGCAATGAACCTATGAACCTGACTTTGAGGAAGAAAATCTCATCACCATTGCAATGAATGCAAGGGTCGCACATTTCTCTGATGATTTTATTTTTTTGTACATCACTTACTTTGAAAATTACTAACTAAATGTTTTGTTCAACCCATAATAAATCCAGTAGCAACTCTGAAGGAATCACATACTTATGGTGCTGTTACACCTTTTTTCCCTGTGAGTATCCTCTTTGATGACTCCCTAAAATCTCAAAGAACAAGCATGGTTTTCCTAACAGTGAAAGTTCCAAAACACTAATTAAAATGTTTACATCATTATAATATTTATTAAACCAGAAGGTTAGTCACCAATAAAACAGCTGCTAAATGCTTTTTATGGGGTATTTTATAACAGTTAAATCCCTATTGAAAAAGAAGCACATAAACAAACCCAACAGCAAGACTCATTTGTACCCTCCAGCAGTCCCAGAATCAGGTTGTTTTCTCAGCATATTAAACTTGCAAGTCACTGCAACACAATACACACCTGACTGCATAGTTTCCTATTCTTCCTTCCTGTTCTCTCATCTAGATTCTTTTAACTTGTTCTTTAGCATTTTGGTGTTCATTTCTTCAGCAATTCTGTGTTTGCTTCTTTACAGAGTGTCCGTAAACTCACTGGAAAAAGAGACTGATTTGTACATCCAGACTAGCATAGAAATTATCAGAACTTGGCTGTAAAAGACTAAATCACAACCATAGAAAACATAAAACTCTTCAGCAATTCCAAAAAAGTGATAGGTATGCTTAGCCCCTGGATTTAAAGAGCAGCTCTTTGCTATTCAAAATACAGGTACCACTGAAATCAAGGACTGGATGAGAGACCAACAAGAAAGAAAAAGACCATATAATATATATATAAAATGTATTATATAAAATAGAAAAATAATTTCAAAAATATTCTAGTTATGCAGGCATCACAAAAAATAGACACTGAAATATATACAGTCAAGTTCTACAGATCGAAGAATATATTTATTGTCTTGTTAATGAAGATGATTTTAAATTTCTCAGTGGTGATGAAGGATCTCATTGCAGGAATGTGTCTTGTAGCTGTGAGATGTGTGTGTGGTGAAGGGATCTCCATGACATGTCCTGAAAAATACAGTGAAGGGATTTCCCTGGGTACAAAGGCACGCTGATGGGGTAATAAGTTATCTGACCATGTCACAGTTCTATTCTGCCCCTGCACAAGACCCACAGGCTTTGGAATATCTCTTTTTGTAATTGCCATTTACATATAATGTTCTACCCCTCCATTTATGACATCAGTAACAGGACATTTGACTACAGTCTCACCTCCACTTCTCCCAAAAGTGTAAACTGACGTTTGAACTCCTCCATGGTGGAGGAGGAAAATACAATCCCCTTTCAGGTAAATTGTCATACTTGCTCCTCTCTCCAACCCGAAACAGGGACACCTCTTTGGTAAGATTTGTGCCCTTTTAACTTGGGGACACTTTACAGAGAGCTAGACACTGATATTTTGCAGATCTAGTGGATTTATAATATTATCTACAACAATTTATCACTGCAATAATAAGAATCTGGAATCTGATGCTTGTAATAAACCACACTATTGGTGAATCTGTGATCATGAATGAGGTCAGAGTGTAACTCTCATTATTGGTTCTTCTGGGATCTCATGGAGTGCAACCCTATTTATAGTGCTGAATGTGGTGTTGGAGATTCATCCCAGCTGCAGTGAGCACTTCTGAAGTGTGAGGACCAGCTGGAAAGCAAGCGGGGTTATCTCCGGCCAAAATTCCATCCTCCTACCACAACGCTCCTTGGCACTGCTCTGGCTCACCACTGGATGTCTGAGGTTCCCAGGCTGTAGGAATCACATTGCAGTGTACAATAATAACTTCTGAATATTGTAGCAAACACACTTCCAGAAAATACAAGATTATAATAATGAAAATGGTTGAGTGTGTTATACAATAGCATCACAGGAAAAACCAGGAATATAATGCACTATGTAGATAATTACTGTGCTGGAATGTCACATTAATGACCATACTGTACACTGAAGGATAACTTTTCCTAACACATATCTGCATTTTGCCATTTTTAAGTCCCTGGCAGGACTATTCACAGTGTGTGTGTGCTTAAAATGGACATATTCTGAACATTTGGTGAACTTTTAATGCTGTTGGTTACAATCAACAATACATAAGATTTCAGATTTAAAATGTCTCCTAGCTCATCCCACTGTATAGATCAATGTATTAAACCAGTCTAGCAGAAAGTTAGAGGGAAACACAGAAAAAAAGGATTTATTTTAAGATCAAGCGAAAAAAAGGTGCCTCATATTTTCTTGTATAACTAACAATGAATAAACGCTAAAGAACAAACCATTTTCCATGTGTTCCAAGGGTATGGGGGAAGAAGGCAAGGAAGCTGACTACAGAGAAGAGAAGAGAAATTTTATTGACTGTCCAAATAAGGAATCCATCTAGCAAGCCAATGACAGACACTCTTCACAAAGGTGCAAAATACCACCTTTTTAGAGAAAGAAACCTTTACTCCTAAAAGGGAGTAAATCTAGGAAGCTAATTTAAAGAGTTTATATTTCTTTGTAGGGATATTGCAGTAGGTGATCAACTCCGCAAAAAGATTGAGGACAAACATTCATTTCTGGAGATGTTTGTTTTGTCACATTTCAGAGTTCTCAAGTAATTTTTTTTATTCTTTTGAGAAATTCTCAGAAGATAATGAGAATGCCTGCTGTACACATAGAATTTATCTGCCCGTTATTGGCTTTTTGAGTCATCCTTCTCCAAGGCTTCTCAAGAAAATTTATATGAAACATAGCAAAAAGAAATTAGTGTCAGAGGTAGAAGAATATGCTGTATATTATGGGTAGAAAGTAGAGGATATTGTGATTTACTATTGAATATCATAACGGATAGGAGAACAAATTCATAAATTCAAAACAAGCTTGTTTCCTTATGTATCATAAAAACACATTATTTCCTAAAGGGTGGATTTACTATCTCTGGATTCAGACAGCTTGCCTTGCCAAAGAAAAATGTAACATTCTCTGAAGGATACTTGATAGAAGTGGGCCACAGAATTACTGCTACTGCTAATAATTCTAATAAGAATAGCAGAACATGAACACAAATTGAAAAAAATCTGAGAATATGATGTTGCTACAGACAGTATCTATAAAGAGATCAAGTTAAACCATGAGACAGACAGAAAGACAAATGTAATTAGCCCAGAGTGCAATTTTAAAACTAGGCAGAAGAAAGAAATGTAATATGGATTGTCCTGGGATTTTTGTATTCATATGCCAAAACCACTTATAACTGAGGTAAATTTCTTTTTGCCTGAATAATTAACTCTTTATTTTAAGAGTTGTTGAGGCACTCCAACCAAAACTGAAAATACAGTCATAACTGACTATGTGATGATATGTGACAATAGGTCTTTTTGAATTATTCCATTGTATAAGAGAGGCTACAAAGAAAAGGGAAACAGTCCAGAAGTAATAAAACCCAGAACTGTCTAAGAAATAATATATTAGACAGAAGTTAGAAAAAAGTCTCCAAGAATTATCTTCAGGGAAATAAGTGGAAATACAGAGAGAAGGGGGAAAAAAAAAGAAAAAGAAAAAAGAAAGGATGTTCTGGCCAGATAATTACCTCTAGTTTAGCAAAGCAGAGAAGATTAAATACTTGCAGACATGGGAAAACAGAAAAGAAAGAAGAAAAAAGGAGAAACTAAGATGTTATCTTGACAGAACCCTTCCTCCAGCTGTGTGATAATCAGTGAGACCAAGCAGACAATCATTTAGTGCTACAAAGACAAGCCTGGCATTTGGCCAAGCCACTCTAACTCATCACAGGCCAGATCAGACTTTCTCTAAAAGCCAACATCTTTTATTTCCAGACAGACAGAAAGCCATGCATCGCTGCCTAAAAAGGGGTTCTAAGTTATGGAGGCAAATTAATGGAACCTATGGACCCTAAGGAACCATAAAAGCAAATATCAGATTTTAGCTGAAGGAAGATCCAAAGGTTAGAATCCAAAAATTGACTAAACTGTGGTAATGCATAGAGAAGAGGGAAACAAAAATTGAAACACTATTGAAAGGTAAGGAATGAGGCAAAAGGGATGAGAGAAAGAATGAAGTCAAAAAGATTGTGGGAAGGGCAATCTGAAGGACTTCAGATAGAGTGGGGTGGGGAGGAGGAAAAGAGAGAGGGAGAGGCAAGGAAATAGGAAGGAGATGGGATAAATAAGGGAAAACTATTTTGGATTTTCCACTCTTGTCTTCTGATCCCTCATCTTGTACTGATCTGACTAAACAACTTTCTGAAAAGACTTTGGAGAGTGTGTGAGGGATGTGGTTGTATGTGCTGCCTTCAGTGGTCCTCAGCATCCCCAGTCAGCTGCTAAAGCTCCTATCCCAGTTTCAGAGAGAGAGGAGACCAAATGCTCTTTTAATGGGGGCCATGGAGGGAGTGAAAAGATGCTTCATTTCCAAGTCTGAGCAGAAGACATAACCTTTCTTTCAACTACCTAGAGGGCTGTAAATTTAAATGCATTTTTGTTGCTCATACTTAGTAAAGCTGGATGTGTATTAACCCTTGCTTTGCTCGTGTCTAACAGTGGTGGCAGAAAGACAAGTGCATGCAAAAATATCTTTTGCTGGATTGATTTTGATGAAGGTGCATAGTATTTGCCATTAGACAAAAATCAGAATTTAATAGCAAGTAAAAAAAACCTGAGTTTGTCAGCAGAGCAAAGAGTTAAACAGATGTAAGAAAACTTCCTTCAAATGCAATTACCACTGTCATAATAAATACTTTGTTTCATTGACAAGTTCTGTAACTTGATAAATACTTTATCTTGAATCTTCTTATGGGCAACATGCGTGTTTTAGAGAGAAACTCTTGGCAGAGTTGAACTACATAAGAGTTACAATCCTGAAAATCCTCACTATTCAGCTACCATTTTCCATACAAATTAACACTTATGAAAAACACCTCAATATTTTGACACATCTCTGCTCCCTCTCCTACTAGACTGCTTATGAATCCAAACTTCTTTGATCAACAGCTAAAGATGCCAGGACCCAAGCAGTCTAGCCCAGGACAGTTCAGAATCTGCACCTCTGCCCCATGTAATCCTTACATCCCAACAGCATTGGGATTCCAATCAGAGCAAAGGTTTCAGACCTTCCCTCCTCCTTCCCCTACTGATGGAAGCAAGAAGATCTTTAAAGTCATAGATATGTTTTCTGTTTTTCCCCAGAAAAAGCAGAAGATGAAGATTTTCGAAACCAACCCAAAACTTTCTTCAGCTCTTTGTTCGCAAAGCAGATTCCAGATGCTGTGCTGAAGCACAGTGTAAGCATTTTCAGGGTGTCCGAATTTCCCCATGCTGAAATGGAACTCACTAAAAATGCTGAGTTTTTAGCTGCTCTCTGAGCAACTCACTTTCAGATCAGATGCATTTTTCTGTTGAAAAATGTATTTTTTCACAAATACACAGTTGTCTTGTTCGGTTGGGGTAGTGGAAAACAGCTTATGAGCAGATATTCTGTGTCAAAACCAACAGCATACTTCTCTGAATACTGTTTTAAAAGGATTAATCTGAAGCTTTTCTAGTAACATTAATGAATCTATTCATTTAAATGCCCTGTAAAGAGAAGAGAGAATGGACATTACTAGCGCATGAATAGTCAGAAAGTCTTACAAATTGCAGAAGTCCTGAAGAAAATTCTTATTCTAAATGAGTCAGTGTGTGATTCAAAGTGACACATCAGGGAAGCATATTCCATTTTATGCTGTTTATGATGGATTATATTTTGTTTTCCAGTGATTCTGTGTTTTCATTGTAAGCAAGTGTCATCTGCTGCTTCAGCACTCCAAGGTACCAGCTTCAAATAGTGTAAAATTAAGATATTTATGTCTACTATGTCAATACAATGGGGGAAAAGATAATATAGACCAGTTTATATCTCAGTTAAATCAGAGGTATGGGTTTTTAAAAGGCAAAAAATTCTTTTATTAGCACAAATATTACACACATATCAAAGTCCTCTGTGTCTTTGGTTATGGTACAGGCTAGGTACCAGGGGTACAAGAGAATGTATTTATTCTGCTAAATTTGGTGCCAGACTGCCATTAATAAAAGGAATAACACCTTGAAACAGAGACGGGTCATGTCTTCTCAGTTGTGGAGCTACCAACATTTTTGGAGTCCTAGTCTTGAAGCACACTCGAGAAATAAAACTTATTATTGTCCACATATAGGTTTGTGTTTATGGAAGATCTTTTTCCACCTCTTTAATTCCAAGTCTTTGATAATTTTACTGTTTGATGAAATAATAAACAGTCCTGCATTAAAATTTGTCTCTAATCTGCACAATTCCTATCTGTGTTTAATGTCACCCAGACTTAGATTCCCACTCGTTCCACTGCTCTCCTTTGTTTCAGCCTCATCACACCCACACAGTCACAGATCCAAAGGACACCATCCTCAAACAAGTAGGGGAGCAGAGAGCAAACATCCACTCATCACTTCTCAGTCTTTCCTTTAGACTCATTGATATTCCAGCTATCTATGGGCAGTATCTTCACATCCTGGTTTAGTAGAAAACAAACACTGCTTGTCAGTGAGCTCCCTCTGTAGAGATTGTTCTTTGACGTCTGCATGATAAAACCTCAAATCCTAAATGAGGCATCACAGATGCATGAAAACAGTACATCCAATTTAGCTCCCTCATGGAAAATTCCTTACATCTCTTTTGCTTCCTCAAAATGAGGTTTAACACACATTCAAACACACATTTCAGAAGGCTATCTCAAGTTCATGTACAATGCCTTATTGAAATCTTTCCCAGAAAAGGGTGGAAAAATCCTGGAGTTATAAATACTCTACTATCAATATCATTATCAGTACCAGTACAGTCACCATAATTCTTGGTACACACAGGGCACACAATTTGCTAAACTGTACAATTGGAGAAATCTTGCAGAGAAACTGCTAGAAAAGAAAAGCTAAACTTGGGAAGAGAGCATAACCTGAGTTGTCATTTGGTGCATTACAAGCTGATACACATAAGTGCAGAAAAGAGGTGACTCTATTCAGTTTTCTGACTCACTAGCCCATCGTAAGAGTTATATGTTTACTGCCCTCATTAAAAAATATATCTTTAAGTGATTTGAAATAATTTTACTTCCTTTGCATTCACCATTGCTGGGGGTTGGTTTGTTTTTTTTTTCCTCTCCTCTCTGTCTATACTGGTTTTGTAGCCTCTTCTCTACTTCAAATACTACTAACTACCTCTAAGTACTTCTATTGGCCAGAATAACTACACATCACAAATTGAACCTGTCATCAAGGAACTCTAAAATCAGGGACCTGATCAAGAGTGAGGATTCTCAAGAAATTTCCCTCTGAAGATTTAAACATGATGTGTGTTGAGCATCTCAGACACTCATCAGTATCTGATATAGTCAGGAGCACATCTAGCATAATGTTTCCTACAGGACCTCTATTATCTCACTGGAATTCAGGTCATTTACATAAAAACCCTGCTGTCTCCTCCTCCCCTCTGCTACTTCAGAAAACCAGTGAAGAAATCAATTATAGGATCTATTTTCCTAATACTAACTGATAAGGGCAGGAAGTATAAAGAATGCAAACGTCACTCCTGAAGAGCTCTTAGCAGATGCACTCATCTAAGAGCTACCTAAACAGAATGTTAAGAGACCCTGAGTGTCTTTCAAATGACACTGTCAGCAGAATTACAGAGAAGCAATCCATACAAAGCCCATGTCTAATACACTCTGGAGCTCCAGAGATGAAATTATTAAAGCTCATAGGCTAGTTCTGAAAAACATGTGAGAAGACACATATCTTTTGTGCAACAGGCAGAATTGAACACATTTAGCAGTGGGTTAAAAAAGCTCTCTGACAGCAGTGCAGGTGTTGCACATTTCATAAAATATGGCTTCTTAGCTTATCCTACTGCTGTGGACTATGGCACAGTAGGTGAGCTAGTGAATGTTTCCACAAGAATGAGGGAAAGGAAAACTGCAAAAACGTTGGAGTCTTTACCAGATGAAAATAAAAAATAATGTATAGCCTGTACTGTATACTATACTGTAATGTATAGCCAATCAGCAATCAGGCACTCAGACCTGCAGCCCCCAGAAATTTGTTTAGAAAAGGGTTATACTTTCTAGGGACATAATTGTGTACTGGCAGTTAGAGAATGGCAAATGTGATTTCTCAGAGAAGGTACTAAATTTTCCCCAAGAACTGGAAAATATACAAGGAAGTGCTGAGTGCTGAAGTTGTTTGAATTTCTTTCTATATTTATTTAATGACTTACAACTTTTTTTCAGAATTTAGTTTGCATGCTTTAAGCAGACTTCAAAATACTTGCTGTGAGGTATATGTGGTAATCATACCTGTTTCATAGATTTTACCTTAAATTTGTGACTATTGAGTTCAACTCCACAGTAACATAATAGGACAGTGGATTTTTGTTTGGTTTGGTTTTGACTCTGTGTGGTCACAAATTACCTTCTTATTTTAGTCATAATCTTCAGATATTATCATAAAAAGGGGTTTTTAAGGGATAGAAAATTATTACAGGTAAGAATGTTTCACTGTTCATTTGAGAGAGACAGAGAGAGGGAGAATCAAGATTAACAATGCACATTCATTTTGGAGGATTGTGTATTACCACAAGAGAATGGCTCATTTTCTTCTGTGCCATCCGTAGTCTTTGCTTAAGGAATCACATCATGTACCACAGATGTGTTTCTTATTTTGGAGATTAACATCTCAGCCATCTCTCCATTCTAAATATTATTTTACCATAAACACAAATACAGCACTTAGGAAATTTCCAGCATTTTTTTCTGAACTGCCAAGCCAGAATCCCCTGATCTTAAAGGCCATTAGATGATGAAAGATTATGGAGCAAGAAAGATCCAGGACATTTTACCTTGCGCTGAAAGAGTCCAACTTAAAAATCAGCAACAAATGGTCTCTACAACTTTTTAGAGAGTAAATCATTCCACCTATTGCCTCAATAACAATGACTTACTGGTTTCCTTTGTTACTCTTACACATTGTAAAATTCATATAATTTCCACAATATGATTTCCAACACAACTTTCCTCTTCCTAGTTTCACAACCCATATAAACTTGGTCAAAGCAGTCAGATAAAGATACAATAGAAGAACTCGTTTGTGACCTTGGAAGACACAGAAAATTATAATTTTTCCCTTTTACACTTGCTGGCTATGATTAGCAGTAAGGAATACATTTAACATTAGATTTTGGAGGAAGTTACATTTGGCTAATCTTGATGGTTTAGTTCCCATTATAGGAGACCAGGCTTTTCTGAGGTGCTGTATACAACAGTCCTGTAAAAATAAAGGTTCTTTAAGAAGAATGTATGGGTTTTAAAAAAAGGAGATAACTGATACTTCCAAGGAACTAATTCAATCAAAATCCACAGAGGCCTGAAAATGAGCGTCTAAAATTTGAATGGCATATGAGGCTACTGAGGTAACATTTTCTTTATAATGTCATTACCTTGTTCCCATTTGAACTGAAATAAGAGAGGGGAAAAGGAAGTGGCACATTTTGAAAGATTTTCTTATATTACATTAGCAACTACCCTTTTCATTTAGCATTTTTCTTTTAAATTGTTAATATTGATTTTTTTACACACAGCCCAGTACACCAATCACTTGTGGAAGACTTTGTTCATAATTGCAATGACTTCTGTATTGTACTAGAGAAGATGAATATTGATGTCACTGCCTTGAGAATTTATAATGTAATAAAACACTGCTGTACAGCACAGACTATCTTTATTCACCAGCCTCACTCAGTTTGAGCAATGCCTGTTAGAATACTTGAGTGATTTTCTTACTAGTAAATGGCATTTTTACAGGGACAACATCACTCTGTAAGCACTTGTGTTTTTCTCTATTGTGACATATGAACAGGGGCATGAATAATTCTCTGCAGAATTAATTTTAGCTTTGCAGCATGCTGCAAACTAATACCACAGTAAATAGAGAAATATGTGGAAAAAGGCATTAAGCAACAGGATTTGGGAATGTTTTTTGCACTTTCTAAGGTTTACAAGTGATAAGTGTTGGCTTTAATGACAATATTTAAGTTCAATAGAGACAAATGTTGGAAGTGATTTTAAGAGATTATTATTTTGTATTATTAATATTATTATTACTCATATAGCAGCAAATTAGTTGCTTATCACAATACTGATGACAGAGGTAAGCAGCAAACAGCAACTAAATCCTCTGATTTTATGAATAGTGATCATTGAACTACATAAAAAAAAATTAAAAATCAACAGGTGTACAAGCAGTTTTGCATTTTCTTGAACAAATTATGTGACCTATTGTTTGTGGATGGTGAAGAAAGTTGTGGATGTTAATCAGCTGCTCTTTAGGAAAATCATGGACAGAAGGGGAGGCATAATCTAAAAGGATTTAGGGCAAACCAGCATTCTCACAGAAAATGGGGAGCTGGACATGAGAGGCACAAGGAAGAGGAAAGACTCTCTAATTTTCATTCAGTCCAATCTCATGCAGGAAACAGAACAAGAGAAGTTTTGAATTTATCGGCTAACAAAAAAGTGGAGCTCCCAATCTATAAATACACATCATGGTAGAACTTTCATCTTCCAGTTCGTCTCCTACATTTCCTTTCTTTTCAGTCCCAGATGTTTAATATTGGGTAATTTCTTCCATTATTCAAGATGACTGTGTGTCTTGGGTCACAATGTAAGATGCAATCAAAAGTATGTATTCTATTACCATACACCTAAGATTTTAAAATAGGTGGGGCAGTGTTCTTTATCTCCTTGGCTCAGCCCTGATAACACCCTCTGGGGAAGCAGCAGCCACTTTGAGCGGGCCATCTCCCTCTATGACTCACAGAATTACAGCATCCCGTTGTGATATGCCCCACCCTGAGAGGAATAATCGAACATTCCTGCCTGTCTATAATCTGAGGGCTGGAACACCACGGTAGCATTACCACTGGATTCCCAGAGGACAAGAGCTTGATAACCACCACTGGACCTGCAGAGAAGGACCAGACCTTTCTCCAGGATCACCACTTTGACAAAAACACATCCATCACTGCAGCAGGACTGTTACCACTACCCTGACCAACAGGGTGTCAGGTCATATTCGACTTTATCAGTTTAAGCCAGTGTTTCTGTACTATTCCCTTTATTTTAACTTTCCTATTAAATTGTAGTTCTGGCTTGGAATTTCCCTCTGGTTGCTTTCAAACTAGTATGAGGGTAGCAGAAAACACCAGTGAAGAGGTAAATCAGCTGTTTTTCCAAAACAATCTGGTATTCATGAAACTGCCTTCTTAAATATTGACTTCTCTCCCTCATATCAGTGAAAAGCATTCCACTTCTTGACTTAAGCAATGATCAGCCCTAGAATAACATCAGGTCTATGGTCTTGCAAAAAAATCTTTAATCACTGGAAAATGCAATAGATTATGCTGTTCAAGCAGTTCTTACCCTAAAAAATCTCGGTTTATTTGAGGTCTCAATTTATTAGGTCTTTCTTATATCATGTGCAAGAGCAGGTAAATTGTATTATTATTAGCAATTCCTATTATAGCAATTATTAGCACAATTATTTGCACTTCAGTTCTCTGTTTCTTAATTTATAATTGCTGCCCTCAGGGGCTGCATCAGCTCTGTCCTGTTACAGATGTAGTGAAAGCACAGCACAGTCCCAGCTCCAAATGCCCATTCCCTCTGCTGGAGTAGCTTCCATGGGACACCCTCACCACACCAAGAGAGAACTTGTCTACAGCTTCTCAAGTGTCTACATACATGATATCTGCATGATAACTCTGAATTAATGCTTAAAATGTAGCAAATGTTTACATCAGTATAATTTGTTTCAAATTAATCACATCATTAATGCTGCTACAGATGGGATTTGGGTTATGGGAGGTTTTGAATGAGGGTTATGAGTCTTCCTTGTAATTTGAGGGTTTTTTGGGGTGGATAGAGGTTATAAGAAAATATTCACTGATCAAGAAATTAATATTTTTGTCCAGCTGTTCTCCCAAGTAATGCAGTTAAAACATTTCCCTGCTGAAAAACAAACCAACACCTGAAACAAATCAAAACCTTTAGTTCCATACATTTCTGTACTAATGTAAGTAAGTACCATACATTTCTGTACTGAATCTGAGTACACAAAAGTAAACATTTCGTTTCTCTTTTAAAAATGCTTCTAAATATCATCCTATATCATACATCTCATATTTTCCTAATAAGGAAAATCCAGGGTTTAATGTTAATGGTAAGATTTTATCCCTCAGTACTATGCTCTGAAAATGTATGTTGACACATGTAAAGGGTTATGGGAAGAACCCTTATTAGATTATTGTTTTCTCTCATTATCATGATTGAGTCCAACTCATCAGTGAAACCTAATTTCTACTCTTTTCAGCAAATGTTAAAGGCCAAAATGGTTTCTTGTCAGTCACCATGATATTTATGTCTAACAATGCAGGCTGGAAAATTATGGTAATAACAAAAGAGATATTTTTATGAGTACCTAGAAAAAGCATTTTTAATGAAAAGCCATAGATTTTTTTTAGTGGAAAACTGAGATGGAAGCTTCTTGCAATCTGTTTCTTCTCATGAACTGTTCCATTTGTTTCATAAAAAATATTTTACAAGCTAGATAGCAAAGGGAAAATAAATGAGTTGACATCTAATATTTAATTGTAACTGCAAATATCATTTATAGAGATGTTATTTCATTTCATTTGCCTAAAAAGCAAGGTCTTATCTTCTTAATAGCTTGTGCAGGAGTCTTTTACTTTCCTTTTTAAGATCAAACACAAAGTTCTATATTCGGTTTACTGATACGGTATGGACAAATTCTTAAGTGCAATTAACAAACCATCTTTTTTTATTTGGAAAAAACAACAACCATATTTTAGAGATTATTTTAAAATTAACTTAACTACTGCTACTGCCCACTGTTCCCCAAAACAGTCTCTCTTTTCCACACAAACAATGGTTTGGTATGATGGCATTTTGGCTGTTCCATAGCTAAGGAATTGCAAATTCACCCTTTGCAGCCTCTTTTTCCAGGGTAAAACACTGGGAATCATCTGTCCAGAGGATGTGCACAGGCTGTACTGGCTGAGTGCAGTATCTTCAGACTTCCTGTGGAAAGAAGAACTTTCAGTACATAGGGGGTGTTATGGGAAGGTTGTCACCCAGTGTGACAGATTACATGTTCGTCTTCTTTTTCCTGGAAATTTCCTTCATAGACATCACAGTTGACATTGCCCTTCCCAAGCTTCATAAAAGAAATAAAGACGTAAAATGTCTGAATTTTAGCTCCCTATATAACTTCATGTTTTCACAAACATTTGAATCTGGTTTCATAAGTAAAGGCAGCAGAAAGAAACCTTATATTTAGCATGAACTCCCATGAGCCTCCATAAGGATTAAGGAGGCACTGAGAGGAGCTGTTATTTAGTTTTGTATTTACTATTCCACTTAGTAAAATTTCAGGAAAACACTGTAATCTTCCAAAAAACTAAATTCAAATTATTTAAAATTCTTCACACACACACACACAAAAGATACATTGTAATTCTGGAGGCTTATCAAAGCATGACATGACAAACCAAGTATAGGGGAAGAGGCAAAGAATAATGCCTGGTACATTATCCTGTTCAGTGATGGAAATAATTCCATTTTACAGTTAATGCTATACAGTTTTCTGTGTGCATTTTGGGATTATAGCTACACTGCAGGCAGTAAAAGTATACACTATCTCTTTCTTCCTTCAAATTCTTAGTAAAATAACAAGTTGAAATGTGTTCACAGATATTTGTGTTTCTAATTGGATTCCTTCTAGGCCACCTACTCAGAACAACACAATTGAGATGCCTGCAGCAGCCACATCATGGGTGTACATTGCATAAATAGCACTGGGAGTTCAATAAAGAGCTGAACCACACAACAGGTTTCACAAACAGCAGCCTTCATTTGATAAAGGTGAAAAAGTCCATCCCTCAATTTCTAAATTGATTTTCTTTTTGAAACACTAGAAGATGAGTGATAGAGATGAGAACAGAAGGGAGCAGGTCAATTTTTGCTTTCTCTTTAGTATTTATCTAGGTATTGGTTCTAAAATACGTTAAATAAATGTAACAATATAAATTGCAGATTATTATATGCAACACTCACAGTAAATAATATGAGATGACAACAAACAGTGGGTATAAAATGGACTAGAATGAAACAACATATACTGCTGCAGTAAAAAAAAGTCCAGTACAGTAAGAAGGATCTGAAATCAAAAGTCCTTTAATAGCATGATGTTGTTTGAACAGCTAAAATGGATTATGATCCCTCTGGGTAGGTGTATACTTTAGCATCCCACACTGTGTTAAAGAAGATAAAAATTCAAGAAGCAACAGCCATCAAGAGAAAACCTTCAAATAGATTTTCTCTGCTGGCAAAATTACCACTTATATTTTCCACTCTACAAAGAAATACAAAGCTGTGGGTTTGTATTAGAATAGATTTTTATTCATGCCAGGAGAACTGGATAGCTAGATAAATAGATTGCAGTAGACAAACACAAAAATTTTATGTACATGCCTTAGTTGCATCAAAGGTCAAAAAAAAGCTGCTGTGTGAGGCCTCTAAGAGTATAAACGTAAAAGTTAAGATTTCCTGTCAAATTAGTTATGTGTTTGGCATAAGAAGTGGTGCTATCTGTAGGTGTTATGCTGATTATCCTAGCACTTTTAATGCTCTCAGACCTCTATTAAATAGAGCTTCCTCAGATGTTTCATGTCAAAGCAATCCCCTGATTTGCCATCTGAGAGAATTAGTCTGAGCTAGTTCATGTCTCTCAGAAATAGAAGTTTAATTTTGCTGACCCTCTCAAAACAGAAACAGGATGCAGAGGGACAGACAAATGGGTGAGGGTAAAAGACACGGGAGGAGACAATTTAGAATCAAGATTTACAGACCCTTCGGTGTCACTCCTTGAGGATTGCTGGTAGCCAGGAGCTACCTCCTTTCCAGCAGAAGATACCAGGCTATGTAACACCAAGTGGAAGGAGATGTAGTCAGCCTGGCTTACCAGGTCTTCCTTTACGTACATGGACCACCATGTGTTCTGCAAGATTTTGTCAGTTATGCATAATTTAATGAATTCTCATCTCTTCACAAAGAAAAGGCAATGGCCTTACTCAGAAACAAGTCCCACAAGAGATGTTTCCAAACCCAGAAGTGGCAGTTCACCTCAGTGAAACACTTAAGATCTTTTTAAAGGGCAAATGTACTTTCCCCCTGTTTACATTCTGGGAAATTGTCTAGCCATGCAGTTGGACCTGTTGTATAAATTTAAAAATTACACCCTGCATAAGCATTTTCACAGAGAACATTTTAAGCTGTGAAATCTTCTAAGAAACTGAAAACAAAATCTTAATACAAAAACGAGCCAGATGCAGACTCTGCCTACAGAAGCTATGGAGGGGGGAATCACCCTGGCTTTGTCTTGCTGCTCAATACCTGAGCAAAGGTTTCGCTCCAGGGAATATTGAGCTGGGGCTTTGTAAAAAACATCAGTATCTCCAACAGACAGCACAGCACCAAAGGGCAGATACATCAGGCTCCCTCCATCAGTCCACGTCCTCTGAAGAGCACTGAGGAGGAAGGAGAAGGCAAGGATATTTCTTCTAGTCCAGTGGTTTCAGCAAATGGTAAGCTGCTAATGTGCCTCTCACATTCATGGTCTGCAGTCAAGGGTTCATTTCAAAATTACTTTCAACTATTAAGGGAAAAAAAAACCTCCTAAAACCCCCTGTACTTATACCTGCACTTGTGAGTGATATCCTTAGCATCCAAGGCAGATGGATTCTGTTAAACAGGAGCAGTGAAGCCTCACAGACTCCTAGGATGCTACATGCAATGACATTTCTACGTTGTCTCCATCAGCTCACCCTTGCAAGTGTCTCATGCATTTTTTTTGACTCTGCTTTATTAGGCAGTGTGATACATTATTTCCTGCATTCTTTTAAAATTCATCTTATTGCTTGCTAATCCTTCTAATAAAAAACCCCAAAACAACCCCATCGTATTCCTTTCTCTTTCACACGAGTGTGGTTTCCTTCCACTTCAGTTTTTGTTCCTCTCTGCACCACCCACATAATCTTTCTATGCAGTCTCTGGTGGCACCCTGGGCACATGCTGTCTGTCCTGCAGGACCTTGGTCTCTCAGAGAACTGAGCAGAAGGGTGGGGAGCATCCACAACTGCAGGGGAAAGGCTGCTCAGTCCCTGGAGGGCTGATGCACGGATTATTCAGTTGGATGTTGTGTGTATCCACATACACAGGAAAAACCTACTTCAAATACACTTAGGCAAGAAGACTCAACAAATACTGGAATTTCCAAGCTCTTAATAGAGTTCTGCCAGGTATTGTACAATGACAATCATCTAGGCTAATCATATGGTCAAATATGAACCCATTTCCTAGAGACAGTGAAAATTGTTGATTCTGAAGGATCCTTTCCTATTTTCAACATTTCTTCAAATCACAGATATGCTAGAAGTGCCTCATAAATAGCTGCTTCATATTTCTAAGAGTGTGGGGGGGTTAAAAGCTTATTTTTCTTTGCTGAAGCCTTCCAAAACTGTTTAAACCTGTCAAATTGTGGGCAACACAATTGTGGTCTGCACTCGCTCTAGGTGAGACTCTGATAGCTCTGCACCTGGTGCACTTTCCTCCAGTAGCACAAAGAATATACTAGTCTCTAATTAATTTGGTTAAGGAGTAGTTTGCAATTTTTTTCCAAAATTCTAATGTGAAGAATAGTTTGGGATGTTTTTTTTCGGTCCATTAAAAGTTTTTAGCATCATGAACTTGATCAAGAAAGAAAGAAAAAGTTAATTTCCACAGGAGTTGAAAACATGATGGAGATACAATTTCTTTTCTAAATAAAGAAAATATTATGCATTTGGGTGTTAAAATGGCTCATTCTTCCATTAGTACAACACTTAATCTTTTAATGTTACTATTGCATTTACTCTGGATTCTGGCATCCATAGTAAGAGACCTGAAACCTTTAAAATTACTTGCTGCTGAACTGAGTTGGCTTTTGGCTTTTAAAACCATCAAAACTATGTAAATTGCAATGCAATACAAGAAAACTAGGAAAATGGGATGGAAGTGCTGCGAAAGGAAACTGATGTTGTGCTCCTGCCATCTTGTGGCTCTGTTGCAGAGAGTCCTAAGAACGTAAACTCATTCATTTCTATACTTCAACTAAGTTCCAGTATTAGCTCTCCTAGTCCCTGTCTGTGCACAGGATTGCCAGTAATAGTTGTGCACACATGAACAGTTCAGATAAAGCATAGCCATATATAAAAATAAAAAACACTATGTATCAGGACAACATACCTGGAAATAGAAAGAGATTCTTACTTTGTAGACCTCTTTACTACTCTGGGCTCCAGCCATGCTTTCCCAAAGGAAAGAAAAATACATTTTACTACATTTATAGAAACATGAGTATAACAAATATATACATTTACCTATATACAAAAGGATTTTGATGTATTTTTCTCCTGGAAATGCATACATTAGTACATATATGTACCTTTCAAAATGTACGCATTTAAATATCTGTGATTCTTAGTTGGTCCTGAAGATGCCAGAAGATAAAACACATGGTCAGCCTTACTTATTTCAATTTCAATTCAATCAAGACATATCAAGATTCAATTTCAATCAAGACATATGATTACTCTCCCCACAAGTGCTGCTTCCAGGAGCTACCACATCAACTCAGACAATCTGACCTGAATGCAAACCATTAAACTCAATTCAACAAACCACCATGTTTCTGTTCAGATGGGTTCAGTCTGAAATGAAATATTGAGCTTCTTTTCCCAATTGGAAATCAAAACATTGCAACAAAATTGAAACCTAAGCACTGAAAATATCAATTTTGCAGACTATGGTTTGTTCAGCTCATTGTGGTCACACTCAGTTTACATTAGAAAACCTTAATCAGATCTAATTAAAAGCCAGCAGCTGATCTATTCAGTATGAACAGAAACTGCAGGCTTCCTTCATTTTACCTTGGAGCCCAAACATAAAAACCAGCAATTTTTCTCGGTCCTGAGAAACTTCAGGGCTGACCTTGAGAACTTCAAGTCTGACCACGTAAAATCAAGGCTTACATAGCTTATCTGACACCAGTCCCATAGAGCTAATACCCACACCCACACAAAAACCAGAACCAAATTAGAGTGTGAGCAATGGGTGGTCAGATTCTTGGGGTCCCCCCATGACTTCTTGAAAAGAGGCCATGATGTGGGAAATTAGCAGAGAGTATCCTACAAAGAGGACCATACAATTCCTACTGCAGAGAAGGAGTAAAGTGCTTACCATTCCATCCTGGCCATGTCCTATGACAATATATTAAATGTTCTTAATTTTTATRTGAAAGGACTGGCACATTAGAACACTGCCAAGACCACTCAGCTGTAGATAGCCCTTTCTCTTTCTGATGGAAAAGGAAAACTATATTTGGAGAGAAAAGATTGAATCAGCATCTTCAGGAGACTATAACTCGTAACACCATTCAAGAATTTTTACCATGGTAAAGAAATTACAGCTCTTCACTGAGAGGATACTGCTGGTTCGCTGAATATTCTTTGGTGCCAGGTGGCACAAATAGTTAGCAACTGTCACAATTTCTCATACACAGCTGGGATGAATAGTTAAAATGGAAATTGAAAAACCCCTCTGACTCCTTGACTCTGTACAGGAGTGCTTTACCAGCAGTGAAAACAGTCCCAGCACGGGGACTGAACTGACTCATGTGATTGGAAAATACAGATCAAAGACTCCCATTCCACATCATTTTAACAAAGCAGCTGCCTGGGACTGGAAAACTTTAGTCCCTTTTTATAATCACCATAACTGTGACTCAAAGGTGTGCCACCCCCCCACAAGTGACAGTGACATAGATTATCAGCAAAGTGCTTTGCACTCACAAGTGTTCAGTGTGCAAGTACTTCTCACTCTGATCACGCAGAGCTTTGTCAGACAGATGAGCATGTTCACCATATTGTAACCTTCAGCACCAACAGATGATTGTTAGTAAAAACAAAATTGATGAGTCTTACTTTAAAAGTTTGTCATGCCCAGGCAAAGAGACTTCTTTAGAGATTATAGATCTACATAGCTTGTAAAAGACCTCTGGAGGCTGCTCAAAGGGTGAACTCAGAGGTAGTTGCTTAGTTGAATTGTGGACACCTCCAAGGCTGGAGGTTTCACAATCTCTTTAGAACACCTGCTCTATTATTTGAATAAACTTATTGCAGAAGAAAAAAAAATCTACTATCTCATTGGAGTTTCCTGTACTACTCTTTATGCCCTTTGTCTCTCAGCCCTTCACTGTTAACTGAAATAAGACTCTGGCTCCATCCTCGTCAAACTTGCTCATTCACTATATGAAAGCAGCAAATAAAATCCCCATCTCAGCCTTTTTATCACCACACAGGACAAAGCCAGCACTTGGTGCACCACATGTTCCAGCTCACTCTTCGTTCCAGTTGCCCTCTAGGGAACTTTCTCCAGTATGCCTGTTTATTTCTTGTGCTGGGGAAGCCCCAAACTGGCCACAGGAGTCCAGCCAGATGCTAACCAGAAGGGAATGATCATGATCCCTTCTCTGAGCCTGCTGACTACACTTCTGCTAATAGAGTGGATTTGGGCAGTTCTTTCCTTCATTGCGCTTTGCTCATTCATGTTCAGCTTGTGAACCCCATTCCTGGCAGTCAGAAACCCAACAGCTGGATGAGGGCTCCATCATTTCACCAGTCTGACAAGGCCCCCTGCATCCACCCATCCTATATTTTCACTATCCAATCCATATTTCACCAGCTGTCTACCATAGATAGCAGAATCTGGTGGGTATCTAAGGATCTTGAAGTTGAGGAATCAGAGTGCAAACAATTTTTGTGCAGCCTTTCTGTCCCTGGAATATCAGTTCGGATAGGAATTATATCTTGAAACTTTATATTAATACTATAAAATATCATTTGCATATGCTGAATAAAAAAATTACTGATGATTATCAGAGAGATGCAGTTTTCAAGTCTTTGTTCAAAAATATTTAGAAGGTTAATATATGGTGTCTTCAGGTTTCTGAAGAATAGCTCACCTAAAATATTTGACAGGTAATAGTGTGACACTATTCTGAGTAAGACAGCTGAAATATATCCCATTAAATCACATTTTATCCCTGCCTCTGTCACAGAGACTCATCAGCTGATCAGAAAAGCTTTCAAATTATTTTCTCAGGTGTTTACTAATTATAAGTTTCTCATAAACTCATGATAAAAATCAAGCTCCAGACAGCCTGAAGTTGACATCCAAGACTGAAACACTTCAGAACCAAAATAATATTACACCTTAGTTTCCCTTCTGTAAAAAGCAAGCTGATATTTTTACATCTCTAGACATGCACTATACTAAATAAATTTATCATAGTTAATAATCAAGATCACAACTTATTATTTTGTCTTCAAAGAAGGCTAATTAGAGTAAATATTGCAGTGAATCACACTGTGTTATTAATAAAACATTAAGTAGCATCTCACTAAGTAGGCATAAATTTGAAACAATAAAAAATAAACAGAATACCTCAAATAATATATGCATAAAGTTCTTGCTCAGCAGTAAGATTTCACACACAGAGAAAGCCTTAACTTTTGCTTCTTTTATGCTCAAGATACTTGATCTTGCAGCAGGTTCCTTTTTACATAAAAGAGATTAGATGTTTAGTATTTAAATTTCAGGTAATCCCCTTCAATCTAGTCACTGACTGAATTACAAATGCAGGATAATTTTGACAGCTTTGCAATAATCAACATATTTATACAGAGGTATTGCCATCAAATTCAAAACTTTTTTCTTCAGCTCTAGAATAGGGAAAATTCACAATTGCAGCTTATCAGTAACACCTCATAATTATAAGAGTTCCAAATAAACCACTTCATTTGGTTCAGGATTCTTTTTGTCTCACAGGATTGTTACATTTTAAAGCTCCTATTACTGGGATAGACTGCAGGCATCAATCAGCAAAAAAATGAAGTGTATTGCTTTATTTTCATGGCAACTTGGCTGTTGCTAGTGTGTATATAAGCAAACAAAAAGTGATCACCCAGATACAAGGATAATTGCAGTAGGTAAACCAAAGGTAGAAATTTGTATTTACGCGACTGTGTCTATGTTGAACACCAAGAAAGACTGACTGTAGCTTTGTGGTAAAGGGAACTTTTGCGTACTAATAACATCAGAAGTTGATTTTTTGAGACTGAATTTTCATTAGCTTATGAAAAAGGCAAAAGACTTTCAGGTTCAAAAATAATCTTTCATATATCAGAACTAAATGTGGTGTGTTTTTCTGTGATAGATTGGCTTCAGTCCAGCTGCCCAAACTGCCTTTCAGTGATACTTTACTTATGATTAAGTCTTTACTCACTTGTTGTACAGACTGTTTAGCATTTAAAGGGAAATTTTATTGAGAAGGCTGCTCTTGTGGTTCAGACACCTTTTTCTTTTTTCAAATTACTAATTACTATGGGGGAAATCCTTCCTACACTGATTACTGAACATTCAAAAGAAGAGTGGAGGACTAACCAGAAATACCCATCTCATTCCAGAGTTAATCTAGCCCTATGATCCAAATATAAACTTTCAGACCTGCTATCACAGGTTTAGCTCTTAAAGCCGTCCTCAAACACTACTGATGCATCTTCATGGCCACTTATTACCATAATTAACTAAAATAAAATTTTTATGGAAGTTTTTATGCATGGAGGATGACTAACTTGCAAAATTTTGTTTTTACTGATCATAGACTGACAAAATTATAAGAAAATAAACTGAGGTTTAGTAACTAAAACTGTGAGGATTTTTTTGGGTAATAGGTGATGACTTGCTATATGGAATAAAACTGCCAACACAAAAAGTTTTTGCTAAAAGAGAGGTGCCATTATGAAAAAGCAATATTTTTCTACTTGAGGCATTTCTCAGCAAGAAAAATCATGAAAAACTGAATCTATTTAAAAATTCTGTGGAGATGCTATACCAGTGACTTTCAACAGAGAATCACCTGAGCAAGAAAATTCTGTTTCTATAGCCAGACACTGAAGAGGAATGTTGGAAAGAAAAGGTACTGTTGAATTATTAAAGATGAGGAAGAAGATAAATCTCAGTATGTGGAAAGGATGATCCTAAGAGGGGCTGGAAAGTGACCCTTCATAAGCAAGAAGTAGCAGCTTCTGCTTTTTAAAAATTATACTCTACAAGCAATCCTTCTGACATTTTGGTGCAGGACTTTTCTCCCCAAAAAATCTAATCAGAGCTGCCCTCAGATTATTCTTCATTAGTGTATGGAGCAGAGCTATGAGCACATGAATAGTTCTGCAGGGGGCTTTTATACTCAAAATTGTTTTAAAGCAATTTAGCTAATGGTACTTGAAAAATGATCAGTAATATATACAGTTGAAAAGCACTGGTAGTATCAGTATAGGAAGAAAAATCCTTTGGGTTTAGAGGATATAGGAACACTGAATATCAGGGATGCAGGCTACTGATTAGACTGTGCAGGAAATAGATTCACTGTGGTTTCTCGATCTGGATGTATTGCTCACACCTTGGCAAATGAGATGCTAGGTGCTTGGAAATCCCCAGTAGAAGCATTGATAGTTAAGTTTGCAGATTCAAGAGACCTTCCTGTGCCTCCCTCATCCAAGAGTTATTACTGCAGAAATGTGGATATCACATGTGTGACATCCTTGTCCACAGTTACAGCCCCAGGCACTCAGCAGGGCCTGGCATCTTACACAAGCTGCCTCATAGTAGAATCAAATTTCTTTTTTTAATTTTTAAAAAGAGACAGGAGGAAATGCAAATTAAAATTTGTGCAGTAATATTTGTACAAATGCCCAATGAGCATGCATTGATAGAAAATTTGTATCATGCAGTCACACCCACAGGGTAATTAATCTCAATATAGCTCTGTAAGAAAGTAAGGCTGAATCAACTACTGGTAGGGACTATCTTTACCTATTATTTTTAGAAATTAGGTAAAACAAGTCTTACTCAGTGCAAGCAGATATCTGTTAGACAGCCACACTTGATGGAACCAAATAAATTTATTCGTTGATTGGAACATTCCCATTTGTTTGTTACTGTTCTGCAGTGATCAGTGTCCTCTTCTTGAACATACTTTCTACTGCTGTATAGAAATTTTATAGGACATTCTACGATTTTATTCTTTCTGCAATATTAAAAAATATCTGCAACCTCTTACTATAAATGGATTGTGAATGAAAAGTTTGATATGAGAGGCAGAGCTCTGACAAGTGCCAGATGCTTCTTAATTCTGTGCCTTTAGTCATTCCAGGATGATCAAAAATTCAACAAACACTAGTAAGTAGTTCAGCACTAAAATGTACCTGAAAATCCAAATACTGCCACTTTTTGTCTTGATAAAGATTGCTATTACTTTCCTTGGAAAACCCTTAAAGACAGCTTTTTCCTAGTTTCTCAAATGTTTCCTCATTCTTTGAAGTAGGAAGGGCTGGTAAATCTCAAAGGTTTGTTGCTTTTTTTTCTTTTTCTTTTCCTGTGAGTATTTGCTTTCTTTTACAGTCAGTGAAAAAAAACCAAAACTTATAAAGAGGAAGAAAACAACTCAAGTAATATTTTCCAAGACTGATGGGGAAAGGGCATATTTGGGTATAGAAAGAGTTAGGGATTTTTCATACTTTCTGTTCTTAATTTTTTCAAGCTTTCTTTAAAAAATAAGTATGTAAACATTACATGTCTACTAGATGTCAGTGTTAATTAGTTTCAGCAAAACAAGATTTAAAGAGTGAAGAAATGGTGAGCATATACGTCCAAGTTAAATAAGGACCTTGAAAATACTACACTAAAATTCACAATACAACTACTTTTTTGTTTGTTGTTTGCAGTTTTTATGTTTTCCCTCAGGAATTTAATATCTATGCTTTTAAATGTGAATTTAGGTCTCTCCCTTACATATATGTAACCTGTTATTTAATCTTGTAGTTCAAAGTTTTTCACTTTGTCTGTACTGCCAAGGTTATGCATAACAGAAGTGAAAAATCTGATTAATACTACTATCAGGAATCTGTACTAATATCTTCTATCCAGAGAAGTCACAGGTTATTTCCAAGCTGATGTCATTTGTAGAAAAAAAAAAAAATTTAAAGTCCTGACATGATTGGGAAATTTATAATCTAAAATACATCCTCCATGTTAAGATTTTTATTCTATGTGTCCCTTCTTGCCTCCTTCATTTTATGAAATACCTCAGGATCCTGATGATAGGCATGGCATAAGCAAAAGGTCAAAATTGTCATATAAAAATGAGTACTTCAGAGGTTTACACTTAGAATAGGCGAATCAAAACCACATGTGTGTATTGCCTGCCTAAACAGAAATTACTGCTGTCCTGATATTCATCCACAGTGCTCATTTGTGCTGTGAAAAATTTGCCTTCCACAGCACGTGCTCCCCCAGCTCAGAGGGCTCTATAGAGAGGCCAAGGCAGGGCTGTACCCGAGTCAAAGATCCCAGCTGAAGCAGGGAGAGAAGGCTGAGCTTATAAAGAGCTCCTGGAGTCCCAGGCGTGGGTGAAAGCCCCAGGTGAGACTGGGCAGGTGTTTATGGTTTATTAGTGCACATCAAGCCCTGGTAATGGTGAGTCAAAAGGAACACAGCCATGCCAGGCTACAGGTTCTTGGTTTTACCAGTACATAAATACAAGCTGAACATTGGCATGATTGCCACCAGCTAGAGCAAGACAGAAACAGTCATTTCTAACCAAAGAGACACAGGAAGCACAAAAGACAGTTCTTCAATTCAAGATTAATATTTCTATAAGAGGCAACTTCTGATTTGTCTATCAAAAGCTGTATCACAGAAACCAGGAGAGGAAAAGGTTCAAAGATACCAGCTAGTCAATTCACCTGCCCCAAATGCTGCAGAACTACTGCTATATCATTTCTAGCACCTGATCTGAAAAATCTCAACAAAGCCCTGTTGGAAATTATTTACAGTTCTGTGTAGGCTTCTTAACTCAAAGAGTTTACATCAGAGTCTATTATTTCTTATCAGAACAATCAAGAACACAGAGAACAAATTATTTTTTTCCTCCTTCTGGTTTTCACTACTGATGAGCTGCTACCTCTCTCATTTCCTTCCTGACAAAACAACTCCAGATCCTTCACAATTTCCTTATAGGTCACATATTTTAGGAGGTGGACTATTCTTGCTGTTCATTTCTAATTTTTCTCCAATTGCTCTGTATTGTTCATGTAGCAAGAGGATTAAAATAAATACTCTGGTTGATGAACACATGATAAATATACCAGGAAGGTGACCTTCAAGGCACAACCTGGCATTTGTCTTTATTGCATAACACCATTTTCCAGATTTTTTTATCAAGTTTACCAGAAACACTTTGAATTTTAATGCTATCTTCTAGTGTTGTTCATATCATCCGTAAATTTAAGTCATGCTCCCTGTTTCTTCATCATAGACACTAATGAAAATTTATTCTCCTCTTCAGGTGAAGTATTACTAATTGATACTCTGTAAGAACAGTTTTGCCCTCTACAGCAGTTTCATCTAGATAATTTGCCTACAGTTTGCTTATGACAATGTAATGCAAGAAAGTGTAAAAAGATGCAAAATCAAGCATCTTTCCTAACATAAAACCAAATTCACCTTGATGAATGAAACTGCTCCATGCAATTTGTCCTTAATGAATCTATACTTGTAGGGGTTTATAAATCCCTTGTTTCATTATTTGTTTCAATGTTTTTTGGTAATAAAAGATAAGAGCCTATAACTAAATTCCTTTTGTGCTGTGCCTACCCTCCTGCACACTTTTTTGGTATCACCTCTTTCCTAAAGGTTTACAAAGAGAGCTGTAAATGATTTTAAGGCCACATCAAGCTTGCTCTCTCATTTCAAATGGCTGCCCCAGGCACAAAGCAGCTCCTACAAAAGCTGCCTATAGTCCCCATCATTCTCTTTTGCCACCATTTGAACTTTCAGGGGTGTGGAGTAAGAGGTGACCGCCTGCATGACTGTCCTGCAGACCATATGGTGCCATTTCCCCAGATGTTAAATCCCATGGATAGTTGAAAGAAGATGAAGGCAGCACTTCCTAAAGAACAGGGCCCTTAAAGCAGTGCAAGGAGTGATGCTTGTTCCTACAGAAGATGTACACTTTGTGTTTTGTGTGTTATTGTCTCATTCCTCTTTGACTCTTTTTCCAGCACAGCTGGGTGTGGCAGATGTAGCAGCTGCTGTCAGAAGTATCTCACCCACTGTCTTCAAGACAAAGTTAAAGGGAGTCAATCATCTTCCTTATTGTATTCCTTGAGATCACTGAAATACTTTCCTCCCTGAGTGAAAGGCAGTGTCTGCAGGGAATGAAAATAAGAGGTAGCATAGGTTAAACCCGTATGCCATACTTTTAGACATCCATTTTCTAGTCAAATATTAATTTTTTTGAGGAACAAAAAAAATCAAATGCGTCCTTAGCAACAATAATCTAAACCAAGTCATTGGCTATATAAAAGTCCTTTGAAAGCTAAGGACACACAATTACTTTCATTGTTTTTCCACTCCCAGCAGAGAGGCTATGCACTGAGCTGTGCACTAGAGGGAAGAAAGTAAAAAACCTCTCTCAAGACAAACTGAGAAACTTAATGCTAACCTTTCTGCTATAGCCTGGAAATTTCCGTCTCCAGATCTAGATGGTCACCTTGAAGCAAAGGTTGAGTTGAAATGTGCCTGGAATACTTTCTCAGGACAAGCATTCTCTTCATCAGTTTATCAGAGCCGCCTACACTAACAGCTTCCACACGCAAAGAGTTGCTCTAGAGGTGCTTCAGCTGCACTTCAGGATGAGACCCACTGATTGGAGTGGGGGGTTGAGGAAAAGTAGATACAGAGAAAAAATGAAGCAAACGTGCTCTAACATGCTTCAGTTCACTCCTGACCATCCAGATTTTCAGTTAGGTTTATCAATAGGTTAAGATTGCCGCACACAAGTTCATCTGCTCAGATTTAGCTTTGCAATGAAATTTCGTTGAAACGCATTTTCTTTATCTGCTTTTAGCTTTTAGCAGTAATGTCCCAATTTACTTGTTGGAACCAAAAAAAAACAGCTCCATATTAAAAGTGCTATAATGTCAGTCACAAATGCTGCTTTAAACAGCACTATTTTGATTGCTTTCTACTACTCTTCCCAATGTGTCTCCTCTAGTATTCACATGCTTGTTGAATTCTGGAAATTCTTCAGAAGCCAAATTTCCAGAGACAGTTTTGACGGTCTTCATAGTCGCTGAAATGTTGACAGCAGGGGGAATTAGACAGAATCAAAAAAACATTTAGATTGGAAAAGACCTCCAAGATCATTGAGTAAACCCAGCATTACCATGTTCACTTCTAATCCATGTCCTGGAGTACCACATTTATGTGTCTTTCAAACACCTCTAGGGATGGTGACTTAGACACTTCCTCTAGTGCTTGATTTTTTCTTTCAGTGAAGAACCTCTTTCTGGAATCTAACCTAAATCTCTGCTGGCTCACCTCTTGTCCTGTCACTTGTTACCTGGGAAAGAGCCCAATCCTCTCATGGCTGTACCCTCCTGCCAGGGGACTGTAGGAGCTGAGAAGGTTTCCCCCAACTCTCCTTTTCTCCATGATGAGAGCCCTTGGCTCCCTCAGCTGCTCCTCATCAGACTTGTGCTCCAGACCCTTCCCCATCCCTGTTCCTTTCTCTGGACACACTCCAGCACTTCAATGACTTTCTTGTAGCAAGGGGCCCAAAACTGAACACAGCATTTGAGCTGTGGCCTCACCAGTGCCCAGCACAGAGGGACAATCACTACCCTGGTCCTGCTGTCACTCTATCACTGCTACACACCAGGGTGACATTGAGTATCTTGGCCCTGAGCACACTTGGGCTCATGTTCATCTGCAACCCCATGTCCTTTTCCTGCTTTCCAGTCACTCTGCCCTAGCCTGTGGCACTGCCTGGGGCTGTTGTGACCTAAGGGAACGATCTGGTAATTGGCCTGGCTGAACCTCAGACTGGCCTCAGCCCATTGCTCCAGTCTGATCCCTCTGCAGACCCTTCCTGCCCTCCAGCAGATCAACACTCCTGCCCAGCTAAGTATCATCTGCAAACTGACTGAGGGTGCACTCAATTCCCTCAGCCAAATCACGGATAAAGAGGTGAAACAGGGTTTTTGTCAATATTGAGCCCTGGGAGCACCACTTGTGACCAGAAGCCAACTGGATTTATCTCCCTTCTCCACCAAAGACATTAGGTTGGTCAGGCAGGACCTGCCTTTCACAAACGGTGCTGGCTGGGTCTAATCTGCTGGCTATCCTGCAGATGCTGTGATTGCACTCAAGGTGATCTGCTCCATGATCTTCCCCAGCACTGAGGTCAGGCTGACAGCCCTGTAGTTGCCCTATACTCCTTCCAGCCCTTCTTGTACACAAATGACAAATCTGCAAATTTCCAGTCCACCGAGACCTTTCTGGGTTAACCAGGACTGCTGGTAAGTGACTGAAGTGTCTTGGATAAAGAACTCAGGAAGCCAAGGAGAGTGAGTGAGATTGAAAAGCATTTTTCTTTATTATTTCAGATGAAGATTTTTGGAAAAGGAAAAGAAGGTATGGACAACGAGGAAAACAGTTTGAAAGTAAGAAGTCAACTCTTATATGTGAATAGTGCCATTCCACCCCACTGCACAGCTTAGTGTCCCCCCCAGGTTTAGGTAGAGGGAACCTGAGTGAGTGTCAGAGTGAGCACATCAGCAGATACACATATAGGATGATAAAGTCCTGATCTTCACAACAGGGCTGAAATCAGAAATCTGCTGAGATGCAGAAAGGCACTTTCAAACACTCTTTTAGAATTACCCTTGCTCAGTGGGAATCCCCATTCAATGTATAGAATCAACCGAGAATTGCCAGGATGAATCATAGCAGTGGTTCAACCTGCCCTAGCCAAGACCAGAGATGTTGTTCCAGACACCTTGGGCTTAAAACCACTGAAAAATATGTTGCTTTTTAAGTCAAAGCTTTCATTTGCCATTATTTCTGTATGCATGTTAAGTCTGATCTGTGCAAGCCATGTTGCTTCATCACAGCTCTAAGACTGCAGTAGTAGCAAAGGGATAAATTTATTCATAAATATATATGAAATTATTAACTCTTTTTAAATTGTTGCCTGTAGCTTGGTGCCAAACTTAATTTCAGGTTTTTTTTCTCTTTGAGGCAAGAGCATGAAGATCTGCAAAAATTAACATAAGCAGATTTCAAGAGATGAAAACATATAATGAGTCAGAATGCTCACCGAACAGTATTCATATATATCACACAGTGAAACAACTCCACTCTGGGACACAAAAAACAGCTGGAGTTATAAGGGAACTTAATGGAATGTAGTTTTCCAAAAGAAATAAAAGTCTTCTCACTGCCTTCTCTCTCCATCTGTGATTTAGTGGCCTTAAAATACAAAAAAAAAAAAAAAAGTACTCATTACAGGTGTAGGACCCAAGAAGGAAACAAATTGCCAGCCAAAAATGAGATGCAAATGTTCTTTAGGTAATAGCCTTTCTCAAGGGTTCACAAGTTACAAGGGATCTAAAAAATCATTTCACTCTCTTCTTGTGTGCATCACAGGGATCCCCATGGATCCTGCAGAAATTCAGGTTCTGATCCTAAAAACAGATTTACTCTACCTTAAATTTTTGGATAGTCCCATTAGGTTTGCTGAAATTCCTCTTTCACATTTAGCCAAGCACTGTTATCAGGATTTCTGTGACTACAGGAAACTTTCCAAAGCTCATTAAATATTTTTTTTTTAAAAGCAGGTTGCTGAGTAGGGCACTAGGAATGAAAGTGAAATGTAGGACACTTCATGTCATGTTGAAGAGAGCTACACACATGCTGAATATTGCTGAAATACCTCATATTTCATCTGGACATGCTTCTGGAATACAATAATTTGAAGTGTATTCAAGAAATTAATAGTGAACTAACAAAAAAAAAATAGTGAGAACAAGTATCATTGGTTTTACTACACTTAATGCTTCACAGAAAGAGTGAACTGTCTTCTGATATGTTGAACAGCAGTTCTCACTTCTGTGTGCACAGCCACTGTAGTGTGCCTGCAAACCAGGAGAAATGAAGGGAAGGCATCACTTTGTCCTCTGTGAGAGCAGAAGACAAGTTTGGGAGCTCACTCTTCCCCTGTGGCTGGTAAGAACCCTGAGTAATTTCATACTAACACATGAAGTTTCAGCATGAAAGTTGTAAAAGCGAGAGGTTTTAGATTTTCCTTGTAACATTCCCAAAAGAATTATCAAACCATCCCCTCACCAGTGAGATTCTCAGGCCACTACAAAACTCTGATTCATTTCCTGAACAGAAACATGAAGAAGTGACTCCTCTCATGTAAGACTCCACGTTCTTCCAGTTTAGATTAGTTTGTCATTCTGGGACCTGATTTTTAATTTTGAATAAAAGATATTGCTTGCGTTCCAAATTTAGTTAAAATTAAAAAAAAATTTAAAATAGCAGATGAGATTTTCTACTTCAAAGAGAGAAATCTATCTCCATATCAGTTTTCTAGCTGAGACATTGGAAAATCAAAAATAAGTAATAGTTGCATGTGACAAAAAATAAGATTATACAAGATTTTCTATTGAATTTCACAGTGACTTTGAGTAAGTGCATGTATCATATCAAGGTGTATATATATGTATATATATATATTATATATATATATATATATATATTTATATTTGTACATAAACTCTTTTTTCTTGGAAATAGTTCTTATTTTCTGTCTTCATATATTTGGATACTTTTTCCAAAGTTATAGTGAAGGAATAAATCAATTCACTCTCTCCAGTCAATCATTATTAATTTTACGTAATATTCATACAAAATAAAAACTGCTATTCTTATGGTACATGTCCCATGGGCTTCAGTATTAGACATTAGTTAATATGGGTTTGAATAACCAACTATTTTTAGGAATCCACTCAACTAATAAGTAACCATTGTTTATTGTTAATGCCACGTTATAACCTGCAAGAAAATTGACTTCCTATTCCATCAGTGTTAAATTTAATCATATATTCCGGATGATAATACATTTCTTTCTATTTAGTTTCATTTTCTATAGTTTCTTTGCAAAGCTGTTCCAAAGGAAAAGTCTGGGAAACTCATACTGCTTTTAAAAATGTATGCCAACCCAAAAGTTTTATTTTTGTGGTTTTAAACTAAATTTAATATCACACATGTTTGGTATTTAATGGACAAATTACCTTACTTAGTAGCCTATGCCCCAGCAGGAACCAAGCATCCCAGATTTCTATTGATGTACTTGACTGGAATGAAGCATCTTTCCTTTTCCAAGTCCTTCTAGGTTGCCCTACTCCATAAGTATCTCTTCACTTCCGTGACCAGTAGAAGGACTCAAAGAAAGGGCTGGAGCTGAGTCAGGGGAGGTTTAGGTTAGATATGAGGAAAAGGTTCTTCACCCAGAGGGTGTTTGGGCACTGGAACTCAGTCCTCGGGGAAGTGGTCACAGCACCAAACCTGACAAAGTTCCAGAAGCATTTGGACAATGCTTCTGGGCACATGGTGGGATTCTTGGGGTAACCTGTGCAGAGCCAGGAGCTGGACTTGATGATCCTGATGGGCCCCTTCTAACTCAGAATATTCTATGATTCTTTGATTCTAACTTTTTCTGTAATCCAAGTTAGATTTTCTTTTAAAAATGATTACTCTTTTTTCCCTGTGCATATGCATGTCTCAGAAGTCAGTCAGAATATAGCAATTTTGTTTCACAGGATAAATGTTGTGGCTAAAACACAGTCCTATTTTAAAAAATCTGATAAAATTGAGTGGCATTTCCTGTTTGAAAGAAAGGAGCAACAGAACCTTCCAGGAGTGTGCAATGCCAGAAACACTCAACTGGTGCAACTGCTTTCACAGCTCAGTGCTCTGAGTTCTGGGGTATGGGGTAACCATTGTTTACAGCTCAGATTGTGGGAAAAATCATTCCCTGCACTCCATACTCATGTTTTCTTACCTATTTTACCAGGCAGTAGGAAAACAACATCAGAGTAGGTCCTTAGTGGCACACCTAAATAAAGGTGTAATGTGTATTTCTGCAAATCTGTGTGAAAATTCCTTCCTTATCCACCCTCTTATGTCTGTGGCATTGCTAGATTATGGCAGCAGACAAGTGGGCAGTAAATCCAGTCTACTGAATCCAAACAAAGCTGATAATCTGAATATGAAAAACCTTTAAGGGCTCAGATATGGTTATCATAATTTGGACTTTTGTATATAAATATCCACAGAAAGTTTTGATGCTTAGATCAAGATAAATGTTCTTGCACTGCACTCAGTAAATAAGGAATTAATCAGTTAGCTGCAATCACTGTCTGCCAAAACAGCCCTCACTGTGCCAGAAGATGCCCAGCCTCTCTCCTCATTTACAGCCTTTGTCAAATAGAGGTCATTGCAGGAACATTTACTCAGATGATTTATTTGAGCCAGCTGTAGATAAAGCTGCAAATTGATGAAGTCCATGATAAAGTCCATAAAGCTTTCATAAATTGATTTCAGATGTTTTCTTTACTTTTTAACTGTGGAATCTTAGAGACTTGCTTGGATCATGTTACAGTAAATTCATGTATTCATCTGCAACATCATATGTTTAAAATGCATCAATTTTGTAAATACACACCTGAAATCTTTTAGAATTACTCTACAAAAACATTGGAATTGTGTTCATGGTGCTAAAGGTGGTAATCAGCTTTAAATCAACCGGATCTCAGTGACTATGCCTATATAATCCCCTGCTCCAGGAGGATGCTGACATTAGTGCACTTCCTTGGGCTTTCCTGGTTCATCTGGCCTGGGCTCCAGGAATAGGATTCATCTGGAAAAAAAATGTAGTGTCTAGCACAAGCAGACCTGAGCATCTGAGATAAATGTATAGGTTTATACACATTATACATGCGCAGTAAATCTTGAGCAAGAACTGACCTTTTCCATGCATCCAGACCCTTTGATTCTAGTTTTCATGTTAAATAGTTGAACTCTGCCCTAGGCATCTCTTACTGAGATTTTTAAATATCCAGTAGCCTGTGTTGGCAAACATCTGGAAATCTGTGAGGTCACCATCTGCTGCAACAAGGCAAATGATTTACTATGCTAATGACTATCAATTGCTCAAACCAGTAAAATTGGGACAGTAATAAATGTAAAATAAAGCCATCTACCTGTAAGATGATGTACAGACGACAAAAATACATGTATCTGAACAAACTAATTTTTAGGATTTTTTTTAAAATGTCTGTTTTTTCAAAAATAAAGTGTCCAAGTGCCCAGGCAACATAGGTTATGCACAAAAG
The DNA here is from genome assembly GCA_013186435.1 of Turdus rufiventris. Classification (NCBI taxonomy): domain Eukaryota; kingdom Metazoa; phylum Chordata; class Aves; order Passeriformes; family Turdidae; genus Turdus; species Turdus rufiventris. Next base: position 1,205,578 of record PYHW01010764.1, on the reverse strand, counting down.
TCTATGCAATATGATAAATGGTGTGTCTCTAAGTAAATGAACACACATCCTTATAGACTAATTAAATAAAATCTAAAACAAGAATGAGTGTGTAAGTTTATGAATAAATGAAAGTACACAGAGTTAGGCATATGTAAACTTATTTTGTATTATATGAATCATCCTTGATATATGACTGTAACGGCAGCCTTCGTTAGAAAGGGGAACAGCAAAAACTTCTAAGAAATGAAGTGGGAATGCTTCCTAACGTTCAGTGGTTTGGCATTCTTGGTTTAAGAAGGTGAAGAAGTCATAAACAGAGCCTGCGTGCATTTCATGAGTCACTTCAGAAATTAAAGTGTTGTGTGTGAAGCTATGTCACTTGGATAAGAGGGTATCTTTGTGGAGGGTAAGAAAGTACTAGGCACACTTCTTGTTTTTAGTTTTGGTCTGTGCTTTATAAATGTTCATCTTTCAAAGGCTGAAATTTCAGAGAAACATGCAACATTTAATGGCTGAAGATTTTAAGCTAGAATGCAGATTCAACCTATAGAAAGGGGTTTAAGATCTTGGGCGAGAAGTGTGTGCTCACGTGAGTCAGTGAGTTGTAACCTGGTATGTTTTCTGGAATCACAAATTAATTTACAGATCTACTGATCCTCTATTTGATGTCATCTTATTTTTTCTGAAAATCATTCATTGACACTTTAGCATTCTGAGCACCTACAGCGAACGCCACCATTGGCTGGGGTGGAGATGGAAGAGAATCCATGTGCATGTACACACTTAGAGTGATTACATTCAGCCTCCAAGTGCAGATTGAGCAAGGTCTTCACATGTCCTGGGAGGAATGGACTCTTATTTGCAACCATCCTCCTCATCTCAAACTACCTTCCTTTGAGTTGAGGGGTTTTACAGCTGCTGATTTGTCCAGTCTCCCAACTGGATCATCCCTTTCCATCTCACCAGCTCTGCTTTGGCAGCAAACTTCCTGGCCAAATGACCGCTCTTTTGCATGCTGAAAACTGGAAATTCATAGCAATTTATCACTTTGGAGCATCCAACGCACAGCAACACAGTTGCCCAAAGTTTTAAATTATTAGGAGGGACTATGTACCACTAAGTTTCACTTGTACTTAGGAGCTGATAGCTACTACATGGAGCTGAAATGACAGAGGTAAATGTGCTGGCTGATACCAGATCTTCCTTGTTCTACTCTGTCTCCTGTTATTCCTGCAGGATAGGAAAATGCAGGGAAAAGCAGCACAAGCTAAAAAAATGAGGTTGTGCATTTTGCTGGCCAGAGCACAGCACTGAGGTTGGGTTCTTGGGTGTTTTCCCGTGCAAACTCAGACTAGAGAATTCTGCAGTAGCGTCATAGTTCCAGTTTTCACTCAGGGAAGCTCGCAAGCCCTCACAGCTGCACACAAAGAAAGTGAAAAAACTATCATAAAATGGAGAATACACAAAGGAACAGGAAAAAAAAAAAAAGTTTTACCACTTTTAAGTCAATATGCTGGCATCTTGCTTCTTACCAAAGCTTTTGCACTTAGAGACATCACAGTTGGTCAAGAGTCCAGCAGCACAGTGCAATGTTATGATGACCACAGACTTCAAGGAAACATTTCTGTCTCAAAGGACTTTCACTAAGTAGGGAGCAGCATTTCCCCTGGTTTCCTGCCACCTCATCTCTCCCTGTGAGCTCTGCTATCTGAGGCTTCTGGCCCCAGACTATCACTTCCCTTCCACTAGGACTGCCCCAGGACCAAAACACCCTAAATTAAAGCCTCAGGACCCAACTACCCTCATTTAAAGTAGGACTTTTAAGATGCTTCAGCAAAAACTCCGGCAGTTTTGGAGGAGCTGGAACCTTGGTTCCTGCTATGCAGACTTTCGTGGAGTCTCTGCTGAAGCCAGACGTTCTCCTGGGCTCTGCACTTCATAACAGGGATCAACCACTCCTGTGTGCCAGAGATTCTCAGGGTTGAAGTGCCTACCCACAATTTGATGGGTGCTAGAAGCAGCCTCTCATTAGCCCAGACCTCCAACTGCATGACATTTGAGGAATCTCACGTCTCTGGAAAGAACCCTGTGTGTCCAGGGTTAGCCATTCTTAGGCTGAGGTAGCTTGAAACACTGGAATATTCACAGAACCACAACCTATGTCGACGTAGCAAGGTAGATAGATAGATAGATAGATAGATAGATAGATAGATAGATAGATAGA
>PYHW01010764.1:1176598-1194564 GCA_013186435.1 Turdus rufiventris | reverse complement strand
GGTTTTATTTGATGATAAAAATTTGCTCTGGATTCAAATTTTGGCAGCAAATATCTAAGATTAATAATTTTTTCTACTAGCTTTTCCATATGACAATTTTTAATTTACAATGGAGCAAAAAAATATTCACTATTAAAAAAAATAGGTTATCCAGCTACTTGAGCCACAAAGTGGAGGCATATTTTATTATACAGGAAAGTTTTTGCCAGAGAAAAGCTTTTTCTATCTACATACACATCTTTGGAGCTCTCCCAATATCTTAAAAACCTGAATTCAATATTTTTTTACATATTTTTAAAAGAATAGCTTTATTTCCTGAAAAATTAGGTGAGAAGACTTAAAAACCTCCTGAAAATGTAAATAGGGTATCTGAAAATGGATGGTTGTGTATTGTTTATATATAACAGCCTTTTGTAGGTGATTAAAAGATTAATGAATTGTTAATTATATTAACTCTAGTTCTCTTTCAGTCAAAATTAGATTTCTGCTATTCAAAGCTAAAAAATCTTTGAAACTGGTACATTCCATTTTTACAAAAAATGGGTTTGTCCATGAATTCAGGATAATAAAGATTAAAAAGACACTCTCACATACTACCAAAACATCAAGCTTGGGGTCTATCACAGTCTGATTCCTCCAACACGACTGTGAGTTTACATACTCATGTATGAGCCCTGCAGATTTCTGGCCCTGGTGAAATTACTTTTCCCCTACCAGAAAAGGGCTTTGTAGAGTTGGCAGCAAAACCCTAAGCACCATCAGATAAAGCTTCCCAAAAGGCAAGTTCTAAATTCTTTTTGCTGTTTGGAGAACATCTTTTAACGTTCTAAACTGGCTACTGAATTTTGCAGAGTTGGCAAAGCTGCACATGCTTTTCAAAAAAAAAAAAAATACATTGGGAAGTATTACCAAAGCTTGCATGACTTCTTCCTATTAACCCAGGGACAAAAGGTTGAATTTTATCCCAGATTTGTGACAAAGGAGCACCTCCAGCTGGGCAATCACTAAATAACAATATGGTCATTGGAACTGGAGAGGGAAAACTGGCTAAGATTCACATAAACAGACTAACAACCCAGTAATCCCAGTACTGAAAGTCTGCTCAGAACCTTGAGGTACCATAGAAAAATGTCCAAATGTACAGGTGGGAAGGAAGCATTTGCCACAGTTTAACTGAGTACTTTGAGCTACACTTGTGATGATACTACTGAAGGGAATCTGACTTTTTAATTGGACAGCTTCCATGGGGGCAGTAGCAGTGAAAGCAGATGTAAGTCTGCAAATGAAAATAAAACACACACATATCTGAGGTCACTGCAACAGGTGAAGGAACAGAGAAGCAGATGTGTGAGCAGGACCTAATGACCAGAGGTTAGCAGATAAGATAGGAAGGATAAAGGTTTTGTTCTGATTATAGGGGAAGGAAGAAGTGCTGGAAAAGGGAAGAGGAAAGTCACACCTGTTCTTATGATTTTTTTTTTCTATATTAATGTTGCAAGGGAAATAACAGGGGTTTTTATTTCATTATATTTAAACATGAGTAGATGGTCACTGTTTCCAGTGATGTCAAGGCCACATGTTTAGAGCTGTTTGAGAAGACAGCAGGGAGCAATACAGGTATTTGTTCATGTAAAGGAAACCTGACAGCTGCACAAAAGGCTGTTACAAAGGTTCAGCAAGAGGAAACACGTGCCATTTCTCACCACTTCCTGATAAAACATGATTTGTATTTCTGCCTCTAGCACACAGGAACCAAACAGTTTGCAGTGCTGGAGGTGCTATGCAGCTATTAAATCCAAAACTGCCATTATAACAGCCTAGGCAAAACTATTCCATTGCATAAATCCAAGATCATGGCAGTAGAAAAGCCCTGGAGTAAATTCTCATCTGTTGTTATGGCCTTGTCCTTTTGCTGGGAAGGGCTGGCTCTGGAGCAAAGCTGCAGAGACCAAGAGCTGCCCAAAGTCTCTCAATTCTATCACTGCTCAACAATACTGCTGGAAGTTGGCATGGCCAAGTACAGCGCTCATTCAACTTCTTCAGAGAAACAATTATTAGATTATTCAAGTGATCAGTATCAAAACAACCCCTTCTCCAAGTCTGAACACAGGCAGACTGAAAACTAATGTCAACCATAACTGGCTGCTGCAAACCACAGATAAAAACATTTGCTTTTTAGCAAAGACCATTTAAGACATGAAATAATTAGAGTTTGGAAGCATGGTGTAAAGAATAACAACCTGAATACATTTAAGACAGTGCAAATTAACAAACGTATTCTACATATATTCTAGGGGCAGTACCCTTGGATGTGACAGAAGCTTTTGATATGAAAGTTCTTGTCCTACTGCCTGAAGTGATCCTTATCCAAAGCTTAATGAAGCAAATTTAGTGTTTCCACAAAAGGAACTGATGTTTTGCATTGAGCCCTTCATACATATGTATGCCCACTGGGTGACACCAAGTGAATAAGGAATTAGGGACTTAGAGACTTTAAAAGCATAATGTTTGAATTCAAGAATAATTTAGGTTTAAAAGATTCTCTAAAGATCATCAAACTCAAAGCCCTACTCAAAGAAGGGTCAATGCAGAATGAATTTAGATAAGACAACAGCCTTTTATTGACAGGAATTACTGTTTTGCTTTCTTCCTAAAACAAAAAAATAACCCCAAAATTGATACCTTAACTTGGATCTTTTATCCTCCTCCTCTGGCCTGTGTCCCTCACCCTACACACACATACCACGAGCAGACACACAACATTTTATCACAGGTTTGAAAACTGTTCACTTCACTGCCCACAAATGCAAATCTTACAACACAGTTCTCTTTGCCCAACTTCTGTAGGAGTTTACTCTGAACTCTCAGCAGAGCTCTGAATCATCACTTCAAACCTGAGGTTTGGAAATTTCTAAACTACTTTTTTTTCTGCCTACCAAAATTTTTTATTCAGCTTGGAATTTTTGCTAGCCACTCACATATTGCAGCCATGTATGAGCTGGTTTCATTTAGAGTAGCACAAAGTGAAAGGTAATTTCCCTAAAATTTCTAAATTAGATCACACTCTTACTATGACATTTTAACTTCCTCTTAAAGCATGTGTTAGTAACAGTAGGGAAGTTATAAAAGTACATCAGTTTCTTTAAATTTACATACAAAAAATTATATCCAAAACTGCCTCATATAAAGTGTCTCATTTCTCATATGGGCTTTCTTGTTACTTTTTGATTAAACAACAGAAAGGTGGTTGTTTTTTTAAGTGGTTACTGGGAGACCAAAGAGAAAACAAACAAGATTCAGCTATTTATGAACTCTGCACAGGAGCTGATACTTTATTTCAGAAGGATGGATAATGAAAAATGTATTTCAATCAAGACATGTATAGCAGACAACTAAATGGGCATTACTTAGGCCTTTTTAAAACTGCTTGGAAAGACTGTCTCAACAATTCAACCCTTATTACTGATGTAAGTAACTGAAAATTGTAAGAATAACTCAGTTTAATATATAATGATGATTCTCTACCCTTGCTTTTACTGAGTGTATTTCTATTTCATTATGTGATTTCTTTGCAGATTTTTGAAATTGCTGATTTCTAAAACTGTATCTCCTTGTTTGTTTCCAGAGGAGAACTGATAGTTGGTTGAAAGTATAAAAGTGTTCAACTTTTGTCAAAAAGATTCAGTACATTAATTTTATGGTCAAAGCATCAGTTAATGGACTGGTTAATATTATGAAGCAATTAGCAAACTGTTCAACACAGACAATTATATTCATTAATCTCATTTTAACCTACTGGTATGAGGGTGTAGGAGCTCTGCATTTGGATTCTAGACCAGCAAATAAGTCTGTCCAACAGGTTTTCTTTCTGCTCGTTTATACCAGAATCCAAAGGAATATGAGTTGCCTAATCATCAACCTGGCATATTGATGAAATTATGATTGTGTTTCAGCTTTGTTTCTCACATCCTGCTAAAGAGTCAGCTCTCCTGAGAGGGATGTTTTCTTAGTTAAATCAGAATAAATCAAGTCATTTTTGGTTTTGGATTTTTTTTGAGTTTAAAACATTTTGAGGAGCTAGGTTTACATTAGAAGTCTTCATCAACTGGTATCTAAAGGGATGCAAAATTAAGCAAGGCCATGCTGCAAGTTTGACTGGGTTTAAATGTACAGCAGTTGGTTTTTGTGTGTTTAACAGCAATAATTCTCTCTCTGATGTCTCTCCATCCTCTGCCATAATTGCTTGATATGCATTTCTTCTTTTTTTTCTTTTCTTTTCTTTAGGTATGTCAAGGGGAAAACCCAGTGCTTTGAGTTCTTTATGTCTCATAGTTCAGCCTCTGGAGCTCTTCTGCCGGCTGTATGTTGTTAATGCTAATCGTGATAGGGGTTTTTACCTATGACTGACTCCTACATGTTAGCATTAACACTGTACCATGCCTCTTACCAGAATTCACACGGAACAAACTGCTGCTGTGGGAGGAGAACAGAAATCATGAATCAGTCCGTGCCATGCTGGGAAAAAACCTCTGCTCTATGTGCAAAAAGACAAGTTTTTCTGCATACAGGCATGCTTGCTAGAATGCTTGCTAGGTATAGAGTCTTGAAAATCAGTGAAAAAAGTATCAGTTTTGTGTATTAATAAGTCCTTACTAAGATGTCAAATGTGTAACTTTTGTAATGCATCAACCTGGGTTTTACTTTATCACTGTATAGCTCTTTTGGTTTTACCTGCTATACAAATATTTCATTTCTTCATTTTTATTTAGTAAAGAAAGATGGTGAATTAAACTTTTGGCATGTACAACTTCAATCAATTTCTACAAATTTTTATTATAAGAGAAAAACTGACAGAAAATGTTTCTTTGAGATTCCATTGTCAGTTCTTTAGGAGAAATGGGTCAATGGATCATTAGGAGAAAATTAAAATATCTTTTGTTTACTTTAGGATTGCCTGTGCATTTCAAACTTTTAGAAGTCTTAGAAAATTGTAGAGAAACAGGACAGTATTGTTATAATTATTTTGTGGAAGGTCAAAACAGCTCCTGAATATTCAGTTACAAAACCTGAGTGAGAGAGGCAGTCCTTAAAACTGTCTCTTATCTCTACTTAAATCTACTTGGGGAATAGTTTAGCTATGGAACATTAATTTGCTGGGAGAACAAAAGGGAAAATTAAAAACCTCAAAGTACTCACTATTAATTAAGCAATACGGTTAATGTTTGTGCTGTATCAGTATAAACACCTCTTTCTGTTATCCGTGTTCTGCTTGTGAATCCCCAGTACAAGGAATGACCACAGTGCACTCAAGAAACTCAGAAACTGCTGGCCTCATAAAAAAGTGTCCTATCAAAGAGTCTCACTGAATGTGATTTTACACTCAGACAGAACAGCTGCATGGCATAAATATTTTCCAAACCAGGCTCTAGGTGAAGTGGCTCCTCCAGGATGCTTACAGCTGGGGGCCATAACCACCAAAAAGGAAAAGCCACTTTTATCCCTTCCAAAGTCAGAGCCGTAGCTCTGAGAGGGAATTCTCACAGTGGTGCAGCATATTTTGGTAAACAAAGCATATTCCTATTAACTTTCCTGAGAAAATGCCTTTAAAAACAGGAAGAATATTGTGGCAAAAGAGAGGAGAGTCAAGATAAAATCTAATTTCTTGGGTTACACTGAAGCTCAGTTTGATTTCCCTGTCCGTTTGAGACTACATTCAGCAGCACTGGTTTGCTGAAGCAAAAATGATCCTAGAGCATCTATCCTGTATAGACACATTTTTCAACTTAAGGAAGAAAACAGATCTTTTCACTCACCAACCTGATTCATGCCATAAAAATCAAATATTTGGTCCCTCACTTTTTCTCTCTTTAAAATGTGAGTAACTTGAAGACTTAAAAAATAGATAGCAATTATAAATATGGTCCAATATTAGACCAGTTATGTGTATTCTTTCTTCATAGCTGATTCCCCAGAAAAGCAGACAAAGTTAGGTTGTGGATATTATATTAACAGATACTAAAATAATAGGTTTTATTTTCACTCTGGAAAAATGTTAATGCTGTCCATGACTGGGGTTAAATCTTGTGAAAAATCACAGCATGATAGCATTACCATTTTCAGATGGTTGGTGTTCTTCAAGAAATACCCACTGTCAACTCTTCCCATCAAATGCCTTTATGCTGCCACTTCCTGTGTCTGTAAAAACTAATAAAATAAAGGTAGTCATTTCACTGACTTCAAATATAACAAAGTACTGCACTGAATGGCACAGTGCTAGATAAGTTACCAAAATGCAGTTAGACTATTGCTCCTTGCCAGAAGTTAAAATAGAAAGGGAAAATTGTTCTGGCTGCTGCCATGAATGGACTTGACGTCTACTGATGATTGGATGTTTTCATCACTTGCATGTGCTCTATTTCCCAGGGGAGACCTCCTTTACTGCCTGGCAAGAAAAAAAATAACTCTTTCTTAGCATTTAATTCCTTCAGTTGAGAAATAAGTCATACTATAACCCAATTGCCTTTTCTATCTCCAAAATCCACGATAACATGAAATACAGAATATTTCTTCAGAAAAAAATATCACGGTTGGTTGCATGTGTCAGCTGGAACTGCTCCACCTTCCTACTGCCACCTCTTAGGATCAAAACACCATGCAGTTTTAAACTTAATACAGGCTTTTGGTTTTTTTTGATAAAATCAGTAAACTAAAGGGAAAAATCAAAGGTTTCAACTCCTTTAAACAAAATGCAGAAGGAGGAACTTGAATGTGAGAAGACATAAAGCTTCTACTGAGACGTTGCAACAAGGAAGAAGGCTTGACTTCCTGCTTTTTCCTCTGTCATCAAAAAATCCTGGAAGGAGTTGGGTTCGAAGGACTCTTAATGATCATCTTGTTCCAACACCTCTGCCATAGGCAGGGACACTTCCCACTAGTCCAGGATGCACCAAGCTATTTCCAAGGCTGAAGTACTCATAAGTTCTCTGAACAAGACCTTCCACAGTCTCACCACTTTCACTATGACAAAATTCTTATTTATTCCTTATCAGAATCTGGATGGTATCATCTTCTGCTCATGTATGTTGGCCTAAGTGACCCTGCCCTCCTCTTTCCCCACTTTGTAGCATCACGTCCTCCTAGATTCTTCCTTAGTTTTAGCTGGTTCTGCAGCTCTTTTGCTGAGTACAAATTGCCTCTTTACAAACAGAAAATGAAAAGAAATAGCCAAGGGGAATTGGCTAAATTCTGCAGTGTCTTTTTCCCATCTATCCACCCCCAATCCCTACAGTTTCCCATAGTGTTCAGTATAGAAAATAACAGAATGTAGTTTCTTGCCTCTTTTCAAAGTGAGCAAGTGGTGGTGTCTTCTGACTTTCCAATGGAGAAGATTGGGCCAGGTCCCAGGGGAGGCAGGAGAGTGCACAAACATCCAGCATCCACACTCAGCCAGATCTTTGCCATATCCATTTTGGTATTTTATATAACAAGTTTGATATACAGTGATACTTGCAGGTTTGTGTCGAAGCACAGCCCCAAACAGCCAGCCAGGTTGGAACCACCCTGCAGTTCAGCTGAAGTTCAGAAAACCCAAGTCAAAAAGCCAAAGGAAGCATCACTCTAACCCAGCTGCTGCAACATCCCTGTCAGCAGACAATTTCAGCATTTTACACACCAACAGTCAATGGTAAAATAAATGGCCTTGAGTTCAGGGTTGTATCTCCCTGCTGTTCTGTGGCTGCCAGGGGAACTGCACACTGCATCAACTTGTTCTCATACAAGAAATGTTCAGGACTTTCCTAGCAGTGACATTACTTAACACAGATCAGGCAGGGAGTACTCGAAACACCGTGTGAGCCATGCCCCTCAAAAACCAGAGATGCTCTTCCCTGCACATGTGGCTCTGAGTCCCAATTTGGCAGAACAGACTTGAACCTACATTCCCATTTCAAAATGTGCTACAGTGAGAAAGAAATGAACACCATTGCCCAGTTCTCTTAACTGTTGCAGTGCTCTGTGAGAATCCTGGTTCTTTTCAAAGGCATCCTCCAGCTGCATCTCTCCCTAAGGAAGACCAGCACCCCATGGAAGTCAAGGTGTGAGATTAGCAGAGAGTTCTGTAGAAGTTTGAACTTCCACTTTTTCATGCACAGACCTCCAGGGAAAGCTCTGCTACAGACCTCAACTGCATTTTCAGTATTGTCGTGCACTTGCAAAATCCCTTTTCTGGAGATTCACCTGTGGGGAGACTTACCTGCTCCTCCAACCAAAAAAACTCAAACCCCAAACATGACAAACAAACAAAAAGACCCTCTCCCCAGCCCCCCAGAAAGGAACACACCAGAAACGCTCTGAAATTCCAGCTGGGGTTAAAAAAGGTATATTCCTCAGGGATAGCAGCACTCTCACCTTCCTCTGGTGGAATCAAGGAGGAATTCTGGATACCCAAAATAGTAAGCAGACATTAGGGGACTCTGGGTTGTAATAGAACAAGCTTAAGATTCAAAACAGACCGCCTGGAACAGATCCCAAAATTCAGATGGCAAAATTTCACCAATCTTGGGTGAAGAATCAAAGATGGCAAGTAGTGCACTAAGCAACAAACAAAAATCAACCAGGCAATCAAGCAAAACTAAAAGAAACCACAAAAAACCCCAAAAAACAACACAAACAGCAAATTCTTGTGTTTCTGAAGACAAGAACCAATGCCTGCTTCTTTAACAGCACCAGAACAAGAGGTCCAAAGCCAAAGTACACTCTGGCAAATTCAAATAAGTGAAAATATATAGAATGTGTAAATGCATATGTGTACTTTGAAGGTAAACTTAGAATCAACAATCTTATTTTAAAAAATAAGCATCTAGTACCATTATAAAAGTCCTCTGCTATATTAATCAAGAAGAAAAAACCCATCAGTTTTGCAAGTATCCTGAGAAGACATGGACTATACCTAATGTTTATATAGCTATGTTTACTGAACTACTACCCTGCTCTCACAAAACTGTGGTGGCAACTGATTAGGAGCCATGTAATGCAGTTAATGGCAAAAATAATTGAGATAAAATTCAGAGAAAATATCTGCACTTCAAAAAGTAATAAAAATTTCCTTTGGTATAATGAGAACAGTTCTAATGAGTTAGGGATGAAAATACAAAACGTATTGAAAACATCATCTAACAAAACCTCCTTGTGAAATTTAATTGAAGTCACCATATTTAAATACCAAAGAAAGAAAATGCGTAATAAATCTTACTACACTGGGGATGCAAGTAATGAACTACATTCTTGGTATTATTCTGGAAAATGATCTTTAACTGCACTTGTGCAGCAGAAAGAAATCATTAAATTCCAAGAACTTCCAGGTTTTTACATTCTGCTATTTTTGTACTGGTAAAGCAACGGGAATTACACCTTTACATACCTTTAAGGGTATCTTTTTAAGATACTATTTGTCTCAACTTTCAGTTGCAGTAGGCAACAACTTACGGATTGACACATGCAATTACTGCTGTCAAGGTAAGGACAGGGGCAACTTGCAAGTTACTGCAGATAAAAAATTATCTTCTCTCCCCCCGCCCTTTATTTCTTTAAGGAAATCTTCAAAGTGGACTGAACATCTCGTGTATACCTGTGTCTATACATATCTATAATTTAGGTCACAGAATTCAAATTAATTACCCAAAACGTTTTTGTATGAGTCACAAACAAGTCATGTAAAAATACACATTTTATTATGTACATTTAGAGGTTCAACTTAATTTAAATTGATACACTTTTTCCTTCTTCAGTTACATCTTTTGCCTCAGGACATTGTGTTGCTGCTTCCAAATATTCTTCCTCAGTGACCTGCAGAAAGATATCACTTTTGTTATATTTTTAAGAATTATATCACTCTTCTTGATCCTGAAAATCCTCCCTTCACACTGTCAGTGTAACAAGAAAGGACAACCTACAAAGACTATTATCTTCTCCAAAATTAAACAAATTAAAGGACAAGAATATTCAAACTAAGTTCAGGGAAGATGCCATGGAGCAGGCTCAGAACATATCCATGGCTAACAAGTTTCAGAAGACATGAAGTACTTTTTCTTCTGTCTCTTGCCAAACAGGTATGTAAAATTACTGATCTGAAGGCTCTAAAACAGCTGCTCTTTAATTCTTACAAAGACTTTCTATGTTTAAGCAAGCAGTTAGATTTCTGATTTCCATTCACCTGCGAATATTTCCATTCCTAAAGATATGTTCTTGAGTGTACTACCGACCTCTAATCATTCAAATTGTCCTCAAGCAGAAGATACCTTTGAATTTGGTGTAACCTGTACTTCACCACTAGTGAGACTTACCAGCTTCTTTGATCTTTCCAGCAGTTTGTGCCACACAGTGTGGTGAGCCTGTGTGAAAAGTCATTACATGATGTTAACAGAGGTAGAAAAGGATCTTGATCATAGAATAGATTCTGACAAATTATAGAAATGATGGCACAAAACCATAACAACACCCAATTCAAATGACACAACTTACAATTTTGGTGTCCAATTTGCCCATATTCATGTGGAAGACTTGAATAAATGTCCACCCATCACATGCCCCATCCCTGACAGTGTTCGTGGTCAGATTGAACGGAACTCTGAGCAACCTGGTCCACGGGAAGGTGCCCCTGCTCATGGAAGGGGAATTGGAACTGCATGAACTTTAAGGTCCCTTCTAACCCAAACCATTCGATGGTTCTATGATTCATCCACTGCGTGGAATCCTTGAGGAGTTAATTGGCAAAAATGGGAATTAGGAAGGGAACACAGAGATGAGCTGAGGAACCCTTGAAAACTTCTGCAACTAAGACAAAAGCACATGTGCTAGGTCAAAAATCATGTAAGTCAACAGGAATGGGAATAAAGATTCCTGCCTCCACCTTCAGTTCTGAAAAGCCTTTGTTTAAGACTCATTACAGCTAGGACTTTGTTGTTGCTACATTTTACCTTGGTGTCATTAAATTCTTTGAATGGTATATTTACCATGAGTATAAATACGACGTTCTGCTCTTTTAAGCACTATCAGTAGCCTTGATGTCGGAAGACTGGCATGCACAACTTAGGCAAGCAGAATGAAATATCCACACAAAAATTATGCAACCAAAACAGCACCTTCCATACTAGAAAACAACATAATGGGCCCTCTCATGCAAACTTTTCTAGTTCTGACTGCACATCCACAACAGTTTCAGGTATCATCAGGGGCTCTCCCTGTCTACGGCCCTCAAATATGAATTCTGTTTAGCTACCAACACAGCACCTAACTAAGATAGGAACATAAGCAAAATGCTCTAACTTAAAGAGGGAGAATCTGTGCAAAATTGGTTACTTACCTTCAAATGGACTGGCAAGGACACACCCTGGAATCTCCTTATCAATTCAGACTGGTCAGTCCGAAGATTATGGGCTGCTGTTATCTCATACTGGAAACAGAAACTTGTCCTTGGAATATGAGGACCTTCACTAACATCTACAAAGTCACCAAACCTGGAGGGATGAAAAAAAATCCAGCTTATGTATCAAATGTATTTGGAGTGAAATAAAAGGAAAGTAGATATTATTTTTGATTAGCAAATTCCAATCAATGGAAAGAAAATCTACACAAATCCCTAAATGAATCTCCAACTCAGCATTTTTAAGTTTCCTAAACCAAAATTATAGGTCATACAATTTCCTTAAATGAACTTAGGGAATTTAAACCTCAAGTCTAGAAAAGGATCTTAGGTTTAAAAAAATCTTTGATGCCATGTTGACTCTAAAACTGGGTAATTGTCATTCACCAGAAAGATTTGTTTTCAAAATCACCTGTTTTCCACAGTACAGTGTTTACAACCTGCAGTTATTTCCCTTTCCAGTTCTTGGAAAACTGCAAATCAATTAAGAAAAGAGAGACAGCACAGTATAGCCAAGAAATACTGAGAATTAACTTCTTCCAGAGAGCAATAGGTAAGCTCCATTTTCCCCTTTATTGAGCAAATCAGAGTGGGAGGAAGGAAAGAATGACAAAACATTGTTCTAAAATTTCAAGAACTACCACTGCAAAGACATCCGGTCCTTTAGATAGATATGGACCGCAAAAACAAATTAGGAACCCTTCAGACATCTTCAGAACTGAATAGCCTAAGACAGAGAATTGCCCGAGATACAATACAAGCTTCCTGCCTCCAGATGAAGAACTCAGTATCTTACACTATATCCCCAAGAATGCTGTTCTATTCTCACCTCCAGCACTACAAAACAGTAGCTTGCAAGTTAGTAAAGTATTGACAACTTTGAAAGAAAAATCCCTTATACAATGCTAACTCTTGTTTTCAAACCAGTATTTGGTTTGTATTTTATTTAGCCTGCCAAGCTCTAGAGATTTATTTAGTTTTCATGTAAAAGTACTGAAAGCAGTAAGACTTCTCTGGCACTTACTACCCTTAACGTAGCAAGAAATAAAACACAACATCACAAAGTATCACAGAATAATGGATGTATTAAAAAAACCAAGCAAGCAAACCACACCAAGCAACTTAAGACAGACCACAGACAGCAATGAATACAAGTGACCTTTGAATTTCAAACCATCACAAGTAACTTGCTCTTCTCACTTGCAGAGAGTACTTGCAACACACTCAAATGTTACAGTAAACCATTACAGAATGGGAGTTCTGTTTTGCTTACCTATGTAACGGTACAATTCCATCCATATTCTGAGAAGCTTTTCTTTCTATCATCTCCATTTTGTATCTGGACAAGAAAAAAATTTTTAAAATCCTCACCTTTAACTCCTAGTTCTTACAAGAACGTTTCAGAAATTAATTTAATTCATTTAAAATTCCTAAAAATCATGCTTGTATTTATGTGAGCTTTGAGACTGGTTTAAATTCCTAATGACAACACATATAATGACATGCTTAATTAACAGACCTGTTGTTAATCTCAGTTCATGGAAAAATTACAGTAATTTTACTGAGCACTAATGAAAGGTACTTCAAAAATAATGCAACATCAGACTAGATGGTTGTTGTAGGTCCCTCCCCACTGAAACATCCATTCCAGTCTACTCTGTGCATATTTTATAGGAGGGCCATGCTCCCACATCAGAGTTTCATTCAGAAAGATACACTGGACTTACTGCTACAAGAAACAGTCTTTCAGGTCACTTGTAAGACTAGAAGACCATGACACCAAAACGGATTTTATGCAATGTGCAGCCCTCAAAGACAATACAAGTTCCCTGTGCTTCCTATACACAATATCTAAAGGTACCATCAGAAGTCAGCTCCCACCTGCTGCCAGTGCAGCCAACAAAGTGGAGATGATGATCCATATGTCAAATTAAAATCATCTGCAGCATAAAACTAAAAAATTTGCTATTCTGCAACTTTAGCTTCATTGTAGCTTAATTTTGGTTCACAAAATGATAAATTATTTATCATTTTCCCCTTACATCTCTCCAGCTGCCAAAAAGCTGTGGACCAGAAACATAGCTGAGGTGTTTTTTTCAGCAAAGAAGACAGGAGATTTTGATCAAACTTTTTTTTTATAGCACAGACCGAAGTATTTTACCCATTTTTTCCCCTGCAGAGTTCAAAAACTGCATTTCATCCAATCTTCATTGAAGATTCCAGGACACAAAAAAATGTACATTTCTTTAAATATGGAAGCCTCTCTGCAAAGGCTATGTCAAGGCTAATCACAAGAATTTCAATTTAATAGTAGTGGAATCTCGCTAGTAGTGGAATAGTAGTGTAAGCTCGCTAGTGAAAAAAAAAGAAGTCTCAGTCTTTCAGCTTGTCACAAAACTACATCCAGGAAAGGTGACTGGTGTTGGCCTCTGGAGAGAACAATAAAAACTAAGTAAGTTGGTGGAGAGAGAATGGAGGCAGGCTCATTCAGAGCAGTGGAACAAGTACCTTCTTACTTCACTGTCACATCTTATTTTAGATTTATAAAACCAAGCAGAGATTTGACTTGATTTCTAATTGCTTCTTTGAAAAAAAGACAAATTCAGACACTCACTTATTATGCTGAAACATTTCATGTGCTACTTTTGCTTCAACATGCAGTGTTTCAAAGGGCAGGTCTTGATGGATTAGTTTTTTGGCATCCCTTGTAAGAGAAGAGAAGTTGTCCTAAAAAAAGGGCATAAAAAGTGTAACCACCTTTTCACAGCTGTAGTGAACAGATAAAGCACAGCAAACACTAAATATTAGTCAAAACAACAAAGATCATCTACTATAAACCCTAAATGCAGCAATTTTACTGTAGGAGTGTCCTACTATTATCATAAGAGCACTACAGATCATCACTGTTCTAATGGACAGATTCAATGCCCAGTCAAATCAATAGGCATTTGTCCATCAGAAACAATATATATTAATTTAACTACCCAGCTTTTCCCTACATAGCACTACATACACATCTAAATACTCATCTGTATATCTTGTTTCCACCCTTCAAAAGTGGTGTCTTCACTTACAAATTAATTGTGATAGATCAAAATGAAAAAAAGCTATTGAATATTTTTATAAATAAAAATTGGTCACCTTGGACCAGAATCTGAGGTTCCGCGTAATTCAGATTCACTCATAAATAAGAAATTGTTATGAGGTGAAATTACATTTAAAATGTCATGTACAAAATATTTCTAACTAAATTACTCCAGCTCCAAGATTCTGCATTGCTCTGCTAGCCATACAAACCTCTGCTACTTTTTGGGCATGAGAATAAGAATGGGCACCAAATGGGTAAAGTGATCTGAAACAGTTCTGATATTTAGAGCATTCAGATTATTAGATTTACTGCAGAGTATGAAATATAAGCAAGCCATTAAGGAGAGCTGCAGCTGAATGTGCTCACAGATTTTATTCAACAACAAACTGATTCTGCTGTAAACCACCAGAAAATATGCCTTATACACACTTTCATTTCCATGGACTTTACTCACACAAAGACTGTGGCTGCATCTATATTACCAGGCAAGAGCAGCTGAGGAGGAACACATCTGTACAGTAACAAAAAAGGCACTGAGGTCCCAATGGCCCCACCAGCTGTCTCTGAACTTGTACTTCAGACTAGAATTTTTTCTAGCTCCACAGCCTTAAAGCCTGAAAGGATGTGGAAGACAGCACAAGGTTCATTTTTGTCAGAAAGAAAATCTGAGAGCACTCTGCCATAGCACCATTGTGTGGTAAATGCAGAGATCAGCTCCCAAAGACTACTCCAAATGTGCACTAACAAAAAGGGAAAAAAAGCTCTGTCCCTTTTCCCTTATTAAAAAAGAACAACTGGACAAGAACACAATCTATAGAACTTTTTGGGTTTAAGTTTGAAAAGTGCTCACCTTTGTTGGTTTCCAGTCATTCAGTTTATTGTCCAAAACTACATCATAACAGAAAGCCCCAGAGATCACTGCAATTCCAATCCAAAGAGAAAAACATTCATGTTTGTAACAAAGTATGTATTTCACAATCATACTATATTCTTACAACAAAATGAAAAAAAAAATCCAAAAACAGGATCATCTCTAGAAATTCATCATAAAACAAAAGTTTTCAGCTCTGATTCTACTATAAAACAGCAGCTCGAACTTGTGTTGTTTTAATTTCATTTCACTGAATGAGAAAGTAACTTGAAAGGAGTTTTAATGCAATGTCAGTATAACAGAATCCCAATAAAGAGGGGAAAAATACAGTGCTTCACAAAACTGCATCTAACACTGCAGAGAAACACCAAAAACATACACTTTAAAAATAGTTCACCATTTTTCAATTGTATGCCTCATACAATAAATGTGAGCTGTTAAATAATAAAGAGGAATTTCTTGCTTAGAGAAGTCACACAGTATTAGAGCTGTTTATCCATGACACAAATTTCTAGTAAAGATACCACAAATTTCTCTGGCAGTGTTAGAACACTCTTTTTTGTATATTGAGATACGGCTATTTAGAAATCTATAAACCCAGTAAGATCACACTATTTCTACACATGCAGTATAATGAGAAAGCTGAGTATATCCAGGATTATTCCAAATTCTGGTAGAACTGAAATATTTACCTGTACTTATCAATCACAATGCTAAATACAAAAATTGCTAAAAAGAGAAGCACTCCACCAACCAACCTTCTCATCAATTAAATGCATAATTATGCAGGTTTTGTTATTGACACAACAACTTCTCTTGTGCATTTGCTCACTTTACTAAATCTAAAATCAGATCACAGATGAGCAGAAGTTATTAAGCTTGTCTGTACATCAATAATCCTCCTGTTTGGTGTAGACACTCATTTTTAGTAACTCAAGTGCTGGACAAGGTTATGCAGGTATTAGAGCAAATTCTATAGAAACCTTGCTCACATCACTTCTCAACACAGAGGTTTAGTTACTAATTTCAGCTGTGAAATCCTAAGTGGTCTGAAACCCAGTGGCCACACAGACCAATTTTCTGAATGTTGATAACAAAATTGTTTTTAATGTTGTTATGAAAAATTAAGGGCAGCTAAAATGTAATACACCTATCAGTGCTAAGTACCACCAATCACTGGAAAAAGAGCCTCTTTTTTTTTTCTAAGTTTGGTTATTAAGCACTCACTCGAGAAGCAGCAAAAGACAATCAATATAAAACACTTTTATCACCTGGCACTTCTGGAGCTTTAACTAGGCTGACTGAGTATTCATCCTTGAACGCTCGCTTCAGCACACACGCCATGATCATGGCACAGGAACGCCAATACGCCTGCAAAGAGAATTTCAGAACATGGATTTATCACCTAGGAGATAATTATTTTAAAAAAAAACCCAAAACTTAACTGGATGATGCACAAACCCAGCTGCCAACTGAAGTACTCCACCCCTGGAAGTGTTCAAGGCCAGGTTGGACAGGGCTATGAGCAACCTGGTGTAGTGGAAGGTGTCTCTCTCCATGGCAGGTGATGGAACTGGAAGAATTTCTAATGTCCCTTCCAACCCAAGCTTTTCCACGATTCTATTATTACATTTTTGTATTTAAACTTCTATTCAGAGATGATTCTCCAAACAGAATCAAATAAAAGAAATTAAAACTGCATTTAGAATGCAAGCCAGATGTAACCCTGGAGATATTTAAATATGAAATAACAGAATAATACAACAATTGAAAGGAAAGCCAACAATTCACCTAGCCCATACACTGGTCCAGCTAATGATAGCCATGATGCACCATTAAAAAGACATTAAAAATGTCTGAACTTTAATGACAACAAAGTTCAAGGAGGCAGACAGGCATGGAACTGAAAGGTGCACACAGAATCAAGTCATAATCAAGGCCACCTGCAATGAGAGAAGGTACAGAGAACCAGAGTCACCTGCAATGGAATAAGATAATAATCTACCTTGTTTACTTCCTCTGGATCTTCATCTTTGAAGGTAAGGAACTGAATTTCACATGATTTGGTCAGGGGTCTGTACATGTCCCAGATTTCACCATCCACCAAAGCCAGAACAGAGTTCTTGCAATGCCATTCACTTAAATCTAAAGAAAGTAAAAAAACCTACAGTATTAGTTAGTTATTAACTATATTTCTCAGGATCAGCAGTTCAGACTGCTGCATTTGTAACAACTGCAAGTTTCATATTTGTAAATGACTTGGAAGGATGAACTGTGAAAAAAGCCTCCAAAAATTAACTGCTTCTATTTCAACTGGAAGCACAACATTCACCATGAGGAGCTAGTTCAGAAGCCCATCCACTTACGCATGGCACAGTTGTATGGCGTAGACAGAGCCTTGTTCATGACAAACACACTGCCAGAGTGCAACTTCCCAGTGTATTTTACTTCAATTTTCTCAATCCGTGGGTGAAGAGACAATTGTCTCTCTTTCTCTTGGGTGAAGAGTTCATTACGCACCCGAACCACCTCATCAGGTGTCAGCCGAGAGAAAGCTGGTGTGGAGATGTACCCTGTGACAGGAGAGA
>PYHW01010764.1:1156339-1166528 GCA_013186435.1 Turdus rufiventris | reverse complement strand
TGCAGCCCTGCACACGGCGGGTTCTGGGCTCCCAGCACACAGCAAGGGCAGGTTAGTTTTTCATCAGTGTTGACATCCTATCGCCTATCTTTTAATTAAATTCCATTCTGCAATTTCTTAACATTCCCCATGTTTATAACTTTTCCACCAGACTCTTGCCACATGTTTAAATGTTAAATTGAGACAACATTTCCATAGTCTGACTAAATAGTAAAGCAGTCCTACTGAAATCAATGAGCCTTTGTACATGCCTGAAGCTATGATGTGCTGGGACACAAAAAACTTTTCTGTTTTCAATGGGACAGGTTTGATTTTATTAAATGCATGTCATCATGCCTGTAATATATACTGGATATGAATACATATATATTTGTATGCAGTTTTTTAAAAGAGATAATACTTGTGCTCTGCATACATTTTTTCCATGTGAAAAATAAACTAAGATTTTTCTGTGAAGAGCATCATGGCATCCTACTTCCTTGCTCTCCACTAAAACAGCTGTTAGAGAATTTATTTATAAATTATCTTTCCTCATTTTGTTGCCCTCTAACAAAATATAGCCCACATTGCTGTTCTGATTTCCAAAAAAATTCTTGTGATACTTTTCTCGTTATAGAACTGCTTTACATCAGTGGTAATGCATTTTTAAGATGTCATTGGAAACAACTCAGATACACTATTAACTGTCAGGATGAGTAATTTTCCTTGATTCATAAATTTAAAGGAACATTACACCACCTGTATATTTAACAAAAAAAAAAATAAATCTGCCAATCTGGTATAAAATAATAACATAAAAGGTTTTGAAGGTCACCGTGAGACCCATCTCCTGCTGTAGGTGGGATTCTGTCCAGTCCAGCTGTACAGACCGGCACAAGGAGTCACTGTGACTTCTTTCGCCTTAAAACAGCGCCTCACCCTCACATGACTTTTTTGTTAGCTGAAATATCCAAATGTTTGTTCCGTGATTTCACCCCATTATCCCTACTTCCTTCTTGGGGGGAATTTGCCTGAGGGAAACGCGCCAACAGGGACAACGCTCTTCTTTGAGAAAACAAACCTTTTCCTAACGAAAAGTTTATTCTGTTGCAACAAATATCCTTGAGCTTACGAAGATGTCCCAGCTTAAAAGTAAACAAATAAATGAACAAAACGGAGAGGAGAGCTGCCGGATCCGACACAGAGCAGCCCCCGGGATGCGCGGGGGCATTGCGGGGGCGGCGGAGGAGAGGGATGCTCCGGAATCTCTGCCCACCGCAGCTCCCCGCTCCTGGGCGGGCGGGCGAGCAGCCAGGGCACATCCCCGCGTCCAGCGCCGGCTCCTGCGCTCGGAGCTCGGAGACGCCTCCCCGGACACGTTAAAAGTTTGGGGCGGCTCCGGGCTGCGCGGAGCCGGAGCACGTCCGGTTGCTGCGGGAGCTCGGCGGGCGCGGAGCCCCCGGCCCGCGGGCACCGCCCCGCGCCGCCGCCGCGGGAAGATGGCGAGCGGCACTCTGCGCCTGCTGCTGCTCCTTTGCCTGGGGGTCCTGAGCTGTAAGTGCCCGCTGCCGGTCCGCCGGGGCCATCGCGATCCGGGGGGACACGCAGATCCCGAAATCTCCCTGTCTGTGTTGAGCGGGATGGCTCCTGGAGGCGCCGCTTCCCCTCCCTCATCCCGGAGCGAGAGGAGCCAAGTGGCGTCTCCGGGAGCGAAACGCCAAGGAGCGCATCCCCCGCCACAGCCCGGGGGGTGTGCGCTGGATCTTTCCATCTTGATTCCGTGCAGATGTAACCTGTTCAGGGCCCGCCTGGCTGGGTGCGAGTCAGCGGCTCTCTGCCGCCGTGCAAACTTTAGGATGCGGGCTGCACACTTTGTTTTTCTCTTTAGGATGCGGGCTGCACACTTTGTTTTTCTCTTTAGGATGCGCACTGCACACTTTGTTTTTCTCTTTAGGCTGCACAATTTGTTTTCCTGATGGCTTTTACAAGGTGAATGAACAAGGGGTGGGAGCGTGTTTTCTGTTGCCAGCACTGGATGCTGCGTCTTCTGAACAGATTGGAGTTTGCAGTGTTTTTATCCTTAAAAACAAAAGGGTAGGGTTAGAATAAGTTGGACAAAGATTCCGCAGCCAGAAATTACGCATAAATAATAGGAAAAAAAGCAGATCGTGGGGTCACATACCTGCAGAGAACCACTGAATTAACAGAGTTAGTGCCAGTCGTGATAAGGCTGCCACTTTCAGATCACATCTTACAGTGCTCCTGTTCTGTGCTTCTTGTGTCTTACTGATGTTTTGGGGAAAGGGCTGTATGTGAAAACAGTGCTCTGAAAAGACTTATGTTGCACAGTCTTGCAAAGAAATGACCACCTGGGACCAGCCCAGCATGGGTTCTCAATCCATTGCAGATGCACAACATCCATAGTGCTGATGCTGGGTATATTTCGAGGTGTACTTTTCATTCCTCTTAAAAGAACATTACCTAACAGAAAGCTCTGTGTGTGTCAACTCCCTTCTTTTTCCAGAGTTCTCCAGTGGAGAGACTTGAATGTCTGATAGGTCTTTGGCTTAGGAATTTTTCTTTTCCCCTCTTTTTTTCTCCTACAAGACCTTATGGAAATGTTGAATAAACAGCTAGTGCAGAAGTTCACTTTCACATAGTAACTAATAATAAAAAAACCCATGGTTTTATTTTTCTTTATTTTTTTACTTCATTTCTTCTTAACTGCCTGATATATCTGAGCAGGTGAAACTGGTGTGGGGTTTTTTTTGTGTGTGTTCAGGCTGCTCAGCCTTCTGGTTGTCTGTTGGCAGTGCTGGCTTTGACTGCGAAGGAAATGATAGAGGGTGCAATAAGTGCAACAAAGTCTGGTGCCTACATTGTTGTCAGACTTGGAAGTTTCTTCTTGGTGGGCTTTTTTTTCCCTTCCTGTCCCAATTCCAAAGAAACACTAGGTGGAAAGCAAGCTTACAAGCAAGGTGCTGATAAGAAGTGTTTTCATGAAGAAAGTGACTGTAGGTGCGTGGGTGTGCGAATGCCTATTGTTTGTGAGAGCCAGAGGAAACCCAGGCAGAAATCCAGGCAACCAGAAGTCTGCTGCTGCTCCTGTGCCTGGAGTGTGTTCACATGAACAGTAAAGCTGCGTAATTCTGGTGTCCAAGTCAGGCTGAGCGGTCTCTGTGAGACCCAGATGCTCTGGAGATGGTGGGGAATGGGCAGAAACTAGTGAGGAAGAGAAAGTACTGGCGATACCTCACAAGCAGCCTAAGGGTCAGCCTCTTTACCCAGGCAACTAGCAACGTGGCAAGAGGACACAGCCTCAGGCTGAGTCAGGGAAGGACATCAGGAGGAACATGGAAAAAGTTGTAAAACATTGGAATGGGCTTTCAGGAAGAGTCACCATCCCTGGAAGTGTTCAAGAAACAACTGGATGTGGCACTCAGTGCCCTGGCCTAGTTGTGAAGGTGGTGATTGGTCAAAGGTTGGACTCAATGATCTTAAAAGTCTTTTCCAGCCTAAATGATTCTTCAATTCTGTGGTTATATTCTGGAGAAGGTGTAGAGAACTTTCTTGGTAACTGAGCTGCAGAAATTAAAAGCTGTGTAAGTTGGTCACAGGGCATCAGCATAGCCAAGGTAGATGAGGTTTTGATTGCTTTTCATTGAGAACTTGCTAATAAATATTCATAACCTGCAGAACTGTAGTTTCTATGAGCTAATCTTCCCTTCCACCTTGAATTTAGGGAGAAGTGAGGGAGCTGGGGGTCTTTCATCATGTTCTGTCTCAGCACAAGCTTCTGCAACTGACATCTGAAAGTTGCAAAAGGTGCCACAGCATAAGATTTGCGAGCCCTATTGGCAAGACAGAATATGTACAGAAATCGTTATTAACCATCATGGCTTCATGGGAGGAGGTAGCATGTACTGACCAAATGGCCTTTCTGTGAAGCATCTAGGTATGATTTTTCTTAATATTAGTGCACATTGAAATTAGACTTCAGCTGGTAATGCTGGAAGCAAATGCATTACAATGTGTGTGTGTGAGGACAATGCAGAGGCAATAAAGAGTAGTCTTACCTAAATATTTAATGGAGCTCACTGGGGTAGTTTGAGCAGTAAATAAGGTGATATTTTGTTTATTTGTTCATTTTTTGCTTAAGAAAACCCTACTCTTTATTCCTCAGAAATCTTTCATTCAGATACAGAGATTCTAGACCAAAGAAGCCTTTTGTTTCTTTCTCCCCCAACCCTGACAAGAAAAGCATGACTGCAGAATTGACAGTAGAAGTGTTTAAACTACACTTTCTTGACCATAAGTGATACACAACTGATGTGCTCAAAGTTGAGACTATTGTCAACTCCCAGTCTTTTGTTGAACCCTCTCTGTTTGCTGGATTAGCTTGGTAGGAACTGATTTCTGTATTAGGCCATATTCAGGTAAGATGGGATTTCTTAAATGTGTAAAACCTCATACTTCTCTAGTAATATGTGTTCAGCATAATGCTATAAAGCAGACAGCCTGGTTTTGGAGGAGAAGTGGGGGAAGAGGCATCAATTGAATGTGCCCTCTCTTGCTGCTTAAGGTGAGAAGCAGTATTTCTGTGCTAAAGGTTTAGAAACATACACAGACTCTTAGACACTCCAACATAAGCTGTAGGAGGAGAATAAACTGCTGATATATTAACAAACAAATGAAAACTCAGTACAAAAAAAGCAATGTTTGTTTCTAGTCTTCAGCCTAACATTTTTCCTTTGTGACTGGTGAGACAGCACAAGATATCCAGATGCTTCTAAAACTGATACAAATTGACATGGTGGGAAAGACTATTTCTGTCTTTAAAAGGGATGAATGCTTCTCTCTAGCTTATTTAATAACCTTTACAATTTCACCCTCTTGCTTAGACCCTCGGGGCTCAGAAGAAACTTGCTGTGAGTTACTGGGTCTCTCAGAAATCCTGTCTTTTGCTGCATTTCGGCAAGTCATGCTGTTTTCCTTAAATGTGACGTGCTGCTTAGAAGGGGCTCTGTATTCCTGCGAGGGCTCAGCCAGAAGCATTGCTGTTCTGTCTCTCTCTAGCAGAGCAGAGGCAGAGAGAGCTCTTCTTTGGCTGGCCCCATGTTATCACTCTTCTTTCTAGGTTGCTGGCCCCACAGACTGCTACTAGGGTGGCTGTCTTCCCTCACTGTATTCAGGAGACAAGAAGCATGCCTGGAAATGTTGCATCAAGACAGTTGCAATTGCTTGTTTCTTTTTTAAGGTGGATGTATGCAAGAGGAGTACTTGCTTTTGTTGCTGCTTAGTCTCTGAGGGGTCCTGTTTTCTCAGTTTTAAAGTTGCAGCAATTCTTTGTTCATGTTGTAGGATACATATTGCTGGTAATTGTGAACATCATGGGGCATCTGGCATTCATAATGAGAGTTAAAACTACCGCTGTGATTAGCAGATCTAATTAAGCCTGGATGAGGTCTTCCCATTGGCTATTTAACTGAATTACACAAAGATATTTATGTGGTTGTTTCCTGTATTACACCTGTAATTCCTGATGCAGCCTGTTTTGCTAGCTGCCAGGTTCTGCTTCAGAAACTGGCTGATGCCAGTGCAAATTATTTGGTGAGAACACAGAAGTAGTTGAATTTTGACATCATCTTTTCAATTGATTGATTTAACAGAACATGTGGTTTAAACTTTCATGACCTAGAGCTACCAAACTTGTCTGTGTTCACTGACTAACTCCAAATGTTATTTGGAGTGTGTGCAGACCTGTTTTTAAAGAAGTGAGCTAAAAACATTAGAGCAGGCACTTACCCTTTCTCCAAGGGTGCCCCAGATGTTTTAGTTTCTTCTCAAATGCTGGTGGTCACTAGGGAGCAGCCCTCTTGTGAGGTATGGGAGAATCTGATCTTCTTGCAAATTCAATTTCCTCATAAATTCACATGAGTAAATAATAGCTGTATTTCTTCACTGAAGATAGACAGTGACATGCATGTGAACCTTCTGTAGTAACAGTAAGCAAGCTTCCTTTGTTTGAGGGGATGGTGTTGTTTGGGTTGGTGGTGCTTTTAGAGAGCCAGGAACAACTAGTAGTACAGTTCTACAGTTGGGATGTAAAAGTTTCCATCTGGTATGGTCTACTTAGAATCCATCAACACTCAAAATACAATCTTTGTCGTGGAGCACTTCTGAAGACACTTGTTTCCTGCACATGCTGAACCCTTCTAAGAGCACTTTTCTTACAATAAGACTTAGTGTCATACTTTTTCTTAAAAATGCTAGAGGTGACTCCAGTGCAAATGCTTATGTAAAGGCAGGTTACTTAGCAATGTGCACACAGCCAGAAATGTCCATATTGCAATATAAATATCTTGTATATTAAAGCAATTGAAGCACAAGGTAGACATTTGTATTTGTCCTTGCAGAGTCTTTGCCAGGGCCATATGGAATGGCTAGACTCCCTTGAAGTTCACTGGAAGTTATATAATGATACCAAGCAAAACAAAATTTGCATAAAATAGTGTCCTTGTGGATGTGTACAATGATTTGTCTTATTGCTGGCTTTTCTCGTTTTGCTGGGTGTTTTTCCTCCACCATTATAACTTTGTGGTAGTATTGCTTATATGTAGGAAAATAGATGGTTTATAAGTTCTTACTGTGTAGTTCAGTGGCTGGTTCAGTTCTAGTTCAGTACCATGAGGTGAGCACTTTAATGGAAACTGAGGGAAATGTTGTGTGGAAGCTGTTTATGTTGTTTTCAAGTCGTTCCTTCTGTTGTGGTTAGCTCACCCCCTCTCCTGCTACTCTCACCCCACTTTTGTTACGCTAACTTTGTTCCAGTTTTACTTTCTGGCATGCCTTCTCCCATCCCCAATACCTCATCAGTTCTAACAAAACATTTCTGCAGAAAAGCCTGTTGTGTCTTCCTCAAAGCACTGTAATTGTGCTGTAATTCCACTTTAGGAAGCTTAAAGCAAATATTATGGTGTCTTGTAATCAAGACAAATTATTTGTTTCCTTCATCTAAATGCTGGGGTTTTTTTAGAGAATGGAATATGTATTTCAAAGAATGAGACAGCAGATGAGGCTGGAGAAGCATTTGGATGGTTGCCACTGCTTGTGCTCACCTGTACTTCCAAAGTCACTTTTTCCCTGGAGGACTCCAATTAGTTATGTCACCTCTGTGCTCACAATATATCATCAGGCACTCAAGTTCTTACATAAAATTTCTTGAACCAGGAAGAAAGTAAGCTTGGCAGCTGAACATCTGGTCCTGTTCACTTGTTGACTTCTAACACAGTGGGAGGTGAAGAAGCTTTTGGAGGAAGAAGGGGAAATGGCAATTTCTGAACAAGAGCAAGTCATACAACAGTTGTAGCTGTTGAACCACTAAGTCTGCAAAACTTTCTGGTTAATAAAAATTAAAGCAGGCGCCCAATTTTCCCCAAAGATTATTTGCAGGGAAGAACATGGGGGAAAAAATCTGGTAATGAACCTTTTTGAATGATTGCTTTTTAAAAGTTCAAAACTTAGCAGTTTTTAGTAAGAGATGGGAAAATAAAACTTGAATTGAAATAGCTACAATTTGAATCTGATTGTTTAAAGAGGTATGAAATAGTCAGATTTGAACTGGAAAAAACAGACCCTGAAAGTATGAAGTTTCAATAGATCTATTTCATAGCTCTTTAGGTGGATTAACATCTCAAGGATTGAAAATGCTTTTGACCTCATCCAAACCACTGGATCAGATTCAAAGGGGAGCAAAACATATTATTGTCTGGATGGAAAAATGATGTATTATAAGGTTGTTTTGATATTAGATAATTTTAACAAAACAGGCTATATTTGTTGTTCACAAACTTCTAATATATTACTTGGAGGTAGTGATGGAAAATTCCTGAGAAATTGCATTTGCTCAAATTAATATAATATGCAAACCAAAATTATGGTATCTCACCCTGCAGAAAGTGCCCAGTATGAATTGGGAGACAATCTTTGGGGCATTATAAGGACTTGTGTATATTTATTAAAGTTGGACAAGCATTTGTGCTTGGCATACTTGTAAAAATAGGAGGAAAATAGATGCAGAAAACCAGCGTTTGAATGCCTATTATGTGAGTGAGACAGCACTTTTGCTACTAGAATATATAGACAGTACTTGTCTCTGGAGGCTTTGCTCATATCTGAAGTCTTCTAGAAGCTTGCAAAAACAAGTAAAAAAATGTTGGAAGTTAGGATTTTTCCTTTTTTTTCCTCTCAGGGAACTTTCTTCCATTTGTTGCCTAAGAGATGATAACAGTGATACTTACAAAAGATGTGGCTGAGAGGAGAAGGTGGGAGAAGGGTGCAATTGGCCACATCTTAGTTGGGGCTTTTCTCTTGGGACGGGCAGAGATATGGAGAGATTCTCCTGCCATGGCTGAGCCTTTGCTCATAGGAGCAGCCATTGTACTGGTACCTTTTCAACACCTGACCTCACTGGAAAGTACTCTCACCCATCCACTTGGGTGCCTCAGGAAAAAGGCGGGATGCCAGTCCACTGCAGAGGAGCATCTTCTGTTTGCACAGCCCTGCTGTCTTCTGCAGCTGCTTTGGGATTTTTGCTACACTTCAGCTTGAAAGCCCATTCCCGCCAGACATAGCACAGCTCCAGAGTTTTTGCTATACCTTGTTTTGTCACCTTTGTGCTCGTCTCTGCCATTCCAGCCACTGCTCTGGGTTCCTGCTGCAGCCCATTTCGCCATCCAGAAGGGCACTGGGATCGGCTTCCTGATGTGAGTTTGTAAAGGGAGACCCTTTCCTATCTCTGCCCACCATTACCACATGGAGGGATGGCTGGGTGCACCACAGCGCCCCCTGCAGGAGTGGAGGAATCACTGCACTGCCCTGCCCAGCCAGGAGCCACCAGCTCCCCTGCTGGCTGTGACCAGAACTGCACCCAGAGGAAAGTGCCCGCGGCCCAGAGAAGGCTGGGCTTGGGATTCTGGTTCTGTCTGTTGCTGCTGCTGCTGCTGTTGTTTGTTTGTCTTGTTATATATAGATATATAGATATATATATTCCAATAAAGAACTGTTATTCCATTTCTCATATCTTTATCTGAAAGCCCTGTAATTTTGAAGTTATAATAATTTGGAGGGAAGGGGGTCATATTTTCCATTCCAAGGGAGATTCCTGCCTTGCTTGACAGGTATCTGTCTTATCTGTCTTTCAAACCAAGGCAAAAAACATCCCTAAAACTGTATCTGTAGAATGCCTTGGTGTGTTTAGGTACATGCTCTGGGTCACTTTTGTGCTCTAGTACCCTTACTGTTTCCATGAAATGGTCTTAAAAGTAAATATTGATTCTTTGCTCTTTAGACTATTGGGCCACCTAAACTGATTTTTCTGCCCTTTCTCCAGTTGTTGAAGAGGCCACCAAAAAAGGAGAAATTATGTCTTAAACTCCTGGCTGGTTTGAGTCTCTTGTTTAATGTACCTCTGAGTCAGATTGACTGGGATTTTGGGAAGTGTGACAGGACTTTGATTCATCTGTGATACTGTCCAAAACAGTGGTGCTGAACACTTCTGAAAGTGGGATTCAAGTAGGCTGCCCAAGTTATTGAATAACAACTGGCAGTATTCTGTATTTGGGCAGTCTGATTCCCTGCCTAAACAGAGAAATAGGTGGGGATGGGAAGTGGTGGCTTTGGTGTGATAGGATATTGGAGCACTGCTGGCCAGGAATCCCTGCAGTGCTTCCCTCTGAGGATGGTGAGGCCCTGGCACAGGTTGCCAGAGAAGTTGTGGCTGCCTCATCCCTGGAAGTGTCCAAGGCCAGGTTGGATGGGCTTGGATCAACCTGGCCTAGTGGAAGGTGTCCCTGGCCACGGCAGAAAGGGTGGAACAAGATCTGGAAGAAGATATATTCTTAAATAACTTCTACCAGATGAATGCTATTGCTTAAATGCTTGAAACTTATAAGTTTCCAGTCAGAAATCTATACTGCGCATAAACAACTTCATCTTGTTTCGGATGTTTGCAACATTTGTAGGAACGATTAAATAGAAAAGTATTAGAATATCAAAGAGAGACATCTCTGGTATCTTCTTAGCACTGTTCAGGAATGAAAACGTGTGCTTTATTGTCCACTGCTCCTGCTTTTTTTTTCCCCAAGAACAGACATGTATCACAGGATCCCTCTTGAAAGGTAGGGTATATCTCCTTTTTTTTTTTTTTTTT
>PYHW01010764.1:1115529-1144334 GCA_013186435.1 Turdus rufiventris | reverse complement strand
TCTCTCTCTCCTTCTCTCTCTCTCTTATGTTTTGATGCCTAAATCACCAGTTTCAGAGGTGGGTAAAGGGCTTTGGGTAGCTCAGGAGACTCCAGCAGAGGCTGTGAATACTCCCAGTGTCTCTTCAGCATGCCTGCTGGAGGTTGGCATTCACCAGGCAGAACTGATGGAAGGGGAAGGCTGCTTAACACGAACCCTGACAGGAGAGAGGGTGGGGAAGGGTGATGGGTCTGAGCCCTGGGTGCCTGTCAGCCACTGTCAGAGCTAACATGATCCTGCTGATGCCACTCTAAGCAGTGCTGGTAGCCTTTGGGTTGTAGCAGCCACATCCTGCACTACTAAGAAGAATGGGAGTTACTGGTTTGGGGTTTTTTTTGGTAGTTCTTGACTAATCCTGTTCAAAGGTAGGCAGCTTTTCTTTTACATTTTATGGACTGTGTGGTCTGTAGGCTACTTCTGCTAGGAAGTATGGCAAAAAGGGAGCCAAAACAGGTGTGCTTAAATGATGTGACTGACAATGGAAAAACTCTGGCTATCATCTGAGTGCCTTGTGGTAGGTGTTCCGTGGCTTAGAAGTTTGCATCTAATCAAGCACCTAATTGTGTCACTGAGGCTTTACCCTGAAGTGGTCACGTCTGAAGGATGCTAACACCAAACAGATGTCTGGTTTCCTATTCTCTTTCAGGGACTTCAGAAAGAGAATTGGCTTTATTCTTGACATGTTGGACTTCCTAAATTTACAGTATCCTCAGAAACCCGTTGTTAAACTTTGCTTTAGACCACCTGTTGTTTAGAACTTGGCAAAACAAATGGAAGACTGCTTTTTCTCTTGTGCTTATAACTTTGTTTTGATTCCGTTCTCATGTAATTTCCTCTAGGCACACTGTTTCTTTTGATTTCATTTGACTAATATGTTTTTCCTTAATGATTCATGCAGCTAGCACTTTCAGTTTACAGCTGTGTTTATCAAATGGAAAGTGTGGTTTTTTGGGGTTTATTTCTAAACAAGCATAGTTAAGCAGATTTTTTTTTTCTGGTCTTGAAAAAGCAGCCTGAATAAAAGCTTTACTGGTACAGTAATATGTCTAATATGTCATCTTTTCACTATTGCTTTTTATATGGTGAATTAAAATCCAAAGCTGAATACTTGAATTCTGAATACTTGGAAAAGGCATTTCTCTAAGGACGTCTAAGGGAAGAGATGCTCTAAATTTAAGGACCTCTCCTTCTGCTTGATCAGAATATATAATGGTTTTAATATAGTCAACTGCAAAGTCTCTGCATAGTCTCTGCATATAGTTTCTGCACCACTTTACTGCTTGAACTCTACAGCTCCTTGAAAAGAGTCATGTATATGTGTGGTTTGTACATGTGAGGAAGGAGGCCTGTGTGTATGTTGAACTTTTCTCTCCCTTTTTCCCCCTCTTTCTCATATTTTCTACTTAATTGTACTGTATACTAGACTCTTCATGTATTCTAACTCCCAATAAAAAGCATACAAAGTAATTATGTAATGACTTCCATAGTGGAAAGTAAATACCATGATCCTGCCCCAGAAGTCATATAAAATGTGTTTTCCTTTTGTGGCTTCATATTCTGTGAATATTTTGATCATGACAGCTGTATTAATGAGGAGGAGAGAAATTTCCAGGCCCATGAAACAGTGAATGTAATACAGTGATGAATTCCATGTACTTGAGCTGTTTTGTGTCCATAGAGAAGAGGCTGATGTGTCAATCATTTATAAATGGTTTTATCCACACAATGGAGACCTAGAAAGGCTTCCTTTTGAAATGTTATCAAGCCTTAGCTGCTGCCTGCGTCTCAGAATAAAATGTTCCTCCCCATCATGAAGGAAGATGTTATTTCAATAGATGAATGTCATTTGTTAACTATTGGCATCTAGAATATGGGAAAAGAGGGGAGGAGAGGGGTGCTGTTCTAGAAACATACTTTTGGTAAAAGTCACAGGTTGATTTTTTTCCCATAAATCTAAATAGGACCTAATAGGTTAAATAGAAAATTACTGACTGACTGCAGGCTATTCTAGATGCAAAACAAGGAGCTGGGCTGTGTGTAGATTTCCAGGGATGATGATTGCTTAGGGAGGGGCTGGAGAAATTGTTTCCTCTGGTTTCAACAGGGTATGAGGAGGCCTATATAAATGATTTTTTAAAATTTCTTTAAAGTTTAGTAGGAAATTTTTCTTTCTTGGAGGGGTGGAAAAAATTCCTAAGAGCTATTTGTAGATGACACCAAGATGAGTGGTGCTGTTGCCACACTTGAAGGATGGGATTGTCATCCAGAAGAACCTGGACTAGCTGAAGTAGTGGCCTGTGGGAATGTCATGAGGTTTAAAAAGACTGAGTTCAAGGTGCTGTGCCTGGGGCAGGACAACCTCTGGTATCAATCCAGGCTGGGGATGAGCAGATCCAGAGCAACCCTGAGAGAAGGATTTGGGGGTGCTGGTGGGTGAGAGGCTGGACATGCCCCAGCCTGGATAGAGCTCTGAGCAACCTACTCATGTTGAAGATGTTCCTGCTCATTTGCAGGGAGCTTGAACTAGATGACCTTTAAAGATCCCTTCCAACACAAACCATTCTAAGATTCTACGATGGTATCTTCAAACAAAGAAAACAGCATGTTGACTTTGAGCACTGCAAGCCCAAACAGACTCACTCAAGGCAGTGAGGAACTAACTTTAACAAAACTAATCAACTGCTAAAAGAAAGCTATAAGAATCAAGAGATGTTAATTTGTTTGTGTCTTCCAGGTCAAGACTAGATACTCATCTGCTAGGGTGGAACTCTTCCCCCATTAAGCATGGGAAGGGGAAATTAATTATTTAGGGATGGATAAAGGAGGTCTCTGTGCTTAAGAAAGTCTAATCTTGCTATTTTCCTAGTTTTTATCAGTCAAAAGAAGATTGTTTTTAACCAAGGTAAGTTTCTAAATGTTGATGGAAACAGGTTCTCAGTTCTTGTCCATACCCACTACAGAAATTGTTCAGTTGGCTGATGCAGATGGAGGAAATGGATTTAGAAATGTCCGTGCTGTCTTCAAAAGTAGTCCTAAACCAAAGGAACTTGAGATGCTTTTGGAAAAAAAAAATAAGCAGACCTGTGTAAAGAATTGTGTTCAGCTGTTGTTAAGCACTTGCTAGCCTGACATGGATTAATTGTGACCAGCTCCTGGTAGCTGGGTGGGGGCTGATGTAGGTCTGGTGGTTATTTTACTTGTTCTCTCTGGAATTTCAGTGTTCCCCATACGTGAATGTGAGAAGACAATTTAATTTTGAGTTCTGTCTCAATATTATTGGAGATTACCAGAGGTGTGGGTGGAGAGGCTGTACCAGTGCTACAGACAGGAGGCAGCTAGGAAAAGATGGAAAGCCCTGTCTCTCAGGAGACTTTGCCTGGCAGCCATCTCACCTATCATAGACCGTCAGTAGGAGACCACTAAGGACACTGACCTCCAGAGAAGTTCTCCAATCACTTGGTGAAAGGGAAATGGACTGCAGTGGGATGTTGGACTGGGCTGATGATCTCCTGTCAGCATTGCAGACCTTGGGAGGAGCCAGGGGGTTTAAAAATAACTGTGTCACAAGCTTTGGAGTTTTTTGCCATTTTGCCCTGACTGGCTGGTTCTTTTGCCCCCATTTTTGCCTTCGCTGGCCCCTGCTTGCCCTTGTTCTCTTGCTCTCCCTCTCCCTGGCTGGACACTTGCTGACCCCTTTTTTCTCTCCATCGCCCCCTTTCTCATTCTCTGCCCACTCTTTTTCCTTCTCCTCCTTCCTTTTCTGTCCTTTCTGTTCTTCCTTAGTAGGGCAACATCCTTTTCACTGCCAAGAAGTGGTTCTCAGATGTAGTACCTGCCTCGTTTCACTTAATTCCACCCTCAGCCATCTATTTTAAAAGAACCCCCTGCAGTTCCCCCTTAGTGGAACATGACAATGAGATATCCAAGAGTGTATGGGGATTTTTTTCTCTCTTTGAGCTAAAACTAGATAAATTTTCCTTCACATTTCAACAAGAATTTGAGATAATTGCCAATTACTGTGCATATTTTTTTATCCTGTAGAATCTGTAAGTGGTATTCTTCAGCAAACATGCGTGTCTTGTAATAAGAATGTAGTGGAAAATACACTTATGGATTAATAGATGTCTCCCCAGTTATAAACAGACTGAGACATTACCCCAGTATAAAACATTTACTGTTTATATGGAATTTCTTACATGTAAATATCATTATGCCATTGTAAAATAGAAATACTGTTTATTTTTTACAGATGCCAGAGTCTGGAGAAAAAAGATTAACCAGGCCAGCCCTGGTCTAGCTCTTAGTTTGTACTCTTTCTCATAGGCAATGTCTAACTTGTACAGTGTGAGGAGGTCTCAAAAATATTGCTTGTAGCTGCCAAATTACATATGAAATCACAAAAGTTTATTGCTGAATTGTCTTTTTTTGCTGTCTCCTTGCAGATCCTGATGTGTCTGGAATCTCCATTGAAACAGATATCAAAAATGTAAAAGCAGAGGAGTTTAAGGGTACAGTATGAGCATTGTTGTGATGATTTTTAATACATACATATTACATGCAAACTATGTATACAGAAGCTGTGCAGCTATTGAGGTTGTCTTCCTCTTTCCTGAGGGGTCTTGTGCCTGCTCTCTCCACTGAGTCTGTGTTATCTTGGTCTTGTCCCCATTTTCTCTTACTTGAGCTGGGGTTGAGCTCTGTACTCCCCAGAGATCCTTTTCAATCTCACTTGTTCTGTGGTTCTATGATTTGTTTGTCAGTCCTGTAACTTCTGCCAGGTTGCCTTCCACACGATATTATGGGAGCTGATAGAAAGGCTAAACATCAAATATCTTACAAGACAGAAAAGTGAGGGACTAGAGAGAACAGATGTAAGACAGATAATTATAAGTAACCATAATTTAATGGCTATTTACATAGTTATATATGTGTGTGCCATATGTAAAATGGCAAATTACTTCCAATAATGAGGTGGAGAATTTAGAGAGGCAAAGAGGAAAACTTGTCAGCTGGGTAGATGAGCAAGGGGTACACTGCAGTGTATGGTTTGTGGGTTATGTGGGTTTGTTTTTTTGAATTTGGTTGGAGTGGAGAGAGGTGGGACTTCAGGATCAAAAAAACTGTTCTCTGAGCTTTGAACCTTATTCAGCTTCCTGAAGTAATAATCAAATATTTTAGAGGTCTCTAAAACTATGGACTTCTTCGAGTATTCTTCTCTTGACAGAATACATTTAGAGCTCAAGGCAGGCAAAAGCTGAGAGAAATACTTCAGGTATTGTTGGAGTTTGATTAGGTTCTGTCTTTTTATATGGTATATGGCTTGCTTGACTTATTTTGTTCTTCCGTTGTTTGTACATTGAGTGAAATCAGTCTAGCACAGCTCAGAGATGCCAAGCCAAGTTCTCCATGTGTAGCAGCACTGGTAGGGCCAAGAGATGTAGTTATTCCACTAAGTGCAGCTGGTCTGAAATGAATTTTCCTTTTCTTTCCTCCTGTTACTGTAGGGGAGGATGGTCAGGCACTGGGACAGGCTCCCCAGGGAAGCAGGCTTGGCACCAAGCTCAAGGAGAGTCTAGGTGACATCCCCAGTTTAGTTTTAGGTAGTTCTGCAAGGAGCAGGGAGTTGGGCTCACTGATCTTAGGGCTCCTTCCAACTTGAGATATTCCATAATTCTATAATTCTATAATTCCATCATTCTCTAATTCTATAATTCTGTAATTCTGTAATTCTATAATTCTACCAATGATAGCCTCCAGACCAGATGTAAATCCCAATGAAACATTGTGCAGGTCTCTCCAAGATTCCAGAGGGCTTTTGCAGGCCTAGCAGTACCAGTAAAGTACATCTGCTCTGGAAAATACCTCTCCCTGACCCCATTACAATGTGGAAAAGTGGGAGACAGGAGCTATAGCTAAGGATGACTTTATTATGTTGTCTCTATTCTGTGCACACTCCCTTTCTTCCATCCATTCCTTTTCTCCAAATAAGATTAGTAGGTGGGCCTCAGTGCTCGGGTTTTTTTCTGAAACAAAAACACGTGGCATGCATGAAAGGGGCAGCTCATTCAGACAGAGGTGACTTGTTCAGCTGAGAACACTTCAGCTGAGCTGTCCCTGTGTCAGCTAATAGAGACCAGCTCATTTGACAAGCCAGCTGTCACAGGGCCAGTAGCAAAAGCAAGCTGAGCTTGAATGATGTTTTTTCTTTGTTAGAAGGATACAAAAACAAAATGGAAAGGAAACTAGCAAATCTTAAGATTCAGGAAGCCTCCACCCATCCACTCAACCTGAAGTCAGGAACCTCAGACTTCCTGAGTGCACAGTATGTTTTTCAAAAAGGCCAGTGCACGTGTAACATGTTTCTGGCAAGGAATGCCCTCCTGCCTCAATTTTTCTTTCAAGTCTGGATATTTTTTCCCCTGAGATATCACCAAGGCTACCAGTCTGGGTTTTTGTTTCTTTTCAGAGCAGACCTAGGAAATCAGACTCTGAAGGGCAAAGGAGTAGATCTGTCAGTAGCTCTTAATTGCCTTCCAGCCTCATTTGTTTAGACTGGAAAGGAGGATGATGGTTGATTATGTTTGAGCTGTCCATGTTTGTGTCATGAAAGCTAGATCTTGTCAAAACTATAAAGGCTTTTGCTCCAGATACTCTGGCCTGTATTGGAAAATGAGTAGCTTACAGGTAGCAAGGTCTATATTGCATTTGTTTCTTTAACTGTTTAATTTGTTTCTTTATTCTTTAACTAGAATATTTTCCATCTCCATTAAGTCATGCATTTAAACAGAAAATCTACTGTTACTGAATTGAGAATGGCAATTCAAAAAGTATATTGGTAACAGGGTAAGAGTCCTGTTTTTTACGCGTGATCTGCTCAAAAATGTTTAAACTAAAATGAGGGCATTAATAAAGAATGTAGTTGATGAACTAGATATTCCCATGTTGGATGGGTTAAGTAATAAAACCTATCCAGCATGGGAATATCCAGTTCCCATGTGAAGTTTGATCCAAAGGCCACTGAAGCG
Organism: Turdus rufiventris; assembly: GCA_013186435.1. Taxonomy (NCBI): domain Eukaryota; kingdom Metazoa; phylum Chordata; class Aves; order Passeriformes; family Turdidae; genus Turdus; species Turdus rufiventris. The sequence continues at coordinate 1,137,270 of PYHW01010764.1, read as the reverse complement.
CAGGAAAATTAATGGTTTCTTTTTCCCCATTGTGTTTGTGTAAATCTGGAGAAGCATCACTTTGAGAAGTAGATCTAGCCATTGCTGACTGTACAAGTTCTTTTGAAGGGGGAACATGAATTTCATGGAGCTTGAGTGTGTACAAACACAATACTAAAATCTCTAATTTTCCCTTTTGTCTTTTTTTTTCCTTCCCTCTAGAGGCTATTCTTAGTTGCAAACACAAATTTTCAAAAGGGATGAGTTTAAGAATAGAGTGGAAGAAAATCCAACCTGGAGTCTCATTTGTCTACTACAATAATGAATTTACAGGTACAGTACTATAAACAGAGGGTTTAACATGTCATTCTCTATCATAGCTATTGGCTTTTTCTTGGGGAACAACACCAAGAATATGACTGAACAGGAAGGCTCTTGATTGTTCATATAGGAGAGATGTCCCTTTGAAAAAAGGAATTCTTCTCTGGGAAAAGAAATGCATTTCTTTATAAAATTGTCAATTATTAGTTACCTTTCAATGCAGTTAAATATAATAAAAATCAAGACTAAGAAAACTGGTACTGCAGATTCTACGGGATTTTTCAACAATGAAACTACATGTAGATGTAAACTCCCCTACACTACTGCAGGATCTGTACTCCTATCCTAAAAAGAGGTTTCTGAAGCCTCTTGTAAAGCAGGAGGCTTAGATATGAATAATGCAGCATTTTTTATATACATAAAATATAAACTCAGCTGTATATTTTAAATTATTTGTATTCATTTTAGAAGTAGAATTTCTTATTGTATGTTCTAAAAACGACTCAGCTTTGTGTGTTGGAGAACATATGAGTCTCTGTTACGTTGTACACAATAAATGAAGGTTGAGAAGTAAAATAAAAGCACAGAAGTTTTGTTAGTTTGTAAACTTGCAAATGTGTTGACCTTGTTGATGAACTTGAGGTTTTTCTGCATATATTTAATTTAGAGAAACACTGTAACTCATGGTTCTGTGTGTGCATGTAACTTGCATTTCATAATAAACTGTAGAATTATAAAAGCTTACTCATCATAAGAAGTCTGACAGCAATATCTTTGCTAAATCCATCAAGTTTCTCTTGCCAAATTAAAATGTCAAATACTCGGTTGTGGTCTCACTCACAACTTTTTCTTTAAGGTAATTAAGTTAGTGATTGCCATGTCTCTAGTGGAGACAGTCACCTCACTACTGCTATATATATATTTTCTTGAAACACCTGCAGAAAAATGTATTCCATCTTCCAATTGTATAATATATGCCAGATGGAGGTTTTTTGAATTGAGGGGGTTTTTTTGGACTAAATGGAAGGTTCATACTGTCTTGAGAAGGGGATTACACATTGCTCTTTGCTGATAGGTAACTAACACTGGACAAATGTGCTATAGTTTCACATACAATATGGTGTAAAATATCAATAAATTGTACTTAAGCCAATGAGCCATAAATATTTGCTTCAGACTGAAAGAGGGAAAATTTAGGTTAGATATATAGAGGAAATATACAAAGGAAATTCTTCCCTGTGAGGGTGGTGAGGCCCTGGCACAGGGTGCCCAGAGCAGCTGTGGCTGCCCCATCCCTGAAAGTGTTCAAAGCCAAACTGGATGGGGCTTGGAACAACCTGGTCTAGTGGAAGGTGTCCCTGCCCATGGCAATGGGGGTGGAACAAGATGATCTTCAAGGTCCCTTCCATTCCAAACCATTCTGTGATTCTGTGATTCTGTAAGCAAAGAGCAGAAACCTCTCTGTCTGTTGTCCCTAAAGGCGATCTTCGAGGCCGAGCAGAGATGCTGAATACAGGAATCCGAATTAGGAATGTGACAAGAAGGGATTCTGGGACCTACCGCTGTGAAATCAGTGCCAAGAGTGAAGAGAAGCAGCACCTGGGAGAGGCCACTATTACTCTCACAGTATTGGGTACAAACTTTATTGCTTAGACTTTTTAAGAGAAACTGGATGATGGGGTGCTGGGATGTTGAAGGTAGGGTTGAACACACAGAGTGTGGCTGCTGGGTTTCTGGGTCTTCTTTGGGCTGGGTTTATAAAAACACCTGCACATGAACATTCTACAGCATCACAAAACAGCTTGGTAAAAGTCACACTTGCATTAGGAAGGGACAAGTAGGGTTTTATTGTACCAAAGTGAGTTTCAGTTCTCAAAACTGAAATTGCTCAGTGACTGAGAATCTGGATAAGATGATCATGGTGTTTGGCACTGGAAAGTCAGCATCTGTCAACACTTATCAAATATTCATAAGCAGAAGTTCGTTCCAATATGCTGCAGTCTCCTCCTGGTTTTGGAAGGAGAGAGTTTTTGTGCAATGACAGCCAGAGAGCAGGCAATCAGTGGATTTTATTTACAGGAGAGATGGTGGTGCCTGCTGGGAAGCAGTTGTTCTTTGTGGGTCTTTGTTTTCTTTCCCAGTTAGGGAATGGATGGAAAAGTGAATACTGAGCACATTGTTGTCACATTGGGTTTGGTATTTGTCCCACTGGAAGAGTGGTAGAGGCCAATAGTTTTCCTTTTTTAGCTATACAGGGACAAAGGAAAATACTTGCTCTTGTAGATTCTATATTTGTCCTATTAAAAATCGTAATAATTGATCTTTTAAAATTATATATTAAATATCTAAGCTAAAGGATCATAAATGCATGAACTTCTAATTAGCACCAACAATGAGGGAATTCCACTTATTCCTTCTTTCTTCTACTTTCTCAACAACTTTCCTGTCTTAAATGTGGCTTTTTAATTTAAAGTTGAAATCTTCGAGGCCAAAGGAAAAAGGGCGAGGGAGGCATGTGTTGCTTACAAAATTTTTTGGAAGTTAATGTGCATTAGTATTTCACTTGGATTTCTCTATTTCTGCTTTTTATCTTAAAATCAACCAAGAAAAACTATCAATACTAGTTAAAGTGTCAGTTGTTCTTTTAGTGTTCACCATTATTTTTCTTCTATATAATGTTAAGTACCAAAAAAAAAAAAAGTTTCTTTTCTGTTCACATAGTAAAAATCAACGAAGAGATGTTCATCTTCATAGGAGAAGGAACAAACAGTTCTGTATCTGTGTGGGGGAATGTTGATTTTAATTTAAACTGGAGTGTAGTAACCAATTGGTTTTGGTCCTCAGACTGGGGTTTACAAAGAGCCAATGATGACTGCGGATGTCTCGGGTAATCTTTCTGACAATCACTTCTCAAAAATTGACTCCTTTTAATGCAAAAACTATTCTTTCCTCTTCCTCACTTCAGTTTTTAAACACTAGGACAGGGAAGGGGGCAATTGCTGGACTACAGACTCCAAGTTAACCCATCTCTGTCTGTGAAGAGGTTCCATACAAGAAACAAAGTGAAACAAACTCTCTGGGTTAGATGAAAGTGCACAGCTTGGAGACAGGATGACACAGCATATGGTGGGGGGAGGCTGGCAGTGAGCACCTCTTTCATTTTTAGCAACTCATAAATTTTACTGTACTCTCAGTAGCAGGATTGTGCCTTCTAGCCCTTGTCCTGCACCTCATTTCATGAATGTGGTAGTTATCAAATGTGCACAAGTGCTCACCTCCTCACAGTGACTGTCAGCCTGTTGTCATGTTGTCATGACCCCTTTACTAAAGTTCTTAGAAATGTCCCTGCAGGAATTAAGGTACCATGAGACCATATGCCAGTGCCAATAGTGTGGGGTTTATTTAATAGTAAATGTATGTGTGTGTGTGAGAGAGAGAGAGAAACAGGAAATAGGCGGGAGGGACAGAACGAGAGTAACAGGGACAAAATAAGGAAAATACCACCACTGTGGATCCCAATGATGTTTCACTGATCCTTGCCAGCTGGTGTCCTTGGCAGTGAAGGTCCCCCCAGAAAGCACAGAATCTGATGGGTTAATATAGCTCAGGCTGGGCAGGAAAACCCAGGCACCTCCCTGGGGTAGGGGCAGTTTGCTATTGTCTGTTACAGCAGACTCTGGGTTTGTTGCATCACGTGCAGTCCTGTGGTGCAAAGCTTCAGGAATTACTCTGGGGGGCACTTTGGGGGTCTTTGATGGATTAAGTCGCTTCCTCAGCTGCCTCTCACATGAATGTCCCGTGGATGTGTCCTGTGGAGTTGGGACCTCCACAGGTGGGCCAGTTTGTGTGAGGGAAAATGGGTTCAGTGCCCCTGAGACACACCAAAACTTCCTCTCCCCACCCCATTTCAGGGGGGGAAGATCTGTGCAAACCTGCCCCTAGCAAATGGGTCTGGGGACTCCCCGACCCCGAAGCAAGCCAGAGATGATTCTTAGCACAGCTACTGGGTTTGGGTCACATTTTTTTCCTTTTTGACTTGCTTGTTTCAGGTGATTGAAGAATGGGTTTTCCTTTTATATAATCTCAGCAGTTTGACTTTCAGTCCAAAGTCCCCATTAGGTATCTTCAGGGAGGCTTCTTTGTTTGTATCTCCTTTATACAGTTTTTGTTGTAATGGGCAAAACTTTATATCAATGTTTGAGGTGTGAATTATTTCAGTCTCTGACACGTGGGCAGTATAAGATGTGTAACAAGTGCAATTTCACTGTCCAGTTGCTCCAACTACTCCAGTGTGTGAGGTGCCCAGCTCTGCCATGACAGGAACGGTGGTGCAGATGAGCTGTAAGGAAACTGAGGGCTCCCCTCCATCTGAGTACCAGTGGTACAAGAATGGTGTTGCCTTGCTGGAGAAGACAGGAACAGGCAGTGCTAAAGCAGCAAACATAACTTACACCATGAATAAAAAGTCTGGCACGCTGGTAAGTGTTATAAACAACTCTGTCATAGACAGCTATAAAGGAGACTGAATTTACCGTTCAGTACAATGGTGCACAGGGGTCTAAATCCAAAAATTCACAAGGTCTTTGTTGGAAGTCAATGTCATGCTGAAATGTGCTGGGAAATGTAAAAGATAGTTTCTGTCTCAAACAAGTGACAAGCCATAGGCATTGAGTGATACACACAAATGGGGTGAGGTGCAAGGGTGCAATAGTGATAACTTAGAATCTAGAAACACATGAGAATTTTTTTTGTCAGTTGGTAAACTTCTGCCAGGTGAGAATGTGGTCTTGGTATGGACAGCACTCAGGGCAGGACAGAATCTCTGCAATCCAGTGTCATTTATGAGTTCCCAGCCAGGACCTGTGAAGTCAGTGGGAATGAGCTGGGACTGTAAGTAAGCTTAGTTCTTTGTTTTAGTCATAGTTTGTTTTGTGGGTTGTGGTATTGGGTTTTTTTCCTTCAGAACTGGCTGTCCCTCTCTTGTTCTTCCCCCAGTGGCTGCTCCTTCAAAAGAACTTAATGCTCCTTAGGGAGCCAAGATTTTTCAGAAGTAAAGAGGTGTTCTAAGAACACTACTCTTTTGCAAAATCAAAATGGAAACTGAAGTATGACTAAGCATTCAGATGTTCTGAGGATCCTTCAGCACATCACAGAAATCAGGTGGACTATTCAGACTTACTAATTACTTCTGAAAATATCAAAGTATGGCATACATTAAAAGGAAACAGTTAATAAATCTAATTATTAAAAAAAATAGAAACAGTGGAATTGACATGAGGTCAGTCTCTATCTATCTCTTTGTTATGGATTAAGTGATAGCTTTAGACAAGCCCTGCCTTAGGCTTAGATTTTTGGCAGCAGCTCTACTTAAGTGACCTGCACCTAAATCACTCTGTCTCCCAAGTTCTTAAGAATGGACAGTTATAAAATGAGTTACTTATTGAATTGGCAGAAGGTAACAGACAAGAGGCCTTAAACAGTTACCTATTACACAGTATAAATAAAAGATCTGCTAGTAGCTAACATAAAACACTGCATGACATTAAGGTACCTATATTACAGCTAGCAAAGAAACGTTATAGATTAAGAGTCAATGTAATTTACCACCGAATTGCTGATGGCATACACAGAATCCTTTCACTCAGCCCCCAGAAGAGTAACCACAAAGTGGTGTCCTGACTTTGGGGAAAAGACCCCACACATTTCCAGGGAATGTGCAAAAGATTTCTTTGTGAAAATATGGTATACCTTTTATAATTTGTAAAGTGACATGTATGTCAGTCAGAAATTCCAACTTGTCTTTCCATATTTGTTTCCACAGCAAGATGTCAGCTTAAAGCATCAATCCCATGGTGATGAAATAATTCACTACAAGACAAACTGTCCTGATTGAGTTACTTCACCAAGGCTCATGTGAGAGCAAGATGCTCTGAGTAATTACAAGCAATAGATAAGCTCTTCTGTGGCAGAGGAGATGTCCTGCTACAGTCTCACTTCCACATTTAAATTTTTACAGTAGTGCTATTTGTGGTTTAGCATTTCTCTGTTGGAAGAAGACATAAAGTGCGTTTTTTTGGAGGGTTGAGAACCACCCAAAAAACTCTTTACTTCTGAAAAATTTCAGCTGACAGTGCATCAGAAGTAGTATGTGTCAGGTTTTTTGAAGGATCAGTTAATGGGGTTGTTGTTTGGATAAAATGAACAAACTGTTTGATTTCAGGTATTTTGAAATTAGAGCGTATCTAAAAAAGTGGATATTATTGGAAAGTTCTGATCCACTGAAAATTAATTTCCTTGTAGATGCACTCCACTTAGTTAATTGTCCATCTAAAGGAACTTCTTAAGGCAGCAAGGAGAAGTTGAAGGACCAGGGAATGTGACTAGGGAAATGTTACAAGGTTGGCATGGGCTGGAATTTCTTACTTGCCCTCAGAGTTTATTTGGTTTCATTTATTTAAAACAAACAATCCACACACTGACATGTAAAAATTTCTATCCTACAGGATTTTTTTCCCCTGTTCTGATAATGGTTTTGAACTCTTTGTTAACAGCTGTTTAATACAGTTACAAAGAATGACACTGGAGAGTATTTCTGTGAAGCCTCCAATGGGATTGGATTATCTCAGAAATGCTCAGTGAAGCGAATGCAAGTTGGTATGTGTTAAAGAAAAGAATTGTGGAAAACAGTCTTGCAGTAGGATTTATGTAATTGCACAGTGCAAACTAAGAAGCTAAGACCAGATTGAATTAAATATTTTTATTTGGTTATGCCATTTTGGGGGAGGAGAAATAATGTTCCTTATCACAGTGACTATTAGCTTTTAGATTGCTAAACACTGAACTTCACAGAAAAGCATCAACCATATGAGAATGTTCATATTTCCAAATGTTTTTGTGGAAGGCTTGCAGAAGAGTGTGCCAGTCCACTGGAGTGTTTTTACACAAAGCCTCCCTTTTGGGATTCATTCATGGGAAATCTTAATGTAAAAGTCTGTAATAACCCAAAATGTGTGAAGGTTTTTGCAAAATATACAACTGGTTCTTGAAGATGGCATGGGAAAGCAAGTCCTAATAACTACTGCAGAAAAGATCCTGTCCAAGTGTTCTATAAAGCAACTGCAAAGTTCCATATGGTGCTTTCTTGGAACTTACCTGAAAATCACTGTGTCATGGATTTTAACACATTCCTGGTAGATTATGAGCAAATGTTCCTCAAGCTACTGAGATAGAATCACTGTGAAAATACACACTAAGTCCTAAATTGCTGTCAGCCTAAATTGTATTAAAATTGATAAGTTTTGGGCTAAAAATCTCAACCTTGTATTAACATATGCTTAAAGTTGGAATCTAAATAAGTAATTGGAAGCATAACAAAAACCTATGAAAATGTTTCTGCTTGTTGATGATTTTGTTGTGGTTTTTTTTAATGGACGATAGTCTGAAGCTCTTAGTGATTGTATTAGGATATGGGTGTGGTCCTTGTCCAGGTTGAACTCAAGTCATCAATTTCAAAATAAAAATGGCCAAATTTTTCAGTAGCCTGATCTAGAGTTTAACTTCAGGCAACGCAGCTTTATTGTGCTGTATTTTAAAAGTCTAGCTATTTAAAAAATTTAAAAATAATTTCATTTCAAATAACTCATTTGAAGAGTTCTTTAGAAATGGAACCCAATTGCCATCAGTTATTTCAGTTGTGTTAAGCAAATTAACTGTATGAAAAAATTTGCTTTAACACTTACAAAGATTTAAAGATATTTTTCCTCAGAGGCATAAGACTTGGGTAAAACTTATGATGAGCAGTATGTAACCCCTTGGTCCTTATTCTTTCCTTGTTTTTGACCCAAACTAAGCAGTTGATGGGTACCAAGCACTTTTGCTAAAGTGTTTGCGGCACATTAGTGCTTTTTTACTGCTTAAATACGTTTAAGTGTTACTAAATAACTTAATGCATCTTGGAGAAAAGACCACCTATAGATACAAAAATGCCTGTGGTAATTAGAGAAAAATCCAACCAGTGGAAATTTTTACGATTTAGAACATAGGACTTCTGCTTTATAATTTTAGATGACCTTAATGTAAGCGGTATCATTGTGGCTGTAGTATTTGTGGCTCTGGTGATGGTACTGTGTGGCCTTGGAGTATTCTATGCCCAAAAGAAGGGATACTTTGCAAGTAAGTAGAATAAAATCACTCCTTCCTTGTGTCAAAAAATGTCTTTATCTGGCAGAGTTTTCACGACACTCTCTCTTGCCTAGAGAAGCTGTGGATACCCCATCTCTAGAAGTGTTCAAGGACAGGTTGGAGGGAGTCCTGAGCAACCTGATCTAGTGGAAGGTGTCCCTGCTTATGGCAGGGAGTTGGAACTAGATGATCTTTAAGGTTCCTTCCTATCCAAACCATTCCATAATTTTAGGATTCTGATGACATGTCCTCCTTTCCATGCAAGTTCTACCTCCATGGAGCTAAACCTGGAGAGTACTAAAACAGGAACATTTTGTGCAGTACCTATTGCAAAAGGTACTTTGAAAATGACATGGAGATGTTTGTGCAGTTGCTAAAGGCTGCCAAACAACAACCTAGGGAAAGCAATGAGCCAGACCCTGGTTCCTGGAACCTCTCCACCCTAGTTCTGATAAGGAAAGCCTAAGAAAGAAAACCAGTTTTAGTCTACAGCACCTGACCAGCTAAGTTCTTATGAAAGGGAAACTAAATTAATTGTCTTCTTCCTCTGGGTCGTGGAAAAAGTTTGCTTTTAGGGATTGCTGCATAAAGCTTGACACACAGCAACCTTTTCTGTAGTCTTTGCGTTGGTACCTGTAGGGTTGAGCACAGCAACAATGGATGCCAAACACTGGGATCTGAAAAGGTGAGCTGCCTGAAATTACCAGAGGCTACACAAATGCTCATTAGAGTTCACTTGGAGTTTCATTTACCCTTGAAAGCAACCTAATCTTTCTTCTGCCTAAACTCACTATACCAAAAAGAGATATTTGGTTCAGAAACTCCTTCTAGAAACTGAATATTCTAGGACTAACTATTTCAAAGAACTTTAAATTAGCTAAGGAAACTGTTCTTGTGCTAATTCTTTTTTCTTTCTTTCTTTTTCAGAGGAAAGCTCTTCCCAGTAAGTATCCTGATGCAAGTAGTACTTAAATCACTGAAAATCTAATTTACATTTCAGATGATTTAATAACTATAAGGATTTTTATAGCCTTTCTAACATGGTTCTTGTGCAATAGCTTTCTTGACGCTGAGATAAACCTGATCCTAACTAACTGGTTTCCTTATTAGAAACCATTGTGCTGGTGAAAAGTGAATCATTACATTACTGTAAATACGTAGAGACATGCCTTTTTAGTTATAGTTTAGTTATAGTTAATAGCTTACACCCTTAACTCAGCTACAGGCATTCGTGTGTCTCCTCTTCAAACCAGACAAAATACAATCAGAACCAAATTGTACTGCTCTCATATCCATATCTACAGGTTATTTCAGGAAGTGTTTTGTAAAAATATAACTAGTGGAAACTTTCTGACAGTGCCTGGTCTATTCCTTTCATATGGATTTATTTCAGTCAAATTCCTAGTAGCAAGTCAGAATTCCTCAAGTTATTTTAGTTCTGGCCATGAGCTAGACAAAAAATGTAACTGGAAGACTTGGAAAGACCGGCTAGAGAAGGTATTTGGCAGTGGTATATGAGATAATGACTGATATCTAAAAGCATTCAATGGATTTGTTATTGTAAGTTTTTTCTAAGAGGAGGGGGAAAAATCTTTGAGGATTGCTGGAAACGTGGGAAAATACATTCATATATAAGGCTCCCAAAGGGGTAAACCCAACACTGGGAAAGTCACAATTTAACCTGTATGCCTTTCCTCTCTTTCACAGAAAGAAGACGAACTATCAATCTACAAGTGAAAAGGCAAGTCTTTTGTGTTCACTAGTGTGTTTTAAAAGCTTTGGATATCTTCAAAGTTCCTTAGATCTGTAATGTCTTTGCACATGTACATGAGCTCCTCACTCCTGTCCATGCCTGGCACCAGTACCTGGAGACACTTTATCTCTGTCTGCATTCACATCTTCCTGTTGCATAGTCTGGAGTGCCACACAACTACAGCACCTGGCTCCATACTTTGCAACTTCTTGTTCATATTGATTAACTGAGACACAGTCCAAGACAGCAATGAGAGAAAGATTGGGCCCTAACTCTTCTAAGAATAACATGGAAATTAAATATGGAATTGGAATTAGAGGGAACTAAATATGGAAGTTGAGTTTGCTACTTCCACCCCCACTTCAGGGAATGGGCTCAAGGGCTATAACTACATCTGCATCGCTCCAGCTTTTCAGATTGGTGCAAAAGGAAAAGTAAAAGTAAAATTTCAACTAGGAGTGACTTAATGTCACTATTGACATTTTAAGGACATTAGGAGTTTAAGTAGCATGAGTAATACTGATACTGTACCTTAAAAGATCCCTGCACACCACCATGTCCTTAATCAAAACAAAATGCACTGAATTGCATTAGATTATTCCTTGACCTAGTATGTGTGTATATAAGAAACTTTCTGAGACCAACTACCTGTATGCTCTGAGTGAGAAGGATAAAGCTTTGAAGAGCTATGGTATCTGTTTATCATTATTAATGCCCTTAAAAATCAGATGCTGAACAGAGCTGTTTGATACCTGTATTTATGAATAGGTTACTGCTTCTGTGTAGAGTGCATTTTATAGACCTCCCATCCCAGAAAAGAATAAACATTTACTAACGGTGCATCAGATACATTTCTTGTCAAGTTCAATGCCTTAGTTTTTTCTGAAATATACGCTAAATATTAACCTGCTTAAAAATCTTTGAACTATTATTAATGTAACCTTGTTTGCTTCATTTAGGATTTCAAGCATACCAAGTCCTTTGTTATTTAGAAGATTTCAGCCTCTGTGAGGAACATCAAATGACTACTTGTAATACAAAAGTACCAGTGTCCTGGTTGCAGCTGGGATCATTTTCTTCATAGTAGCTGTGTTTTGGATTTAATATGAGAATAAAGTTGATAACACACTGATGTTTTAGTTGCTGCTGAGTAGTGCTTACTCCAAGTCAAGGAGTCCTCAGATTCCCATGGTCTTCCAGTGAAGAGGTGCAAAAGAAGCAGGCACAGAGCACAGCTGGGACAGTTGATTTGAGCCATCCAGAGGGATATGCATAGAATCACAGAATCATAGAATAAAGTAAATTGGAAGGGACCCATCAGGATCATGAAGTCCAGCTCCTGGCCCTACACAGGACATCCCAAAAATCACACCATGTGCCTGAGAACGTTGTCCAAACACTTTGGAACTCAAACAGGTTTGGTGCTTGGTGACCACCTCCACAACAGAACATCATGCCCAGTATTTAAATTGGGGAAGTTGGCCAGGAGGAGTCAACTGTTGCTGGGGAACAGATTGGGCATTGGTCAGTGGGTGGTAAGAAACTGTTGTGCATCACTTGTCTTTCTTGGGCTTTACTCCACTCTCTCCTCTTTTACTGTCTCTCTATTGTTGTTATTATTATTGTTAGTATTATTAGTGTCTTATTTTGTTTCAGTTATTAAACTGTTGTTCTCTCAACCCACCAGTTTTACTTTTCTTTCTCAGCTCTCCCACTGGGCTGGGGTGGGGACAGGGAGCAAGCAGCCACATGAGGATGAGCTGCTGGCAGCCCTTTTTGTTGGCACCCAACATGGGACTCAAAAGGTTGAGATAAAAACAGGTCTGACCAGAGCATGTTAAAATAGGTTTGTTATAAGCCTTCATTGTATTGGTTTAATAGTTGCTGGTCACCATACTGATGCATTTGCTCCAGGCCTGGGCTAAGGTTATCACTGTGGTGTTCTGTGTTGTACTGGCTTGTGATACGATAGAACTGCTGGTCATGAGCCTGCCCGGTGTGTGTGTCCCCGCCGTCCTTTGGGAGCCATCTGGTGGAAACTATCCACAGTTACATCTACAGCATTTGAGAATTTTCAACTTTGCATATCCTGTGACTACTCTTGAAACCAACTTGGTCCTTTTGGTAACAATCAGGCATTTACTGGATATACAGTATCATGTACCTGCTGAGAAAAATGATCCAGTGGACTGTTAGACTGCACTGAGAACAATGGGCAGGGGGAACCTTAAAAAACTGGGATGCACATTGGGAAAGGCCACCTGGTGAATCAGCAATAGTCTGCCAAGTGGGCTGGCCCTGCCCAGTCAAAATTTTTACTGTAGAAGGGCATAAAGTTCCCATAGTGCATATGAAAAAAATGCTGTGAAGACAGTCTGGGTTATTCCTGCCTTGGGCAAAGGCAAACTGATCTGTGGGATTGTTTCTTTCCAAGGATCTGGGAACACATGGTAAAGATGGGAGGATGGGCGAGTGGTTTGTGAATTGAGTGGATTTGATTGAATACCCAGTGAATTTGTGATGTTAATTGCTGTATAACAACGTGTATTAGCACTTGTGTCAGCTGTGTGCCCACCATTGCACCGGGCACCTCATGGTGCCTGTCTCCACCCCTCCAGCTTTGGGGATCTGAACCCAACTCCCCTTCAACTGCCACATTGAGAATGAACTTTGATGTAACCGGACAAGCAGAGCAGTGATGGAATCAGAACTGCCTTCAACATGCAACAGTCCAACAACAGACACCCTGTTTCTTGTCTTGAAAGACTGTTTATGACAGTCATAAGTCACGAGTGTTGTAAGCCAGAAGTCTTGGACTAAATTAATTCAAGACTTCTGTGAGGATTGTCTGTAGATAAAGGAACTGGTATCTGTGTGCGCATCTATGAAAAGATGGGAAAGGTGCTGGTGTATCAGACAGCGTGGATTTGGCATGACATAAATGGTATAGAATAAAGCAGATGATACTTTCTGAGTTCCAGCTGGGAGTTAATTTTCTTCCTAGTAGCTGGTACAGAGCTGCTTTTTTTAAATTAGTATGAGAATAATGTCAATAGCACACTAATGTTTCAATTGTTGCTCAGCAATACTTACCCTGAGTCAGAGACTTCAGTGTCTCAGGCTCTGCCAGCGAGGTGTTCAAGCCATGGGGAAACAGAGCCAGGACCCTGATCTGAACTGGCCAAAGGGATAGATAACATCATGCCTAGTGTATATAAACTGGGGGGAAGTTGGCTGGGAGGGGCCATTTGCTGCTGGGGAATAGGCTGGGCAAGTCAGCAAGCAGTGATGAGCACTTGTGCTGTGCATCACTTGTGCTTCTCAGGTTCTCTCCCTCCTTCCCTCATTATCACTTTGGTTCAATTATTTAATGAGTTTTATTTCCAATTCCCTTAGCTACAGTAGGGGGAAGGGCCACAGTGAGCCAGAGGCTGTGGAATGGTTATTTGCCAGCTGGGGTTGAACCACAACACCAAGGGATCTTTTGACCTCTGCTCTGTAAATATTGTTTCCATGTCTTACATGCTGAAAGTAAAAACTGCCAATATTTAGTCAACCTAGCTCTAATAGCATTTAAAAAATAAAAACAACCCCCCAAAAAAACTTAAAAGACAAATTAACTTGTATATTAAATTTAGTTGTGTGTGAAAGCTTCTCATTTTCTTCATATGTACATGCAGCAATGCAAGATTCACTCCTGCAGCTTGGAATAATGTATTCAAATAACCTTCATAAATGACCTCACTACATCTGTCTCAGCCATTGTCAGGGCTCAATTTCTCCTGCAATTCTGATTTAGTAGGACTTAAAGATGATTTTGGCAAATCTGATCCAATTTCAAAATGTGCAGCTGTGCAGAAATAAACTCACTATGCTGACAAAAAATAAATCTTCCTGTAATTAAAGCTTAAGCAGTGTCTTAGTGTTTAATGTGGAAGTGTCTCTCTGCAGACTGCGTATGTAGTTTCAGTCTGAAGAAAAATCATGTCAATACAATTCAAACTGTAGTATGTAGACTCTGTTGAAGTGTTTATGTAGTTTCTCAGATAATAATTATTATAAATAAACAGCTCCTCAGATGCTGAAGTGTTTGTGTCAATAGTTGAGTCGCAGAAATTCACACTTTACAACCTCTTTTACAGATTTCAGTTCCTTCTGAGAGATTAACTTCATCACCTTTGTGTTCATTGATGCAGTGCAGAATGAGGGCATTTGTGCCTGTGCTTTTGGCTGTGCAGCTCCATCACTGCTGCAGGGCTTTGCTACAGGCTAAAGGCTCAAGGATTTTTTTTCTGCAGAAGCTTTTTGGATAAACTCAACAGAACGAATAGTTCTTTCCTGTGTATCATTAAAACACACCACACAAAGATGTTTTGCAGTTAACACTGAGCAGCACTACTCGGCTGCCTCTGCCCTGTAAGAGTTGATGTTCACAGCTAGTTAAGCTCACCATGCAGTTAAGAGCTTCTCCACACCACTGAAATCCAACTGAAGCATTGCATTTATTAAATTACAACTGGTGCCATGTTCAACAACTCCATGGCTTACACTTCTGTTCGATGTACAAGCTGCAGAAATCACTTTGGAGTCTCCTCAAACTTGGGCTCTACAGGAGAAATGGGAGAGAGAAAAGTCCTATTAGTCTCTTTTTATTCCATCTTCAAATACCACAATGAATTTGTAATTCACAGAAAACTAACCCTTATGCTGGCAAGCTAAAGCAGTACACTGCAGTCTACATCCCCACTTACTGATGAAATGTGGGCAGCAGTAAACAGTGACTAAGCTGGAGACAGGTCTTTTTCACCTTTTTCTTGCCAAAACGATTTCAGGTGTGTTCCTAGTGTAAATTGGAATTCCCAGACAGTCTGATCAGAGCTACTACAAGTTGACTATGATGGCTTGGCCGGCTGTCAGATACTGGCCAAGCCTCACGCTGTGTGCCCTTCCATGTGAAAACAAACTTAGAGCAGGTAAACAGAAGTCACATCCAAATAACTGAAGAAAAAGGTTTACTATAATTTAACCACAAAATATTCATAAGAAAGAAAGTTTAGTCCTATGTTCATTTTCTGAAATCAGTGGCTTTCCAGAGGAGCTTACAAAGTCAAAACAAAGTCACAGTTTGGATGATGTTAAGACTAACTGATATTGACATTATAGTCTGCTGATCTCTTTAGCAAGGTGAGAAAATACAGACCCCAGTCTATTTCTATTTGAGCTCTTTCTTTGGGGTGTCTGAAGGACAATTAAAACAGCCTGATCTGACTGCAAGTTTTGTTAATCATTAGTATAAGGAAGACCACATCTCTGCTAGAAAAGGCAAATAATCAAAATAGGAGTCAGATGTGAACCGTGCAAAAGCATAAGATTCCCAGAGGGCATTTTACACAAAATTAATGGTACAAATATAAACCGAGGGGGAATTAAAAAAAAAAAAAACTATGAGTGAACATGTCTCTACTTGCAATCAGAATTCAGCAAGATCGTTAACTCACCCTCAAATTTAAATTCTGGAAACTTGGTGAGATCTCCCTCACCATACGCTCGTTGGAGTCTTGCAAGGGATTCATTAAGGTCTTTTTGAAAGTCGGGTCCCGCATCAACAGGCCCTCCAGCTTGCCTAATAAACATTAAAAGTTATGATTAATAACTCAGTTCCAACATTTCACGTGGAGATTTCTACATTTTCAAGCCCATTTATGAATTAAAACCTTTTCAACAACAAAGGAAGTAATTTAAAATATTTCCAAAATTCAAGATATAGCACTTTTGGGCCTCCTTACCTTACACATAAACAATATTCTCAGTTAAAGGTTTTCTGCTATCAGTGGTGAAAATCCAAGCCTTTTGAGACAAAAGGTGGTCTTATGAAGCAAAAACACTGATAAGTATGGAGGCTCTCGGGGCTTTTAGTTTTGTTCATTCCAAGTGTGAATTCCTAACAAAACTGTGATTTGCACCTCTTCTATCTCTGAATTAGTTATCTCAATTAATAAAGCTTAACTGTTCTTGGCAAGAGAAGGCATTTTAAATGCTAAAGAAGCAAAAAACCCCACCACAACAGGAGCTTCTTGGGATTCAAACATCAGATAACTAAAATAGTAACTCTTTAGACTGCCAGCACTCAATTGTAAGAGCACAGGATCTGTGCCTAGAATTGATAAAACCACCAAACATCTGCCTCCCTACACAACTGGGTTTGCAGGTAAGGATACATACATCTTCCACCAGCAGAGCTAAGAAGTGTCTTATTCCTTATTTCCAGGAATACTTCCCAAGAATAAATCACACAGAATTACTATAGTTTTAGTTTCCTGGGCAGTAGTTCATTCAAACATTAGAAGAATTTAAGATTCCATTCAAAGGAGCTGCTTATTAACTGAGCATGTTAAATGAACCATCCTGATAATTCCATTAATTCTCAATTGCTTTTGGAGGCTATTTCCGTTCAGCTTCTGGAAACAAGACTACAAAATAACTGTTTTCCCCAGAGGAAAAAAAAAAATAAAAAAGAATGGGTTTGTTTGGCTTTTTTCCCCTCCTATTTATAGAGCATGTAGATGGAAAAAAATTAACATTCATACAGTGTGCAAGAGAACGTAACTGTGTGTCTTAACTGTCCAACAAGAATGACATCAATTTCTTCTTTTTTAAGGAAAAAAAATTATATTTTCAATTAGATATGCAATAACAAGCTTTCCCACTCGTAAAACCATCACTAAGTGTTGCAACAAAACACACCTTAAATATTTACAGATCACCCTCCAAAAACATCAAACTGTCAAACGTCAATCACATCACGCCTGATGTTTTTACGTCAAAATCAACAGACTTTCCCCTTTTGCCACCAGCCCCCTCCTTATCAGCTTCCTTTCCTTACTTGCTCTTGGTGTTGTACTCTCTGATCTTGTCCACGAAGAGCTTCTGAACCGGGTCGAGCTCTTTGGTCTTGTTGAAGACGACGGCGGAGAGCCCGATGTTCCTGCGCACGTGGACGGACACAGCGGAGCGGAAAAGGGAGGAGAGCCGCGAGATCTGCCGCAGGATCATGATGGCACCGCTGCTTTAACCATTAATAAAACACCAAAGCAGGAATAAAGAATTAGTCACAGCGATATAATAAATGCGTTAAAAAAGCAGGGAAAAATAGCTTGGAGCTGAAATAAGAAAAGTACTTAAAAGGGATTTTCTTTATTAAGATAAGCGCATAAAGAATAGAAAAATACTACTTTGGAGCTGAACTTTAAAGCAGAGAGGCATTCAAAGGTTATTTAGAAGAGCATGGGGGGGAGGGCAAATTCCAGCTGTCACTGAACCCGAGGGCACCGCGATCCCACGGGTGCAGCTCAGTGGCCCATTCGGTACGGAACAACGCCGACAAACCGTGAATTTCCCTCTTCGCCTTGTTTGATTAGTAAAGAAGGTGACAACTCCAGCCCAGCAAAGCTCCCCAGAGTCACCTTGGCCGAACCACCGCCTCCGCCCGGCCCCTCGCGGTGCGCGCCGGGAACCCCCACCCCAGCCCCCCACCCCACGCACACCCGGGGCTCCCCCATCCCCACACACCGCCCGACCCCGCTCAGCGCCCGCCGGGAGCCGGGGCAGCGCTGGAAGAGCCCCGGGAGCGCGCAGCGCTCACCGTGCCCGCACAGAGCCGCTGCCAGGGCAGGGGAAGCGCCTCAGGGCCTTCCGGAGCCGCGGGGGCCGCCGGGAGCCGTAGTTCCCGCGCGGGGGCCGCTGGGAGCCGTAGTTTGTGCGGGGGCGCGGCGGTGTCGCGCGCTTTCCCCGCGCTGGGCCTGCGCGCCGTCCCGAGCCTGGCGCAGCGCGCTCCCGGAGCCGCTCCTGGGCCCGGAGCTGGGGCGCTTCCCGGACGCGGACGGACGGCGGGACGTGTCGGTGCGGCGGGCGTGCGGACGGACGGACGGACGGACAGTGGCGGCGGGTGAGCGCGGCCCGGCCCGTGTTTTGTTTCCGTTTCTCCCCCGGCGGCTCCGCGGTCCTATTTCCGTTTCGGGTTCAAACAACGACGCGGAGGAGCCGCGGGAAGCGGGGCCCACGGGAAGGTGGCGGGGAAAGGCCCTCGGGATCCAGGGTCAGGTGCTCTCGCCGCGGGGCTCGCCGAGGCCTTCCCGGCGTGTGGAAACTTATCCCCGCTTGTAAAAACCCTGTTTGGGCGAAAGCGTAACAGGATGTGGCGTCTTGTGGTTCTCCCCTTGCCGTGGTGAGAAGCCCCTCGAGTGCTGTGTCCGGTTCTGGGCCCCTTTCCGAGAAGGACACACAGGGGCTGTGCGAGTGGGGAGCAAGGCAGCGGAGCTGGGGAAGGGTCTGAGCTCAAGTCTGATGAGGAGGAGCTGGGGGCCTCATCCCGGGAAAATAAAGCACTTTTCTCTTTACAATCACAGACAGGAGGCTGCAGCCAGGTGGGGGTCGGGCTCTGCTCCTCCGCAAACCAATAATAAGAGTCTTAAGCTTTGGCAAGGGAGCTTTGGGTTGGACACTGAGAGGAATTTCTTCACTGATGGGGTGATGAGACATTGGAGCAGGCAGCCCAGGGAGGTGGTATTATTAGCATCCCTGGAGATGTTAAAGGAAAGACTGGATGTGGCACTTAGTGCCATGATCTAGTTGAAGTTGTGTTCGTTCAGTCATGATGATCTCGAATGTCTTTTCCAGCCTAACTGATCCCATGATCTTGCATACTTTGCTTCCTAATGCTCAGCCAACTACATGCTGTGCAGCCACAGCTCCCAGTTTCACTTCATTGTCTCACTTCAGGCTGTTAATAGGGAAGGTAAGGGCATCAAATGTGGTGTGAATTTCCCCCACCCTGTTCAGTGCTCCGCTGTCTCCATAATAAAACTGTACTGACTCACGAGTTGTAAAAGCTGATCTGTAAAGGACAGGCTATCTGCTTTTTATCTGCTTTGTGTTGGCATTTATAATTTCGATAATATGGATGGACAGGAACCATGTTCTGCACACACCAGAGCTTCTTTGGAGCACAGATAACTCCAGTGATAACTCAGCTGATTATGTGTATGAGCTCCAGAACTGGACCCCATTTCACAATTACCTGTTCACAATTACCCACAGTTACCTGATGGGATAGCAAACATAACTCAGAGAGTTTGTGCCTATTGCACAGGGGGCTCATTCCTTGCTTAACTCCTTGTGTTCTAGGAAAAGATAGATCTTAAACAGAACAGAGGGACTACTCTCCTTACTATAAGAGATACTGGAGTAGCACTGGGATGTCACACAAGAGAAAAAGGCTCTGTTGACTGGTGCCTTCTTGTATGTTGGTGGAGGTCAGATTTTGTCTTGGCTAACAGGTAAGCCTTAGGGCTTGTTAGGTTGAAGGAAAAAGTAGAAACGAGCAGAAATCGGCAGGCTGAACCTTCCAGGAATCAACCAGAGTTTTTATGCTCCTTTGAGCAAATGCTGCTCTTGCAGTGTTCCTGGCACATGAACCTTCTTGCCCCTCAGTAGCCTTCAGGGAAGGGTCAGGCAGCTCAGTCCCATCTGAACCTATGTTCACTTTCAAACTCTGCATGACGCTGTAGAAACAAACTGCTACACTTCACTTGAAATATTTATATCATAAGAAGTCTCTTTATGCTAGTGTAGGGAAGACTGAATAGTTTTCCCCTTTAGGCTTCTATGAACTTTAATGAGTTGATGTGTTTACAGTGTGTTATTCTTTAGAGCCATCTCCCTTCTTTGTGTCTGTGCTCAGCAGAGCCATTTTTCTTCCTCTTTGTGTACCTGCTCTTTGTGCCTGGGTTCCTCTTTCCTGTCCCTTCAGAAATGCAAAAATAAAGCAAAGCCTGAGAGATTGAACTATGAGCTGCCTTTGAAGGGGCGGTGAACAGTTACTAGTCCGGCTGCCAGTTTGGAGTCCAATCCATAGGGGCTTCTAAGTGCCTTAGCTAAGTTCATACTGTTACTGTGGGCAGTAATGTATTCTCACTCTGCATCACTCTGCATTTTTGAATATTTACTGTCAGAAATCTATAAAAATGGTGAGTTTTTTCTGTGAATTTGCACTGTTTTCTCAGTGAATAACATATGAATATGTCAAAGAACAGAAATCCCAGCCACACCCCTTTGTGGCCTTACTGGTAAACTCCCTTCATCAGAAAAAAAAAATACACCTTTGTTTTGTTTTTGTGTTTTTAATCTGATTGCTAATACAGAAAAGACATTCACCTCTTTTTTATCATACCAGTTCACTTCTTTGGGAGTTTTCAGTAAGGGACTTGGTTCAAGTTTTGGTTTTGAAATGTTTTTTAACAGACTGACAGATCGCCTGTAACGATGCAGGTATCCGTGCATTCAGTTATTTAAACCTGTCTGCATTCTTCAGAAGTTGTTTTTCAGTCTTTCCCTTTTATCATGAGACTAATATGCAAGATTAAGTGATACAGGAATTGGAGTCCTGGGGCCCTGTTCAGTGGGGATTTTCACAGAGCCAGATCTGTGAATGGGGTCTAGTGGTGAGATATTGCTAAGGTGATTTTTCTACTTCCTAACCTTGGTAGCTTCTTACAGAGTGAACCACATGCAGCACTTGATTTATTCACAACTGATCTTACAAAATAGTTTTTGAAGGAGATGATGAGTAGTTTGAATTTCTTTAGACAGTTTGTGTAGCAGCTGTAAAACATAGTTGGCTAATATTACTTCTGAGAAGTTTTAGAGATTAATACATATCCTTATTATCTTGTCTTCAGTAGATACTTGACTGGGGTTACAATACAGGATGTGATAAAAGGTATCTATTCTATCACCATTTGTTAAGGGTGGGGGCAGTGATCCTTATCTCCTCCAGATATTCTGCTAATGGGGCATCCATTTAAACCAGACAGGCAGTGTTCTTTATGTTTTCACAACTCACCCTTCCTCCAAGGAGGTATCTTCTGCTAATGGCCCATTGACTGATAAAATTAGTTCATCCCATTGGAAGTTGTTCCAGCCAGGGGGAAGAGCCCAACATTTCTTACCAAGATAAAACAGAGGTTTTGGGACACTAAGGCAGCCCTTTTTCTCCACTGGACTCCAGAGGGAAGCTGGATTTTTCTACATCACCACTGGACCTCTGGAGGGAAACTGCTTCAACTGAGCCACATCTGTCACTGCAAGAGGACTGCAGCCACCATTTAATGGGACTGCTACCAACAACCTGCCTGACGGGGTGCCAGGTTGTACTCTGACTTTGTCAGGGTTTGGGGTTTGTTTCTTTGTACTACTGTATTTCTATTTTAATTTCCCTAGAAAAGAACTGTTATTCCTAATTCCCATATCTTTGCCTGAGAGCCGCTTGATTTTAAAATTATAATAATTTGGAAGGAAGGGGGTTTACATTCTCCATTTCAAAGAGAAGTTCCTGCCTTTCTCAGCAGACAACTGTCCTCCAAACTAGGACAATACTGAGGCTAACAGTTGGATTTGGGATAAGGTACAGTAGTTTCACGAATACAAGCCGCACGGACTATAAGCCGCAT
>PYHW01010764.1:1098405-1112326 GCA_013186435.1 Turdus rufiventris | reverse complement strand
GCTGTGCCACACACCCAGAACCTCTCCTTTCCCCATTTAGTGTAGGGATCTGTGCAAGCCTGGCAGCAGAAACGCCTGGGGCTGTGGCCTCCACCCCAAAGGTGCTGGGCTTAATTCTCTTGTTGAATGCATTCTTTGCCCAAAGCTCAGACTTATCTCTGTTAACTTGAAGTCCAGGTCCTCAGTCAGGTGGCCCATTCAGGGTGCAGTGCTCTTCCATGTAGCTCTTGTTCCCCCCTTTTGCTATAACAGGTAAAAGTCCTTCATAAAGATGTTTAAGCCATAAACCATAACATTTCAGTCTCCCAGCAGGTAGAGAGAACTGAGGCTGGTTAGATTAACCAATCTTTAAGAGCCTATTCTGGAGAACTGATTCTGAACCACTTACTGGTTTCTTACTGGTTTAAGTTCCTTGTGTGGTTTTACCACTTACAGACTAAATCTGTGTGCTTTCTGATTTCCTTATGTCTAAATGAAGTGAGCCCAGCTGTGTAAGGTCATTGTTACAGCGTGAGTCCCATAACAATGACATTTCTGAATGCCTGTGCCAATACTGTCATTGTTGTAGTGCAGGACAACCATGCCATGTGACTCGTAGTTCCTTCAAGGCTCCATGCTGCTGTACTTCCTTCTGGTTGTCCCTTTTATGTGTTAAGCTTGTTATTCTTGTGGTGACTGGTGAAAAGACAGAAAGTTGCTATGTATGAGCGTGAGCATTTTTTTCTTTCTGTTTTCCCTGTCTGTTGAGTTTTTATGTTTGCTTTTAACTTGAATATCTTTTAAATACTGTCCAGGCAAAGCAAATAAAATTACTCTACAAGCAAGTTAACAATATATAATATTCTAACCACGGCTTACTCTCTTGAAAAAGGTGATCTGAATCTTGGTATTTACCTGAGCTTTTTAGTGGTGACAGGGTGAAAGAAGAGTTACACGACTGAAAAATTAATGAGAACCCAATTTAGAAACTGGCTGTCTACTCAAATCAAGAGTACTCAAACTAATACTGCATGATATTAAGATTTCAGAGTCAGTATTACTTTTTATCTGCTTTGCTTCTAACTTTTATTAAGCTTTCCTATACCTGCTCTATTAACATGTAGGTAGTGATCTATTATATTAATTTGCTCTTTAAGCATCGTTGAGCAAACCTACACCACCGCAGAATTTGTGAGTCAGGCTATTGACATCAGTGAACCCATTGGAAATCTTAAGAAGTTGCTGGAACCCAGACTGCAGTGTTCCTTGGATGCACATGAAATTTGTCTGCAAGATATCCAGGTAAATTGAAAGGTTATGAAAGATTTAACTTTTCATGGAGAAGTGTTTTTACATACTTTTTCCCTTTTTTCCGTTGTCTGTGGAATTCATGCTTCATGTGAAATACTAACTTCAATGAAGAGTGTAATTTTATGTCAGGTTCATTATCATCAGACCATTTAATATATACACACTAGTTCAGTGTGAATACAATCCAAATATTCTTGGAATTCCTGATGTGAGGTTAAGAAACTACCTTGGAAATGAAAGAGGAATGAGGGTGATGACTACTTTGTCTTGAGGTAGCCCACATCATTGGTTGCTGCTGGAGCTTCCATAAGCCTAATCTTGTTTTGAATCTGAATGAGAAGGTTTCTTTATTATTGAGGTGTAGAGGTAGCAAAGCATTACTCAAGAAATCCCCCCGTTTTTAGAGGCATTGCCACATGTTGTACAGTATAACTGCTTTGCATTTAGCTATGTGTTTTATTTGAAGTTACAGTCAGACAACTGATTGTAAACAACAGGAAAATATTGTTGCAAAGATAAGAATTTTTATGTAGGTGTTAAAAATTCAGAGAAGGAACTGTAGCTAGTTTTCAGGTAGTGAAGGTTTTACTTTGCTTCTTTTAGGCCAAAAAAAAATTCCTGTAGGCAAAAATATCTTGAATAGAGTGGCAAGTTTCAAATATGATAATTTTTTTTCTGTTATGTACTATATCTACACAGTACTAAAAATATTTGCACACTTCTTCAGAATATTTGCCACAGGCACCAAATGTTTCTGAAGTTTAAAGGAGAATAAGTTTATATTAATTACGAGACTAACACATTTTTTAATTTTTAAATTTAATTTTTAATGCTGTTATCAAGCTGGACCCAGATCGAAGCCTTTTTGATCAAGGAGTGAAAACAGATGGAACAGTGCAACTCAGTGTGCAAGTAATATCTAGGCAAGGTAAGCAGTTACATTTGTTGTACAGACAAACTAATATTGCAGGAATACTTGAGAGCAAACCTAATCTCCTATTCCTAGCTGTAAAATTGAGAAAATCAATGAGTGGTTGCAGAGCTTCAGAATTTCTTTTTCATTGTGTACTGTAGTTTTAGGCAGTAAAATTAAAATAAATGTCATGGACAAATGCTATTGGAAATGTATACATACATGCAGACTGTGTAAGCCTTCTGTCATACCCTAAAAACTCTCTACAAATCCATTTTCCACATTGCAGTAAGTTAAATGTCAGATTGTTAATTCACATTTTTTTCTTACAAGGTGTTTCCTCTACAAAGACTCATTGCTTTGATCTCCATGTTTGTATTGTGGATAAAGCATTAAGTTCTTTTGACATGTAGTTTTATGACACACAGTGAATTATTTTGTTGAGCTATAATGAGCTGTACCTCTCTAGAAGCTTTTTTCTTTACTTTCTTTTTTGAAGATCAAAAATAGAATCTTAACCCTTAGTGGCTTCCCTTACCCATTTTTGTATGATTTTGAAAGAAACTTGTGTTGCGCATGTTAATTTTTCATGGGCTAGATAAAACTCTCTCCTAAGTAAGGTATTTGTTTCCTTTTTCTTCATGTTTGCTTCTTCACCTAATCAACCATTTAGTGATTGTCAACATATTTTTCACATCCTGGATTTCACATTGCTGAGTTTTGTACTTTAGGGTCTTTGTAATGTTTGTTCCCTTCCTAATATGTTTTCAAGCTGAATGTCTTTTAAAATCTAGAGGAATACTTATCTGAAAAAAGACTTGTTTTTCCCTATTTGTAATACAGGTACATACTCCATCTGTTTTCCCTTACAAACTATGACTGGGTTGTGGATTTGGTGTTTAAGGCTGTTAACTGCAGAACCATCTCATGCTGTACTTTAATATAGATTAGACAGAAAGGATGCAAAGTAATATCTTTACAGAACAAGTTGCTGAACTTACTCTGGCCTATGATGTTCTGCACATCCTACTTTCATCAGCCTAGCCATGGTCAAGGTTTTCCAACTCATGATAAAATAGAATTGTAAAGATTCTTTTTAAATGTGAAAATATGTTTGATAAAAATCTTTTAAAAAGTGTATGTCACAAAAATCGAAATGATTTTGAAAAATCTTCTGTGCAATGTCAGAAAATTGGTGAGGCACCAGCTGGACAGAGCACCTTGGAAGACAACAGAGAAGGTGGTGATACAAAGCATCAGTGAATGTGTTCTTTCTTGCTGCAGAACAGATACAGAGATACCTTGTTAGCTCTGTGATCTGATATCTGAAATGACAGACATAAAGCTGAAACATGAATAACTGATGAAGCCTAAAATGAAGTGAAATATTTTCTAGGTTTCTTTGTAACTTGCTGTTTAATGCATTGCCTGCTGCAGGAGTACGGAAAGAAAATGTTAACTGCTTTGTGTAGACCCCAGAGATATCAGGGAAATGTTGTAAAGGCTGAAAGAAATGCCTTATGGTTGGAGTAAAGCTGGATACTTGTTCTGGGTCCTTTTGGAAGTTGCTTTTTCTATTTGCTTTGGGGTTTTCTATTTGGTATATTTCTTACAGACCAAAGTACATGTACTTTATGCTCATATGCTGAACATTCTGTTCAAGGTCTGTGAAATAGATCACTTAAATAGAACAGGGAGCTGTAATTCTGGGGGAAGAAGGAGGGACAGCTTTGCTACTCACCTTACTGAAGTATATGCTCTATAATAGAGTATGTCATTCTAATTAAGGACACTTGCAGAAATTTAATGACACTTCTGTGTCCTGCTTCTTTCCTGTGTTTACTAAACCTGCTAATCAGAAAGCTTTAAAGCAATGTTTTTGTCATATTTGCATTACTGTCTTTAAGTTTTGTGTTGTTTCCATGCTTAGGAATAGAGCCCAAGTTGAACATCCTGGAAATTGTGAAGCCTGTGGAGACTGTGGAGGTTGTGATTGATCCAGATGCTCATCATGCAGAGGCTGAAGCTCACCTTGTTGAGGAAGCTCAAGTGATAACCTTGGATGGAACAAAACATATTGCAACAATTTCAGATGAAACATCTGAGCAAGTGACGCGATGGGCAGCAGCACTGGAAGGTTACCGGAAGGAGCAGGAGCGCCTTGGAATCCCTTACGGTAATAGTGCACAGCTATGGGGGTGTCCAGCTGGGGGCTGGGCTTTGTGTTCTGTGTGGGCTTGGTGCTCAAGGCCCTCAGAGAAGGAAACCTGTGTTATGGGTTAGTGCAGTGCAAATAATCTGCATGAGGGAATTGTAGAATAATGGAATGGCTTGGGTTGGAAGGGACCTTAAAGATCATCTGGTTCCAATCCCCTGCCATTGGTAGGATCAACTTCCACTAGAGCAGGTTGCTCCAAGCACTGCCTAGCTTGGCCTCAAACACATCTAGGGATGGGGCAGCCACAGCTTCTCTGGGCACTGTGCCTGGGCCTCCCCACCCTCACAGGGAAGAATTTTTTCCTAGTACCTGGTCTAAAGACCAAGGATAAGCTTATAATAGTTTCATTAAATGAGTGGTTTTGTGCCGTAACTACCTTGTCATTGCACTTTTTAGGAAGCACTTTTCTTCCAGTCCTCTTTAAAAATGTGTGTGCTAGCAATAAAGCTCTTCAGGTGTGTGTGAATTGAATAGACTCAGTATTGGGGCATTTCCAGTAGAGTTGCTGAAACAAATTGTTCATGGACTGGAGGATGCTGAATATCCTGTTAAATCAGATTTTGTGTGAGAAGCTGTGCTGGGCTTCATCATACTGGAGGAAGATAATTCAGAACTGAAAATAAATGTTCTTCTAAATGATCATCTTTTTTTGAGCTAGTGTTGTTATTTTGCCGGTTGCTCTTTTAATGTTAACTTAAAAAGACATCTCTGAATGTCTGTTTAAGATTGAACTGGAACTGGGGGATGTAGACCTGTATCATATTTGGGAGATTATCCAGCTGAATTGCTTCTTATCACTGGCAGAAAAGTACTGTCAAGGCATATTCAGGAAGCTGTTTTATGTAAGCTGACCTGTAAAACTGGAATATATTTGGCAAGGGGGATGTTTGGAAGGGTTTAAGAATTCCAGTCAAGTCACAGGTCTTTGCAGGACATGTAGCTTTCCAGTATTTCGAGCCTATTTTTGATAACTAAAGCAAAGGCTTTCTAATGGCTTTTTAATTTTCTCATTGCTAAAATAGTTTTCCTCGTGTTACGTTGGTTGATAATCAGGGATTTGATGTGGAATATTTAAAAAAAAGAAGTGAGGATTATCAGAAGCACACTAATACTTTTCATCGTGCTTTCATATTAATATTAGAAAAAAATGACTTAAACCAATGTTGTTGAGGAATATTTTTAATAAACTTTAATAATGTTGATGCTTTAAGAAAACCCAATAACCCACAACTGTGGCTTTGAAAGTTTAATGATTTTTTGGGGCATAGGAGTGCAGATTTTTCAGGAAAATCATACTAGTTCATTATGACAGAGATCAGATATCCGTGGATTACAGATAATAGTGTTCTCTTGATATCCAAAAAAAAAAAGTGCTAAATTACAATCCCAGAAAGAATAATATTTTAAATGTTTTCTGAGTAGACATTATAGGGACTTGGGCTGAAGTAAGGTGCCCCTAGGTTCTGCATTATAATCCTAAATTATTTCTTGAATCTTTTCAGAAGACAGGATGTGTTGATGTTAAGAGTCAAGGCTAGTCAATAAATAATCATCCAGAAAAGTAATGGTTTGTTGTCTTCATCCTTATAGGCTTCTGTGCTTTGCTGCAAATGGAAAACTAGCTTTTAGTAGGTCTTTAAAATCTTGTGACTATCCCTTTGTTGTGTTTTAGGTGGGTTTTATTAGAGATTATAAATATTTTTCTGTTAAAAGAATTTCTGCTATTGGAATCCAAATATTTGGTACCTAGAAGGAAGGAAAATATTAATTGCTAAGAGAAATAAACGCTGAAAATGGAACAGCAGAAAGCTTGGAAATCACAGAAGTAGTTAGAGAAAGTAATGATTTTTGTTTCCTTGCAGATTTGGTTCTGTCCGTAAGAACAAGTTAGCAGCTTTTTGATGAAAGTTCACTGCTGCTGCTGTTTGTAGATCAACCCCCTTGTGGTGGGTCTTTTGCCACAGGATTACATTGCATTTTTTTAGGTAGCATTAGTTAAAAATGATACCTGTCTTTTGTTAACCAAAATTAAATTTGTAGCTCCTAGATAAATGTTTGTAGAATTAGGATACTTTGCTTTCTCTAATTCTTAATTTTCTTAATTTTTCTTAATTCTTAATTTTATTTATTTTAAATTTTAAAATAAAAAATTGTCAAGGTGACATCTGCTTGGGATATCAGAATTTAAAAATACATAATCACTCTGCTTCAGTGAAAAGTAGATGTTCCTACTTTAGTTTCTGGTTCTTACATGTTGACATATTTTAATGTATTATATACAACATTAACATCCCAAAACCTGATGCTCTGGCTGGCAAAGTCATGCAGGAACAATTACTTGCCTCTGGCAGGGCAATGCTCAGCCAGGCTCTGTGCAAGGGATACTTGAGAAAAAGCTGGTCCTCAGTTTTATTGCTCAGGATTCCCTGTAGTGTGGAATGTCCTTTTGGTCAGTTGGGGTCAGCTCTCCCTCAGTTTGCACACCCTGCCTGCTCACTGGAGTGGCTGAATGAGAAACAGAGCGGGCCTTGCACTGGAGTCCAGTAGTCTGGCCAGGTTATTCTAGATATTCCATATGTGGAGGTTTTAATGTTGAATATCAAATTTACTTGAAAATCACTGATACTATATGGGATTTCTGGTTTAGTAGATTGATACGAGGTACCGTAAAACCCAGCACAAAGGTGAGATAGATGAATACAACGGTTGCTGAACATCACACAATCCCAATCCCAACAAGATTCCTGGGACAGGTATCTATAATATACTCACCAGCACAAGATTAGGTGTTCCTGATGGCCAGGAAGGAGAACATGGGTTGCAACCAACTCAAGCCCATTGTTCTCTTCAAAATTCTCTTACTCGTTTTGTGGTTTTTATGTTCTCTGTGTTGGGCTGAACCACGTCTTCATGGCCTCTGCAAGCACTGCTCAGCAGTAGACAAAACATCTCAGCCTTTAATTAACAGTGGTTTCAGTCACCAGCCTTAAAGTAGAGCACAGTAGAGACTTCTGGGAAGAAAATAATCCATCCCAGATATAGCCAGTGGTGGTTTGCATCAGCAGAAGCTGAGATGATGTGAATGAGTTTACAATGTAGTGTTTTGTCACAATCACAAAGTGATCAACATTTCTGAAGAAGAGTATCCTTCTGTGAGAGAAAGTACAGTAATTTCATGACTATTAGGTACACCCTTCTGACTAAAATTTTCCCTTGAAACCGGAAGTGCGCCTTATAGTCCAATGCGCCTTATATAATGGACAAAGTTACGAAATTTGCCAACCTGGAAGTGTGAGCTGCAACTGGGGGGCAGTGCTGCGGGAGCGCCGTGTCACAGTGCGGGTGTGGGAGCAGGTGGCCGCAGCCAACAGGTGCCGCGCAGAAAGGGAGGGAGCTGCCGCCGGCCCCAGCAGCCGTGCGGGTAGGGAGGGAGCCAGTGCCGGCCCCGGTTGCCGTGCGGGGAGAGAGGGAGGGGGTGCCAGTCCTGGATGCCACGCGGGGAGAGAGGGAGGTAGCATTGGTCCCGTGAGAGCCGCACGGGGAGAGAAAGGCACCGCCACTGGCCTGGCGCGAGCCGTGTGGGGACGGAGGGAGCAGGTGGCCACAGAAGCCATGAGTTGCGGCCACCCCGAGCCAACCCAGACCGTGGGCAGCCCCGAGCCGCTGCCGCCCTGATCTATGCCTCGCCAGCTGGTGCCGCGGGCAGGTGGGAGTGCTGAGGCTCGCGGCATGGGGAGGGCACCTGGGGCTGTGTTTAAAGGCTACGCTAATCTGTGAAAAATGTTTACCAATTGAGCACCTGCCAGTAAACTCTGCAATTGTGCAATTCCATTCCTATTTTGTTACTTTCTTGCGTGTGGCACAGCTCCAAAAAAAAAGTGCGCCATATAGTCTGGTGCACCTTATATAATGTACAAAGTTGCGAAATTTGCCGACCCCCAGGGGTGCGCCTTATATTCCAGTGCGCCTTATGGTTGTGACATTACAGTACTCTTTTTTTGAAGCTAAAGACCTGTGGAAGAGGAAAATTTTTTTTTGTCTTTGAAATATGTCAGGCACAGTTCTGATGTAAAAGCTTTCTCTGAAGAAAATTGTTCTTTCACCCTTTCCATCCCCCCCACCAACCCACACCATTCCATCGCCATTTTAAGTGCAATCATCAACTGTCCAGGCAGATTTGGTCTTGGTAACTCTCTTTCTTGATGTTGTGCTTTTATCTTTTGGAAATTATTCTTTAACTGAAGAGGAACCCTGCAGTGTATGATGAGGTGATTTGCAGTTTTATCCATCTTTTCCAGACCCAGTTCAGTGGTCGACAGACCAGGTACTCCACTGGGTGGTGTGGGTGATGAAGGAGTTCAGCATGACTGACATCGACCTGAACGCACTCAGCATTCCTGGGCGGGACCTCTGCAACCTCAGCCAAGAAGATTTCTTCCAGCGGGTCCCACGGGGAGAAATCCTCTGGAGCCACCTGGAGCTTCTTCGAAAGTGTATGGCAGTTTGGTTTGGGTTTTGTTTTTTTTTTGGCTTTTTTCTTGAACTATGAAATCAATTATGAGCAGTCATTTTTCATTTACTCAGTATTGGGGATAAAAATGAGGGTATCAGTACAAGATAAGAGGAGGTATTGCAACATCTGCTGCCCTGAAACACTGCCTGCATACTAAACATTGCCTTTTATCAAACCTCATAATTGGTAGAAGGTAGTGAATGATTATTCCACCTTTGTTTTTTAAAAAGCTTCATAGCTTGTACCTCTACTGAATATGTTAGTTCTATAATTAAATATTGATTGTGAGTTATTAAATGTACATTTCTGTGTCATATTGGAGTGTAGATTATTAAGCACAGAAGGTGAAATCCTTAGATGGTACATTACACAGCTGCTAAATGGTGCATTGTATGTGCATAATAGAGAAACATATGTGTGCATTTCAGATGTACCATACTTGGATGTAAATTGCTAGACTAATAACTATTTCTGTCTTCATTTACATAATATTGCTGGAGGTTTTTGGGGATGGAGAATGCATAAGGCAGTGAATTTTCCATGTGCACTCCACTAAAAATTGAATGACAGATGTTAAATGTCTCTACTTGTAAGACCATGAACTATAGGTGTCTCTTGCAGACTGATACCAAATTTTTATTTCCTCTCCTCTATGAAATATGAAAGTTTCAGTTCTTCAGGTGACTTATTTGTGGGTTAAATATAAAGCTGCTGGATTTTTTTCCACTTTGTAGATGTGTTGGCTAGCCAAGAACACTCTGGAGAAATAGCAACTGTTACAATTGATCAGCGTAAGTATTTCTGTCAGCATTAATTCACACAATTCACTGTTTGCAGGTTTAGCACTGTACTGTGATTCAGCAGTATGATAGTACAGCATCTAAGAAAATCACTTGAGAGAGTATTTTTCCTTGGGGAAGGGAGGAGGATATATTTTAAGCTTCAAAACATAACGTTGAGTTTCTGTATGTTTTGTTACTAGCTGAAAGGTAGTGTTAGACCTGAGCTATGGAAGTTTCTGACTTTAATTTTGATGGTATATTTTCCACTTTCTTGAAATAAGTTGTCTAAGATACATATTGGAGGGTTTTAGTTGTTTCAGGAGTCTAGGTTATATATTGCATTAATGAATGGATCTATTTAAATATTAATTTCAAATAAAAAAGTATTTCCAAAAACCAAAGGGGTCTGTGGAAGAGATGATTTGCTTAGAAACCAATATTAGAAATAATACATTAAAGTAACTTCCAGTTATTTGAAGCTCATTGTTTCAGCTAAGCAGTGTCATCAGTTGTTAAAATGAATCAATCTTCAGTACACCATTGCAGTAGAAGGTGTTTGCTCTTTGAGTATCAAGCATGAAGGCTGTGCAGTGATGTAGAGAAAAGGCCATTAGGGCAGGTCATGTGGGAGCAGCATGAAGATGAAAACAAGGGCTTGAGAGAGTTTGGGATCCGTTTGTGGAAGCATGTAATGCACATGATAATAAACTAAAGCTGGTGTTTTATCTGTAATGTGACACTTCTGCAATGTGTTCAAAACTACAGTTTTCATATAAGAGGTAAAAAGGTCTTTAAATTATTCTTAGCATTGTGACTTAGTGCAGTGTGCTTTTTTAGCAAAGGATAAAAAAACTAGCTTCTAATTGTTATGATAATACAGGTAATAAATAAAATATGCCTATTTCTGTGCCAGCAATTTATAATTGATGCTCTGCAACATTCTCTGCTCTACAGCTGTGCAGATTATACCAGCGTCTGTGCAGCCTACTACCCCAACCACCATCAAAGTGATAAACAGCAGTGCAAAGGCAGCTAAAGTACAGAGAGCTCCAAGGATCTCTGGGGAAGATAGGAGTTCCCCTGGGAACAGAACAGGTATTGCCTCCATTATTTTTACATGCTAATGCACTGAACACTGACCCATTAATCTGAATTCCAGTTTGGTAAAACACATCTTTGTAGTTCCAAACGTGAGGTTTCTAGGAATCTGTGTGGTGTGAAGGGAACCATAGGTACAAAAATCTGTGGTAAGCAGGGGCAGCCCTGGCAGGTTGATCAGCTCACACAAACACTATGTTAACATGATACTGCAATTTTTCCATCCTGCAGCAAATAAAATGCATCAATTTCCCCATCACTTAACAGTGCATCCTCTCAAACCACTGCATAGCATTTATTCAAGCTTTTAACTTCTTTCCTTTTGCAGAAGGGGAAAAAAATAAACTCATGTTGTAAAATGTAGCCTAGCTGATACTTGGACTGTCTATTGTGCTCCTCTGTTTTTCCCCAATCTGGTGACTTCAAAATTGATAATGTTTCATGTTTCTTGTATCTTCTTCTTCTCTGTATCTCATTGAGAATTTAGGAATTTAACTGTGGGTACTTGAGTTAGAACGAAATCTTAATGATTGGATGTGAAAGATGCTACACTGATGTAAGCTGAGGCTTTTGTGTTTCTTGTATTTCGTGTTGAAAATTTGAGACCAAAATTTTTTTTTTTTAAACATCTTCTATTACACGTATGTGTGTATATGAAGATAAATAACCAGGTCTTGCTAAATCTGTTCTATTTTAAAGATAGATATGCATCTAAATTGTTATATTGGGGATTTGGGTTTTTTTAAGTTCTAGGGGAAGATTTATGTGAAATCTTGATTACTTTTTTTTTCTTGTATTTGTCTTTTTTGATAAAAATGGGTACTGATGACTTTGCAGGGAAATGTTTGTGAAAGAATCATTAGAAGGGATTAATTAAGTGGAAGTTTTCCTTCCATCATATAGTCTGTGCTGGTCTGTTTTAATATGTTGGTTGCAAGTTTTTAGCCATGAGTGGAACATAAAAAGAACAAGTTGAAGTGAAACCTGTTATTTGTGTTTTAACAGGGAACAACGGCCAGATCCAGCTGTGGCAGTTTTTGTTAGAACTTCTCACTGACAAAGATGCTCGGGACTGTATTTCTTGGGTTGGTGATGAAGGAGAATTTAAATTGAATCAACCTGAACTGGTTGCACAGAAATGGGGACAGCGCAAGAACAAGCCCACAATGAACTACGAGAAGCTTAGTCGGGCTTTGAGGTAAGAAATTTGAGGAACTCAATGGGGTTTGATTTGCTTTCGTTTGGCTACCTCATTTTTAATTAACATAATGCAAAACTTTCAGCTTTTTTGGTAAAGGCATAACCTAATCTTCTGAAGCTCATCCTTGCAATGAGATTCTGCTCGTCTTAGGGGAGGGTATTTGCTGGGCTTTTTGCCTTTGTTTTGAGAGTTTTCATTTTTAAAGAAGCTAGTAGAATAACTTATTTTTTCAAAATCATTAATTTGGGTTGCTCACTTCCAGAAATGCACCTCTTTTTTATTTGTCTTCAACATTTGTGCTTTTAGTAGCATGCCAAACAATATTGATTATTGGTGAAAGATACAGAATTGTGGGAATTGCTAACTTATTTTTATGTTCTACTGTCTGTGTTCTTCTTGTTCTTGTTATGGAATAAAGCAGGTTCTCCTCTGTAATTGTTAGTGGCTTTCTGTATGTAAGAATCTCTTCTAACTTCAAATATTCATTGTTTCATTTCATTGTTCTTATTGTGTGGATCTTAAATTGAAAAATATAGTTGACAACTATGTTTCAACAGTCTGAATTCCAACATCAGAGTGATCTGAAGAAATGGAAGTGTTTCAGTGTCTTCATTTCATTGTGATTTTGTAGTTTGACACTGATAAAAGAGACTTTTGTTATTGATTCACTGTGAGGTACTTGAAGAGGGGGAAGAATACAGGTACCTCAGTTTTAGACTACAGTAGTTTCACGAGTATAAGGTGAACACTTTTGACTAAAATTTTGGTCCGAACCCAGAAGTGCGCCTTATAATTAGGTGTGCCTTATATAATGTAGAAAGTTATGAAATTTGCCAACCCGGAAGTGGGAGCCGTGGCCGCCCTGACTCACGGCAGCCCCAGCGCTGCAGGAGCCCCGTGCTGCAGCAGCCCTGGTGCCACGGGAACCCTGGGCTCAGGGCTCCTACAGCGCCAGGGCTGCCGCAGCTCGGGACGACCACAGCTCTCACTTCCAGGTTGGTTTGGGGTGGCCACGGCTCCTGTGGCACGGGGCCCCCGCGGTGCTGGGGGTGCTGCGGCACAGGGCTCCTGGAGTGCTGGAATGGCATGAACTGGCAGGATTGCAACGCAGCTCGCGCTTACGGCATTGCAGTACGGCTTGGGCTGACAACATCACAGCGCAGCTTGGAGCACCAGGGCAGCATGGGCTGGTGGGATCACAGCGCGGCTCATACTTTCAGCATCGTGGCGCGGCTCCGGCTGACGGCATCGCAGCGCAGCTCAGAGCACTGGGGCGGCATGGGCTGCAACTATTGCAGCGTGGCTCATGGTTACGGCATCGCATCGCAGCTCGGATTGCTGGGGAGTCACGGGCTGCTGCCATCGTAGCGCGGCTCGGAGCACTGGGGTGGCACGGGCTGGAGGGATCGCGGCATGGCTCGTGCTTACGGCATCGCGGCACAACCCGCGCTTACGGCATCACAGTGCAGCTCAGAGCGCCAGGGCGGCACAGGCTGTGGCCATCACAGTGCGGCCTGCGCTTACGGCATCACAGCACAGCTCGGGCTGACAGCATCACAGCGCAGCTCAGAGCGCCAGGCAGCATGGGCTGGCAGGATCACGGCGTGACTCGAGCTGATGGCATCGCGGCATGGCTCAGGCTGACGGTATCGCAGTGCAGCTTGGAGCACTGGGGTGGCACGGGCTCCTGGCATCGTGGCACGGCACTGGCTCCTGGCACCACAGGGCAGCATGGGCTCCCAGCACTGCCAAGCAGCAGAGGCGCCCGGCACCAGCGGCAGCCCCGAGCAGGGCCAAGCCCGCCCAAGCTGAGCCAGTAAATTCCATGATCGCGCGGTTCTGTTACTGATTCATTACTTTGTTGTGCGCAGCGCAGATCCTCACTGCAAAAAAAAAAAAAAAAAAA
>PYHW01010764.1:1085123-1098355 GCA_013186435.1 Turdus rufiventris | reverse complement strand
ACTTATGGTCGTGAAATTACTGTACTTTTCCCTGATTATTTCAGTCTCTGGAATAATTTAAAATTCATCCATGTTCTTTGAAATTGTTGAGAGTGAACTTCAGATTTCTTATTCTGATATCATTAAATATATTTATCTTGATTTGTTTTCAAGAAAGATGCAACTTTTAAGAGTTCCTGAGCCTCAGGTCACTAAAAGCAAGGAGGAGCACTGGTAGATGCCTACTCCTGATTTTCCCTATGTGTTAGGTTTCAGTCTGTTGGAGTCTATTCCTGTTCTAGATGGATCTTTAGTCTGGTCTTATATGGCTGTTCTTGCATTATTTATGTATTAATTAGAATGTTAATTTTTTTCACGGAATCACAGACTCTCTTGGGTTGGAGGGGCTGCAGGAGGTTTCTGGTTGAATCTCCTGCCCAAAACTGGAGTTTCCAGTACAACTCTTCGCCAGCCTGTATTGTTCGAATACCATTCCCATGTTTCCAACCCATGTAGCTCTGAGTCTGTGTACTAAAGGCATATGGGAAAACCTTCTGATACATAAAAATTATGTAAACCATGCTGATGTTTTTGGGTTTCATCAACACCTCCACAGAGGATGCCAAAGGCAGCTGAAGAACTTTGGAATAATGTTCATATCAGTGGGATATTAAACACCAATTTGCATAAATTACTATTAGAAAAGTTTTGCATTTCTATTTTAGTCACAGAATTACAGACATCACATTCCTCAAAGTGGTGTCATTTTGGCAGCTGCATCAGTATTGGCGTGTTTTCTAACAGTTTAATGTCTGAAGGGATATTTAATGCCTCTTGCTACTCCTGTGATAAACATTGTTGCCAAGCTAAAGTTAAATAAATGATTATGTGTTTTGTTTACTAATGTATTGAAATCACTATGTCACTTATTGATTAATACAGGAAATTATGTTGGTATTAATGAGAAATATGCTCCCTCTTCTGCCCAGCTGTAGGAAAAGCAGACATACAGAAACTAGGGCAGAGGGGCAGAAAGGGAAGAGCAGCTTTTTTTTGTTATACATATCTTGGTAAATGTTCTAAAAATCCAGGTCTATTTAGTTATCCTGTAGGGAGGTGAGACTTGAGGAAAAATAATTAATCTCCTGTATTCTTCTGAAACAAAGTTTCCACGTGTCTTGGAATGTTCCAGTAACTTTGAGAATTTGCATGGGTATTTAATTTTATTTGTTTTTAGTTTTCTATCTTTTTGAGTAGGCAAATCTTGTAATTAGAAGTGGGTTCAACATAATATTGAAAACACTCTTTTGCCACATTGACTGATTTTAACTTGAGTGTTTTGAACCTGAGATGTGGGAATCTTGCATGTTTTGGGCCTTCATCTAAACATGATCTAATTTCTTGTGGTCGCTTTCCTATCTGATCATATCAGTAATGTGGACTAAATAATTCAAAGTATAGTCCATTTTTTAGAACATTTTTCTACAGCATTTTTTGAGACAGGAATGGTTATATTTGATTGTAACATAACTGTACAGAGTTAAATAACTTCACAAAAATTAAAAATAACTCTGTACAGAGTTAGCTAACTTTAAAAAAATGATGGCTGCTGCCACTTGACATATGCCATTGCCATGTACAGTAATTTCACGACCATAAGGCGCACCGGACTATAAGGCGCACTTTTTTTTTTGCTGCGAAGATCCGGGCCACGCATAACAAAGTAATGAATTAGTAACAGAATCCCGTGATTGTGGAGTTTACTGGCTCAATTTGCAAACATTTTTCACAGATTGCTTTAAACGCAGCCCCAAGTACCCTTCCTGTGCGCGGAGGCCGGCACTCCTACCTGACCCCAGCTGGCAAGGCGGGGCTCGGGATGGCCGCGGCTCGCTGCTGCGGGTCCCGGCTTCCCCTGCCCAGTAGCCGCAGCTGCCGCAGGCCCAGGCACTCCCGCCTGGCGCTGGCTGGCGGAGCTTGGCTTGCGGTTCAGCCGCTGCAGCCCCCGGTGGCTCCACCCCACTGCGCCCAGACTGGGGGCAGCGCCACCTGGCTTCTGTTTCCCCTGGGCTGGCGTCACCCAGCTTCTTGTTCCGCCCGGCTTCTTGTAAGTGTAGAGATGCAGAGTAGGAAACAGAGGAGTTGAGGGAGGCAGGTGGTAGTTTGAGGGGTAGAGTGAGGAGAAGGACTGAAAATTAAACTTTTCTTGTAATTGTGTGTCAGAAACTCATGAGAGCTTTAGCAAACAAACCACATTGTCTTTACTCACAGAGCAAAAATAAGCCACTCTGGCACTTTCTGTACACCATGACAGACCTTTGTGGCTTCTTGCATGATCTCAGTAACCAACATTGTTTTCTACACAGCCTTTCATCTGTCTTTGGTCCTACTGCTTAGGTCCTGACCCTCAAAAGTAAGAAATTAAAAGGCTTTTTTTTTTTCAGAGCTTGAGATGTCTGAAGAATTTGCTTGGATTCTTAGTTACCTCTTTTTCTCTAGAGCTGGGAGTCAAAAGTTTGTCCTTTAATTGACTTAATTTTGCTAATGAACAAGAATCATCTCTGCTTTATGAACATGTCATAGAATTGAGTTTTAGATAGTCAAGAAATCTGTGTTCATTTGTTCTGTATTTGGGTGATGGTTTGAGGAATTTCTGTCGTGAGTTGTGTTGGTTGAGTTTTTATTATTTTCCGGATTTATCACAACCTTGTCAAGCTCATCAAATCCAAGTTACATCCCAGTCACTTAAGTTTCCTTAATGAGAAATGTGACACACATTCTATTGAAGCTTGTAGTGAGAGAAGAACAACAACAAAACTACAAAATTCTAATTTCTGATTTATTGGTGTGACCTAAACTGTCTCTGGAGCTGGGGAGGGGGGTTCATGTAGACCTTGTGATCTCACTATTTCTGCCCAATCTGATAATAATTTTGTCATACAGTGTAAAATATATTTACAGCTAGAGAACTCAACTGTAGTTGTAAATAAAGGCAAAGATGTAGTTGTGACAGCATATGAATTATAACAAAAAAACCCCCAACAAAACAACCAAAAAACTCCAATGAAAACAATCAGAAACTAAACTGACAAAACCCCAAAAATCCAACCCATGCCTTTATAGTTCTATTTCCATCTTTGAAGGCAATATGGAGAGAATAGCTGCTTTCATATAAGCTGGTTGGTAATTTTGAACCTGTTTCCAGCATTATTTTTTTTTCTTCAGAAAAGCAAAGCAAAAGACAATAATAAGGGGAAAGACAATATTTTCTTATTAAGGTAAAGCACTCTATATAAGACATCTTCCCTGCCAAGCTGTTTTTAAACTGCTCTAGGACTTATTCCTGAGCTGGTGCTTCCAGTGGCCTGTAAAATAATTACTGTATTTTGTTTCTCCTTAATATACCAAGGTACAGAGACAATTTTCAACACTGCCCTTTTCTCATATAAGAAAATGCCTAAACAACATCTTGATATATGAAATTACGAGAATCTCAATGAGAAAAATAATAATATTTTAACCTCTGGTGACCTTAAGTAAGTAATGGATCCATATGAAAATTGCAGATGCTAAAATTCTCTGTTGCTGATTTCTATTTTGCAGGTATTACTATGATGGAGATATGATCTGCAAGGTGCAAGGCAAGAGGTTTGTGTACAAATTTGTGTGTGACTTGAAGACTCTGATTGGGTACAGCGCAGCAGAGCTGAACCGCTTGGTCACGGAGTGCGAGCAGAAGAAACTGGCCAAGATGCAGCTCCATGGCATTGCACAGCCAGTTACAGCAGTGGCACTGGCTACAGCATCCCTGCAAGCAGAGAAAGATAATTAAGCACTGGGACCTGTAAGTGGGAGCCTGAGGCCTTTCCTCGATAACCAGAGCAGTTGATGCTCTTACCTTTGTCAGAATTGGAAACGTCTTTTGTTTCTTGAGAGGATGGGTTGTAGAACATGGATTTCTATAAAGAACTCAGACTCACATAAATTTGGATCTTTTAACAGCATATATTTTAATGTAAGAAAAGGGATCACCCCAACTTCTGCAGCTAGTGAGAGGTGGAGCCACTCAGCACTGACCACGGTTGTGCAAAGTAATTTCTGCAACACATCTAACAAAAATGAAGTCCCTGTAGTCCCCAGGCTGATCAGTTATGTGAATGCAGCCTTTTCCAGTCTTTTGTTCTCTGCTGAACTACCAAATGACATTTCATGCTTTCAAAGTTTACAATATGTTCGTTATTCTGTTAATCAAGTGGAGTTGAAAGACATGTTAAATGTTCCAAAGCATCAAGTTCTTAAAATCACTTCTGTGTTTAAAAGCAAAGGAGATTTGAGACTAGACTTAACTGGAGATCAGTGCTGAAGGAGATCCAGGTTTAGATATGGCTTAGGTGAAAAGCCAGTTATGAGTATTTCATTGTAATATACACATAATACACATATACGAGGGCAGATACCTGTTTTGAAATATGCACTTGGTGTTAGCCATTTTGCAGAAAGCAAAGGCAAACTTCTTCCCCCACTGCCATCCCCCATCAGGTGATTAAAAAACTTGAAAAAAACAGCCCTCACCCAAAGAGTAGATTGTTTTGGTGGGGAGTATTAATGCTGTGTTCTGCAAGGTGCTTATACCTGCATGGTAGTCAACCTTAGTACCCGAAGACTTAAGTTAATCACAGTCAGTAGTCCCTGGTTAGGAAGAGAATGCAAATTGGAAATAGTTTGATAGAGAACTGAAGTTTAATTTCACAATCATTGTACAGTCTAACATATATTAACTACAAAGAGGTAGTTTTTGTTTAAAATTTAATTATCTTTGAATTTCAAGTGATATTTTTGAAGTTTCTTAAGCCAAATGCATGCTTCAGAGCTGGGTGCAATTTGAAGTCTGGATGATGAGTCAGAAATAGTTGGGACGTCTCCTGAATTCTGAGCTACTCAGTGCTTCTTGCAAACTTAAACATGCAGTAAAAAGGCTTCAGCTTTTGAGTTTCCATGCTGGTGCCTGTTAGGCTGCTTTTGATGCCTGAGAACAGTATGATTTGGGGGTTGCTTTTGCCTCTGTGTTAATAAACAGCATAATTATTATGTCACCATTGATGCTCACACACTTTTCATAAATGAAATCCCCTCTGCTAGCACTTAACAATTACAAGGGAAGGCCATTAATTCTGTTAGGTATCGAGCTACTCTTAAACCTTAAATCCAAAGTCCTTGAACAGTGCGGTTCTGAACATAAAGTGTGTTTGTGCTGAGCAGTGAGAGCACTGGGCTGCTGCTCTTGAGCTGAGCAGGAATGGTTGCACTTGTAGGCAGAAGGCAGGGAATACAAAGACTTGTGTGTATTCTAAAGATGTGTTGAGGACAAGGCTTTTTGTAGGTGGATGCTCATCCACAGATAGTTTTTGCT
Organism: Turdus rufiventris; assembly: GCA_013186435.1. Lineage (NCBI taxonomy): Eukaryota > Metazoa > Chordata > Aves > Passeriformes > Turdidae > Turdus > Turdus rufiventris. Next base: position 1,092,966 of record PYHW01010764.1, on the reverse strand, counting down.
TCACTGGAAGTTTTGCATATAGTTCTAACTTGTGTTTTTTCATTGTTGACATGATTATAAAATCAAAGGGTTTTTGCTGTATTCTTTTGGTAACTCTTGCTGTTGTTTTCATCCTTGAGTTCTTACAGCACTCCATCTGCTGAGCATGCTAATTTAATTTTGCTTTAAAAAATAATTGTAAGCCCTGAGCAAAAATTGTATTTACATTTATAACATTTATATCTGTCACGAAAGGTCAACATCACCCCTTTTCTTGCTGTTACAGTTGATGTCACTGATTGGCAAATGTTGGAGGTGGCTTGTGCAGGAGATGCAGGTTTGCTTACCAAGAATTATGTGAAGCTGGTATTTGAGGGCAGCAGCTCTGCATGTAACAACATTCTGTGACTAAACACAAGTCCAGTACAAGTCACTAGTTCTAGTTAGCAGAGTTCTTGAGAGATCTTTTTAATTAAAATTCAGAATAAAAAGAAAAGAAGCTTATAATACCAGCTTGCTAAATCAAACTGGACTGTGGGTAAACAGGGAGCAAAATGAAAAATAGTATCAATCCTTCATTCACCTTCCTCTTCTTGTTATATGGTGCATCCCATGGGGGAACCCTCTGCTCCCACCCTTTGTGATTACATCCTGTTGTTGCTTTGCAGCCTTTCAGTAGGAGTAATGGTCCTTGGGGTTCTTTGTTTTGGCTCCATCTGCTTTTCCACCGTGTTCTAATTAGAAAGAAAGGACCTTTCAAGCACTATCAAATTACTATCATGCGCTGTAGTTGAGGGAGAGATCTGTGACTAACTTGATGTCTTCAGTAAAACAAAAGATGTAGAATATATTGTCAAAGGATTTGCTGTTGCTGCCAGAAGGAAAACATAGAATATTCCCAATTTTTGTAAAACAAAAGGGGTTTTGCATACTTTTTACTCTTTAAATAAAGACACTTATACTCTGCTAATAATTGCATATTTCTTTTGTGGTTTGCTTTTTTTTTTTTTTGTAATTTTACATGAAACAATTATTTTCTATTTTTACTCTGATAAAGTATTTGTGCATAAAATGTCAATATAGTAAAATAAAAATGTTATACAGCTAATTTGCCTTCTTAATTTTTCAGACATTTGTAATGTCTTTCAGGGAGAAGCAGTTCAAAGATGAATACTTGCCCTTTATTCTCTTTTCTCTTAAATTCAGGAGTTCAGTGCAGAAAAAAGGCAAACTCAGTTTTCATTCTGAAGATTCATCTTTGACTCAATATTTGGCTGCATGTTTCTACTTTTAAACTAACTCAGTGTCCTTTATTTCTGTAGCAGCTTTCATTAACATCTTAGTTGTAAATCTCAGAATGGTGCTTAGATTAAACAAATGATGAAAACTCAGTAGTAGGATGGAATGGAGCCCTGTGAAATGATCCAGTTTATGCTTTTATCAATGTTTAAGTCAGAAGGGTTCATGCTGACCTGTAAACTTTGGACTTTTTCATTCCTGCAGGTGGCTGCATTTGCATCTTGTGGCTCTGCTAACAAAACTGCTAGCACTGTCCATGTTAAAAACCAACATAAAATTCTGGTTGCAGTGCTCTTACTTTATTTCTACTGAGACACAATTTAAAAATATTCTCATTATACTCCTGAACTCCACCATCTGGGCTGCCAAATTCAAGACTGAAATATTTTGTCATCTTTAAACCTATCACATCACTTGATTTCAAAATGTTTATGTTTAGCTTAGCAGCAACAACATGTAATGGACTGAAAATACTGGTTTTCAGACATTCCAGTAACTTGTTGGACTTGATGGTCTTAGAAGTCTTTTCCAACTTAAGTGAATCTATGGTTTTAAAGTTCACTTACAAGTGTTCCAGTATCATATTAATGGAGGACCTATTATTTGGGTTTATAGCTGTTAGTATATTTATCCAATGTGAGTTTCTTTTGGGATGCCTATCATACAGAAATTGTTATTGAAGCAATGTAGGGAATTGCAGCTAACAGCTTGCAATGTCTTTCTTAATCAAGATAAACTGATGTGGGATTCTGCTGCCTGATCAAGATTAACATTAACACAGGTTTGTGGGGAATATTTTTACTGACTGGGACTGGGGTGTCTTGGGCTTCAAGATCATATACATTCTTAAAGATTGTGAATTTAGTATTGCTATATCAGGGTTGTTAAAATATATTTGGGTTGATACTGTTTAATTTTTCTCCTTTGGCAAAGTAATTCTTAATGATGAATGAATGAATGATGCTAAACAAGAAAGTACAGTAATTTCATGATTACAAGCCGCACCGGATTATAAACTGCGTGTCTGGGTGTTGGCAATGTTTAGGTCTTCGTCCATATATAAGCCGCACCCGATTATAAGCCACACTTTCATTCGCAGTGAGGATGCTTGCACAACTTTCACAAAGTTGCTAATTAGTAACAGAATAGCGGGATCGCGGAGTTTACTGGCTCGGCTCAAGGCCGTACAGACTTGGATCAGCCCTGCTTTTCCCCCGCCGAGGCCGTGTGGGCTTGGACTGGGGCTGTGTGGACTTGGATTGGCCCCACCGCCCCCCCCGCCGGGGCCGTGCGGGCTCGGATCAGGGCCAGGCGGGCTTGGATCGGGCCCAGGCGGGCTTGAATCAGCCCTGCTTTTCCCCTTCCGGGGCCATACTGGCTCAGATCAGCCCCGCCACCTCCCCGCTGGAGCTGCATGGGCTCGGATCAGCTCCGCTGCCTCCCCACTGGGGCCAGGCAGACTCAGATCGGCCCCACCTTTCCCCTGCCAGGGCCATACAGGCTCGGATCAGCCCCGCCACACCCTGGCCAGGGCAGTGTGGGCTTGGATCAGCCCTGCTGGGGCCACGCGGGTTTGGATCGGGGCCGGGTGGGCTTGCATCGGCCCCACTTTTCCCCCTCCAGGGCCGGGCGGGCTTGGATTGGTCCCGCCTTTCCCCTGCCAGGGCTGCGTGGGCTCCGGCTTTGGCTTGGGGCTGTGCGGGCTCACACTTCCGGGCTGTCAATTTTCTGAACCTCATCAATATATTGGCCGCGCCTGATTATAAACCGCAGTACTGGGTTTGGACGAAAATTTTAGTCAAAATGGTGTGGCTTATAATTGTGAAATTACTGTAATTAAAGGAAAGGAATAAATGATTGACTGGTTTTGAGTGTTGTAACATGGACCCCCATGCATTAGATACATTATTACTCCATTATATTTTGCCTCACTATTTCATTATAGGAGCCCACAGAATCTAATCACACATCAAAGGGTAATTGTACCAATTTGTAATTTCAGAGTATTGACATCTTACCAATTAATAGCTTGAAACAAAATTTTAGAATGCTGAGGAGGGAGAAACAAATTTTTAGGGTCTGATTTTAAGCTCACCTTTTATTTGTGAAACTGGGCTTCTGAAAACCAAAATGAAATGGTTCTAAGTGGCAGTTGTATCAGAAGATGGGTCTGGAAGCCACAGAACAGTTATTTACTTTGAAAAGACAGAGGAATCTGTTTTTTGTGGTTTGTGGCACACAATGTCCATGTAACTTCCTTTTGTAAGGTAGTGTCACTGTAACCAGCTGTGATGGGAAATAATCCAAAGAAGTAATTGATCATAGTTTTAAGCAACTTAGAGTAATTTCACGATTATAACCACACCTGATTATAAGCTGCATGTCTGGGTGTCAGCAACGTTTAGGTCTTCGTCAGTATAGAAGCTGCACCTGATTATAAGCCGCACTTTCGCTCGAAGTGAACTTTCACAAAGTTGCCAATTAGTAACAGAATCACGGGATAGAGGGGTTTACTGGCAAAAAAAGATACAGACAATAGCTGCAAGTTTTATTAACAAGCGGAGGAAAGATACGAACAATAGTGTGGTAATTTCACAAGCATTTCCAATGAATCCACATTGCCTTTAAATAGCCACTCAGCTGGGCAGCTGTACAGCCGTGCAGGTGAGCGGGGAGCCGGGCAGGCGGGGAGCCAGGTGGCCAGAGAGCTGAGCAGCTGCGTGGGCAGGCAGGGAGCCGCGTGGACAAGAAGCTGGGCAGCCACGTGGGCAAGCAGGGAGGGAGCTGTGCAACCACACAAGACTGAAAACACCGAAAAAATACAGAGAACTATCACAGGTTCGGATTGGCGGGGCTGCTCCGCCGATGGGGCTGCGCGAGCTCCAACCCAGCTTGGGGTTGCTGCAGGCTCTCGCTTCCAGGTTGGAAAATTTCTGAACATYSTTCATATATAAGCMGCTCYRGAGTACAAGCCRYRCTTCCRGGTATGGACCAAAAYTTTAGTCAAAATGGTGCRGCTTATAATCRTGAAATTACTGTMCTTGTGCAGSTACTTAATWAAAATTAAGTCAGTTTAAAAGACAAGATAACTGTAAAGAAATAATTGGAATCTTCATGTAAATAGTTACCAGAAAAAGCTAAAACTCCCTACMGRGCACTAGTTTTTCATWGTCCAGCAGTGCTTGACTTACAAAACAACTACTGGACRTAAAATAGTTAAAAAAAAAAAAATCAGTTTATAGTAATTTTCATGTTGCAGGGGTTGAAGTAGTTGTTCRGAAAAAAAAAAACCAGAGAAAATGCTTGTTTAGTTTAGCACAACTTTGGGGWGTGTGAAAACTTGTGGAAATGTTTCATTTTGTCTATTGAATTGCTTCAAGTATTTGTTACTAATGATCTGAATRARCTCACRTAATAAAAAACTTACACTGTCCATCCAYAATAGGTCTGAAATCTTCAGACACTYATTTTTTCTTWCCTCTTCAASCTGCCTCTTAACCTAARTGTATGAAATTAGCATTTAGGAGCTGTATTTCTAGTCCTATGGGACGTACCTCTCAGAATTCACTAATCAAGGTAGAATTGCCCCATCTCAGTAGACAAAAAGCAAATTCCATTAATTATATATGAATATAATAAATTACTGATTATAATAGAAGCAAACATGGATGGCACTAAAAAACCTGTTTCTTAGAAGATTTATTGTTTATTTGAAATTCCTCGTGGTTAGGGAAACATAATTTAGGATGAAATAATGTGAGTTAGCTGCTTCCCCCTTCATCCTGGTAAGCTTTGTTTTTTTTTTTAATATTCTCATTTTCAAGGACTCTGCAGGAGCTGCTTCATAGGAACTGGTTTGCATAAACCTTCAGCTACAGAAGACAATGAGAATCCAGTGTGTTTTATAAAAATCCCATCAGTGTGAAAGTTGGAAACCATGCATGGAAAAAATAAATCTGGAAGAGTGAGAATGCAAGAGATGAGATTTAATGAGATTAACTAGGCATTAATTAGACACCTGCAGGGTGCAGTTCTTTAAAATACAGGGCTGGGTAGAAAAAACTGTATTTTTTTTTCCTCCATGAAAGCAATGTTTTATTCCGGAAACTCAGAGCTGTGTTATCCCCACATCCTATAGCATGTCAGCCTGTTGGGCTTCAGAGAAAGTGCCCTGTGTTGGAATCTGTAGTGCCCACATTGATGTCCCCAGTGAGAGCAGTGAGAAGAGGTTAGGCATAGTCAGGATGAAAAACTCACTGTAAAATTCAGGTTGTTCCTGGCCCTTGTCCTGTGAAAGAGCTGAGGGAGGCAGAACCAATGGGAAGATATTTGGCTAACAGCCATAAATTAATAAGATTATCTGAACTGTACCCAAAAAGGAACTAGAAGCTGTAAAAGGAGCTTGAACTTTTCCTCAGGCATAATTCACCAAACCTAAAGTAAGATTTGTACAAATGAGAAGGGAAAAAATCACCTGGGGGATAGCTACAGAGTAGAGCAGTTTTTATGGAGAAATTTATGTCTTTCTTGCTCAACCAATGGGTCAGTTACAACTAAAGAGTTACAAGAACTAAACACAAGTTCTGTGAAACTGAAGAGCTGGGCCAGTGCACCATGGCCAAATTAGTGTGCCCAGCTAGGAAAATGGAGTGTGATTCAGCCTTTTTGCAATGGACAATGGAGAGGATCTAGACTGGCCACTTGCTGAACATTACTCAGCTGCAGAAGCAAGAAAAAAACAGGGAGCTGTTATTCCTGGGCCTGTTTGTGTCAAGATGGAAAAGCCTCAATTATTTAAAAAAAAAACAGTTTTCAGCTATCAGTTTAATTGTTAGTCCTGAAATATTTTTTCAAAAGGAGGGTAGTTCTTCAAGGAGAGGCAGTAACCAGACAGAGCACAGTACCGTACCCATAGCTGGTTTAGGATACTTAACTGGCATTAAACTGGAAATAGCAATGCAAATTCATTTTACTAAAACCAGACAATGGTGGCAGTTGAGTTTTGCCTTAGACCAGAAGGCAAACTAGACCATATTGGTAGGTACAAAGAAGATAGAGGACCTTTGCCTGGGTGTTCTGCCAAGGTAATCAAGGGATGTTGTCCAAGACTGATTTGTGTTGAGGGACTGAATACGTCCTGATAGAAAAATGCTGTTGCTAGTTTATAAAAATAAATAAATACATATGTATACAGGGCAAGTGGTGACACTCTAAGTTTGCTTGGACAGATAGCATTATGTGCTTTTGACTTTGTGCAGTAGAGAAAGCTGAAATGGGTGAGTGCTTTAATTTCTTGTTTATTCATAAGACCTGTCTGAAGAGAGCAAATGGAGGGAAGAAATAAAACTTCTTCCTTAGAGCTACAAAGCTGCTCTGAAATGCCACCTGTCAGGCTGGAGGAGTTATTAAATAGACTGCATGTAAATGCAGGTAAAGCACTGACATTGGCTGAAGGTGCAAGCAAGCCAGAGGGAATGGAAACAGAGCCACCACTGAGAAACAAAAGTGCAGGGAAGCAAAGAATCACCTGATTCAGCCAAAGTGGCTGTGAAAAAACGTCAGTGAGAGCTGGAGCTGCAGGTTGGGAGCAGCCTGGTGTGCCAAGGGACTGTCTCCTCTTGGCTCTCTCTCCCCCAGAGTCTTTCTGACTAAGCCAGATGGTGTCAGGGTAGTTCTTGGTTTTATTCTCACCAGCTGCTGACTGAAGCAACTGGCATTGATTATCCCCTTGGGCTGGGAAGCAAATAGATAAATGCAGTTTTTCCTCTTAGCATTTTCATCAGTGCGCACCTAGAAACGTCATCTCTCATTATCTGGGTTTCAGTGAAGGGGTCTGAAAAAACTTACTGTTATTAAACTTTGGGTGTCCTGCGCAGAATGGTTTTCAATATCAGCTAACTTATGTCTTGTGAGCAGTGATCCTGGCGAGCAGCTTCCAACAGGTTACTGTATTACAGTGTTAATCAATTAAGCATTTTAAATTACCCATTTAAGGATTTTGATCTTGAAGCCTCTGCCTGCTGGGGAATCTTGTATTTCATATTTTTAACTGTGTTTGGCCTTGTGATTACATAGGATGTCATGGTTTGACACTGGTCCAATGCCAGGTACTCACAAGAGCCACTTGCTCTCCCTCCCCTGCCACAGCTGGGCAGAGGAGGGAAAAGTAAAAAAAGTCAACTAAGGATTCCTGAGTTAAGGACCAGGAGAAAACACTTCAAGGGCAAAACAGGCTCAAGTTACAAAGTGAAATTTATCACAGACAGAATCAGAGGAGGATAATGAGAAGTAACATAAGCCCTGAAAACACCTGCTCCCCCCAGCCCCTCTCTCCTTCCCACTGACAGCGCAGGGACACAGGGCATGGGGGTTTTGGTCAGTTCATCACTGAGATCTTCCACTGCTCTGGGAGAGGAATCCATCCCCTGGGAGACCGTGGGGTCCTTCCCACAGGAGACAGCTCTCCATGAACTTCCTCAGCGTGGTTCCACTCTCGTGAGCAGCAGCCAAACCACACCTGCTGCAGTGTGAATTCCCCACGGGCACACAGCCCTCCCAAAACTGC
>PYHW01010764.1:1068307-1084316 GCA_013186435.1 Turdus rufiventris | reverse complement strand
ACCTTGGTGTCTCCAGGTTGTTTCCCTCCCATGTTCTCACCTCCTCTTCTTCTCTTACTAGAAGCAGAAACTTATGACTTTGTTTTGATATTCTTCTTAAATATGTCATCACACGGGCATTACCAGCCTCTCTCATTGTCCCAGTTTTGGCCAGCACCATGTCCATCTTCAGAGCCGTCAGGGATTGGCTCTGCTGGACATGGTGGAAGCTTCCAGCAGCTTTTCCCAGGACCCATCTTTGTGGCTACCAGAAACCAGGCTGTGCTAAAACCCGTACCATAGGAGCTCTCACTAGAAATGTAATACTATAATGCTCTACTCTTTTCCATTGCATGAGCTACTAATGACAATTTTGTTTCAACCAGGAACAAAATAAAAGTTTGGTCATTGCAGAGAAACTCACAAACTTCGTACCAGCTCAGTATGACTTTCACAATTAATGTGGGAATTACTGGAGCTATTTACTTTATTTAAGCACTTTGCTCCTTCCTTTTATTTGTATGACCTTTGAAAATCTTCAATGTAGTGGAAGTACAACAGGCAAAAGTATTCCTTTTTGCTGCCAGTGGTCTCAGGGAGTGTGCTAGCTCAGCACCTGCCTTTATGCCAAGGGGCATTTGTGCCAAAATAAGCCCAGAAGTCACTCTCTCCTGGGAAGCTCTCCTTTTTCTTTTCTTCCAAAAGACATGCTGTGTGTGCAGACTGGTTTTCAGGAGATATTTTCATCATCTTTTAAATTAGCTTGTGTCTAGAAAATGCATTTTTCCCTATGACCTTCAGTGCAATTCGTTTTCTCTATGAAAAAGAGGCAACTTCCCTTTACAAGGCTTAACTTAGACAATGGAAAAATTCCTGTCACTTGCTGGAACTGTAAACCTTTAGTCACTAAACAAAATCTTAATTAAAACCCTGGATGTAGTGGTTCAGCAAACCAATAACAGGTGTGAGAGAAGCAAACACAGATATTACCAAGTAAGATCTCATACAGCTTCTTTCGCAGATGAGCTCAGCTGTAGCTATAGAGATTTTTGGCTAAAATAATTTTGATAAATAGTCTCCTGCCCCAAGGAAAAGAAACCTTTTTTCAATGCTGATCTGAGTCTCTGAGGATTTCTTAACCTATCTTCCTCTTCGAGAAGGATTTCTCCACCCACACCCATCACAGAAATACAATATGCATTCTTTCTTGTCAAAGAAGAAATCCTGATATATTTCCCACTCATTTGTGTGTTCTAGAATTGTCTGTGGTACTCTACAGCAGTAAATACCTTTAGGAAAGAAATACAATTGTGTTTTGTGCCTTGATCACATGGAACCCGTTAGGTTCTTGCACAGTAATACACGTTGGCAGCCTGTGACAATTATTATTATAAACATGTTGACTCTGTGTTGTGTTGTGTTGTGTCTGCTTTTCCTTTTAATGAGGAACCTGTAGTCTTAATAGTAAATTAAAATACAATTACTGTCACCAGAAGAACCAGGAAAAAACATTCCCGGCATTCAGCCCTTCAGTATGACTGCTGTCACCTCCAGCCCCATAAGAACTGATACTGAAGCTTCATTGCTGCATGACTAAAAGAGAGAGCCCCACTGTGCTGAGCTCTGCCCCTCAGCTGCACTGCTGTGCTCCACTTTGCTCATGCTCATTTCATCTATGAAGAATTTACAGTGACAAGAAATAATTAAAATACAACTTCACTGGGTAATGCTCTTGAAGAGAGAGGTCATTGTTTGCTTTCAGATTATGGAAAGTTATCATTTTCTTAGAAATTTTTTATTTCAGAAGAACTGAGGTGATTTTCTATGGCTGTGGGAGGAACTAACTTTTGGGTGGAAAGAAACTTCTTAAGAAGATATCTTGCTCCACTACCAGCATTTCCCAGCTGATGTCACTCTGGCAATAGATTCAAGCACACCAGAGATCACCAGCACTCTGTATAGAATCTAGTGATGCTCCTGAACAGAGACAACATCCCAGGGTGGCAGGAGGGAGAAGCACTGGCACACATGACAGAGCTGAGGGCTGAGCATGGGCACCACTGGGCAGCTGAGCCCCACTGGGAGGGGGCTGGTGCAAGATATGTCCCAGCAGCCTGACAGCCCAGCCCTTCTGCAAGAAACAGGAGGCCTGGGACCCCCAGTCTGAATTTGCAGCAAGTCTGGCACAACTGTGCTGAGAAGTATCAATAGCTCATTTGTTTTCACTGGGCTTTTGTAATGCTGCTTCACACTGTTTTGTCCCAAAGCCCAGCACAGCTTCCCATTTGCTGCTGCTGCACCTTCACCCTTCCAAAGCTGCCTGGTTGGGTTCCACATTTCTGGGTGGAACATCTCTCCTCCTCCTTTCCACCACCTCCAGCTGCTGGCTGTAAGAACAGAGATTTTACCTTCCTTGCTGGAGGCAAGATGTGTCTCCTGAAGCAGCAAGTAATGAATTCAATTAATCAGCTGAAAGTAACTGTTTTCAATGCAGGATTTTTCCAAGTATATGAAAATTACTCCCATCCTTCCCAAATAAACACTTTGGCTGCCTGCTATGATGCGCTCTGGAAATGATTTGTCGTGGTTTCTGAGCTTTGAGCTGAATTAGTGTAAGATGGTTATCTGAAGTACAGCTAAAATCACCACTCTCCTCTCTTTCCTTGGAGGAAGTGCCAGGCTGTGGCATTCCTAGCAGCAAAGCCTCAGCAGGCAGGACTGCTCTCTGGCTTCCCACATGATACAGTGGTGCATCAACAGCACTCTCCTCTCCAGGACACTGATTTGTTCTCTGGCATTTTCAGTGGTGTGATTGAAGCATTTCTAGTGAATTAATGGTGGAAAAGGGGGGGTGGGGGGAAGCTGTGAAGCTATAGGGTCTGTGTGCTCCTGTGTCAAAGAACTCTGCTCCCAAGTATTTGCTGGAGAAGCACTCAGAATTCCCTGTGAGCATGGGTGTTGCTGCTCTCTACTAACCTTGGGTTCTCTCAGTCTCTTGCTGGTAAAATCCTGGGTGCATGTGCCTCACAGGATGGAAGAAGGGTAGGTGTTCTCCTAAGTGCATCTACAAATAACAGGGAAATTAACAGAAGATTGCAGTATCAATAATTTGAATGAAAAATTATAACATGATGTTTAAAATTGCTACTCACCTGTGCATAATTCCAGCTTCCTAATGAGCTGTGTCAAAAGATTATGATCACTTTACCTCTTCAAAAGCAGGGCCATTTTTATTTAAAAAGAAATTCCTGTTATGTTAGGGGAGGCTGAGAAGGAGTCCCAGCAGGAAAACGGTGCCAGAGGACAATGAGAACTAGCAACAGTGCATCACAGAGTCTTTGGGAAATATGAGTGTGTTAAATATGCTGTGCTTCACAGGAAGGTTAGCCATGGCAATAAACTCAGCTGGGTTAAAAATGACGAGTTTTGATATTGGGGCAGATATAGTAAAAAAATGAATATTTCCTTGTAGGGAAACATGCATAGCAATTATATATGGCATAACATATGATTACATTTTTCTAATATTTGCCTAGAATAGATGAATTGCTTAAAACAATGCTTACAGTTGTTTTGATATGTTTATTTTCAATTCAGTGTTGTGTCCTCATGAGCTGCTGTACAAACTCAGCAAAGAAGATTGCACGGGGACAGAAACATGCACCTGCATCTGACAAATCCTTCTCAGCTTGGGTTTGCCACCCCAGCAGTGTCCCTGGGATCAGTGCCTGAGAGGTGGTCAGGGCTGAGGCCTTGAGCTCTCTTAGCCCTGATGCTTAAAATTTTCTTTTCTCAGTTTACTGAAAGCGCCACTTAAAAAAAAGAAATTAAGGATCAGCCAACAATAATATGTGTCACTAGTATGTCACCACTGCCTGTGTCTCTGGAATGCCAGCAGCTGCTAAAATTACTTGAACTGCAATAACTGGACCAGTGGTGTTGACAGCTGGAGGGAAGCCTTCTCACTTCCATCTTCATGAGCAGTGCTGGGTGGTTTGTCCCAGTGTGTTGGCACCAAGTCCTGCCCACACTGCACTGGAGGGTGCCGTGCTGTCACATCTACAGCAACTGGAAGGAAAAAATATCCTTCTCTCCCTCCTCAGATGTTTTCTCCTCCCCACCTCCCCGTTTTAAACCAAGCTGATTTTTGTCATTATGAAATGTCACTGTGATGATGCTGGAGCCCACAATTCAGTAGCCAGTGGCAGCTCCTTCCTGCATTCATCCTGGGTTGGTTGGTGCCTACAGAGAAGTTAAAATGGGACAGCTGTTTGCAGAGATTGATTCACTGAAGTGCCTCAATAAGCAGTAATTTAGAGACACAGGAGTCCAACACTTTTTTTAACAAGACAGAAAGTCTCCTTCCTTCTTTCAAGCACCATGTTGGTCCTCAATTCTGTAAAAACTATGGTATTTCCCATTTTCAGAGGCTTCCCAGCTGTATCTGCAATCATGCTGAACCTCTGTAGGCTTGAGCTGCTGGTGTCAAGGGGAAGTTTATTCCTGCTCAGCTGTGACTGGGCAGTACAGTGGTGTGAAACAGCTGCTTAAAAAATAGTGCACTACAGTAGTAATTATAGTTACCTATGCTATGTAGTAAATTATTTTCATTGAAATAATTTAGGATAATAATAACCATTATAATGATACATTTTAACGCTTTATTTTATTTATATAAATACATTTGGGTTGCTATCCCTAGTCAGGTGGAACAAAGTCATATAAAGGTTCAAGTGCATGTGTATAATCCTTTTGATCCTTTTGTGACTAGATTTGGATCTAGCTGCATGCAGGCTCCTCTTTGAAGACTTCAACAAGCAGAGGGGCACCCTGTGATTCAATGGGAGGGTCTCCCTGATAAACTTTGTCTGAAGCTCCCATTCTGCCTGCAACAATAACAACCCTATTCAACCCTAAAAGCAATATCCAGGCAAGATTATCCTTGTTTTCCTACAAGCCTATTATTTCTGACAAGTTTGATGCATGGATGAAAGTCAGCAAGTCCCTGAAGCCTTCTGAGCTTTCACCTGCCTATGCTAAGAAGGGAAACCCAAATGTTTTGTCTTAGAAACTTATGGCCACATGCCTGAGTAGAGGCTTCTTAGCAAAATGTTAAAGGACTTTGGGATATCCTGATCCCTTCATCTTTTGTCATAAGAGTGAAAAGAAGCTAAAGGCATAATGAAATCTCCTACACACACAAGCCACCTATGTAACAACAATTATTATGCTGAGATACCTGCTTTGAAATTTGTTTGTATTACTGAAAAGAAAGATACAAGTTATTGAGATGTAAATGTTTATAACCAAGATGAAATGAGCATTGATTGAAAATGCTTAAAAGACAGTAAATCACAATAAATACATGTTTGCAAAGAAATAACTCGTAACATTTCCTGCCATGGTCTGAGGGAGCAGCCAGGGAACATTTCTGCAGGCTGCAAACAGAGCAGGTTTAGGCAGTGCCAAGGTTAATGGATGAAGTGACCTCAGCCTAAGAAGGGATTCTGCACCTGGGCAATGCTTCTGTGGCTGGGTGCCCCGTGAAAGCTGAGTCCTGCCCTCACACACACGTCCCAGCCCCATAGAAGGCTCGTGGGTGTACGAAGACGGCAGGAGTGCATCCTGGTCTTGCATTAATTGAATTTTTGGTGAAGAGGAATAAACCAGCTGCAGAAGCCATTCTCTGAGAGAAGCTGCCTAGCACCTTCCTCTGTGCTGGGTCAGCCCTGGAGCCCTGGCCAGTGCCCAGCAGGGATCGTGGGATGGGATTGAACCTTCTCAGTGCTGCAGAACTCTGTAAAGTCTCTTCAATTGACAGCTTGAAAACAGACGAACCTACTGACACCAATTCTCTCCCGAATCAGAGGAAAGGAAAAGGTAAGGACACCACCATGTCTGGACAAGGCTCAAACATGTTGTCAGGTCACACTCCTAGTAAGCAGCTAACAGCAGTGACGAGTCTGCTCCTGTTCACACAAGCCCGTGTTTTCTTATACACAAAAAGTGGATACAATTCATGATTATAGTGGCAAAGTAAAAAAATACATAAAATCAAAAAGTACAGCAAAGTGATTTTAACAAATATAATGAAATCATTACATTTTTCTGTGTTTCATGTTTATGTTTTACTCTGAATTCAGTATTGTTGTTTATATTGATCTCATGGTGTATTTTTGTAATGACACAAATCACTATGTAACATCTCACAGAAACACCAAAGTCGGTGAAGAGGGAGGAGGAAGAAGAGATGCTCCAGGTGTTAGAGCTGAAATTCTCCTGCAAACCGTGGTGAAGATATAACACACCAGACTACTTCCCTGTAATTCATAAAGGGCATGGTGCAGCGCTCACCCGCTGCCAGTGAGAACTGGAGAATGTAGATGCTGAGAAAGCTGTGATCTGACTTGAACAGAGACAGAAATTTTGCTTTCAGAGACAGAACTCCTTGCTTCTATATTAGAACAGCTCATCCTTAAGAATTGCACCCCATGATCCAAAATGGCCGTGAATGTTTTTGTGGGAAGACTGCCAGACCATGGGGCTCCACGGGCAAGCAGGTGCTGGGCAGACTGCTTAGCCATGAAATTAAAACCACGAGAAACTGTTTCCTGTGGCATGGTAGGAGAGATTCCTCTCCCCAAGTGAACTGAAGAAGGAGTTATTTTTAGAAGTAGTAAACTGATTCAAAATCTCAGGTTCTTGTCTCTTTACATTGTCGGTGGGAAGGAAAGAGGGTTTGGGGGAAGGAAAGGTGTTCTGAAGGTTAATTTTACTTCTTATCATTCCTCTTTTAATTCCTCTAAGAAAGTTTTCTTTTTACATTTTAAAGTCTTGAGCCTGTCTTGCTCCTAAAGCACTTTCTCCTAACCTTATCTTTATTTCAACAGGCTTTTTCTCCTCCTCTGCTCAATTATAGCAGAGAAAGGTGAGTTGATGATTTTTGTGAGTGCACTGTTGTTTGGCCAGTGGTCAAGCTGCTACAGAGTGTTTTTCCATACCTACCTCTCATGAAGAGCATCAAGGAGAAAGAAAATCAGAAGTCTTGCAAATAAAGAGATGCCATCAGAAGTCTCTTGACAAAGTGATGCACAGATGGCTGAGCTTACCTGCCCATTCCTTTTTTCTCCTCACTCTGGTGTGAAACTTGGCAGCTACATGGGTCACCTTAAAGGTACACAAACAAGCCTGTGCCTGAACTCTGAGTTACTACTTAATCCCCTCCTGACATGGGATTTGACCAAAGGCATTAATGAGTTGCTGGTGGAAATTACAGCCTCAAGTGTGTGTTTGCTTGGTTAGTAAAATTGCAGTTTGTTACAACTGTTCTTTTTTGGTCAGGAAAGCCCCAAAATCAACATTTTGATGCAACAGGTAAAGGACCACTGTGTGCTGCCAGACCTTATAAAAGGGAATTAATGGCTGGTGGTAACACAAGCACTTTTCTTCCCCTGTTTGTGACCTCCAAAGTCCCCTGCAGTGATGCAATTTTTTCTTAAGTGTGCATTTTAAATTCAAGTGGGTATTATGCACTTCCTGTGAAACTGATGGATTCCACATGCTCACTTGACTGTGGAAACATCTGAAGTGCAAAAGGGGCTGCTGAATAAACCTCATTATACATCTCTCTGGTATTTATTCAAGCATGTACAGAGTGACAGACATTTTATACCTCATTCTTCTCAGCTAGAGGATAAAAGGACAGGACCAAAATGCAAAGAAGAAACTTTTCCATGTCAACATCAATACTGGCAGAGCTTTTAATCATAATTAGGGTTTTGCTAATAGAAGTTTTATTTTCTGACAAAAAAATACATTGATTTGGACACCTTGTCTTTCCCAATGATATCTCTTTGTTGTTTTCCAAAAATGGAAATACTGGAGTATTTAACTGGAAATATGGACTTCTCAGTGGCTTTTATCACCTCTTTGGAGTGCTCTGAGATAAAGGTAAATGTGGAGCATCCCTTAGAGAGGCAGTGCATGTGCTGTGCTCCACACACCTGATTCAAGGGTCCCCTGCAGCCATGGGAAATGCCATGCCAGAGCAGGCAGGTGTTTCCTGCAGGACTGCACCCACGGAGAGCCCACACTGGAGCAGACTATACAGAGGAAGGAGTGGCAAAGTGGAGCCATTAAGGATTGACTGCAGTCCCCCATTCCCTATTCCTCTCCATTGCTTGGAGTGGGGAGAGGGAGGAGGAAGAGGAGTTGGGGATGAAGGAGTGAAGTTGATCCTGGGAACAAATGGTGGGGGGAGGGGTGCTCTAATTTTTCGCTTTGTTCTTCACAATCCAATTCTATTTTAATCATCAATAAATTATATAACTGCTTGTCCATGACTGGTGAGTGATCCCCTTGTCCTTATCTTGTCCCATGAGAGTTTTTGTCCTCTTTTCCCCCATGCCCTGTTGGGGAAGGGGAGTGAAACAATGATGGGTTGGACATCTGCTAGCCAGATAAGGTCCACCCCTCCATTCCCCTTCCCTCTGGAATTTTTGGTGGAGTGCCAGCTCTTTGGAGAGTCAGCATGCCAGGGAGGAGCACACACAGGCCTTAAGGGATAGGAGGGTCACTGCTCCTCCCTGCCCAGCCCCAAAGCAGCATTCCCTGCCTGAGAGGGCACCTGGCTTCTGGCTGTGGCAGCTGCCAGCAGCAGTCTACCCTCTGTCTTTGGTTTTTGCATGTGATCCCTGAAGTTTGTCACCTCTCATAAGGTCTTGAGTGAAAACTCCACTCTCAGGTGCTCCCTGCTTGCCTGAAGACACCTCAACCTTTTGTAGCTCTGTCTCCAACCCATCTCAAAAATGAGTCACCCCAACACTGGGATCAGGGAAAACTCTCACACTCTGCAGCCCATGTGCTTCCCTTGACCTGCTGCCTTTCTTTAGTCAGGGAATTACTTTCTGCTCCCAAGGCAACAGGCTGAGCATATTGCTACTCAGTTCCTTTTCTGAAAAAAATCAAACCACCTTTGGGGGGTCTGTTTGCTTCAGGGTACTGTGGTATTCCCCTACAGATGAGAGTCAGGGGGTGGCAGGTTGTATTCAGTTTGCATGGCAAGATTTTGGTAGCAGCAGGGAGGGTACAGAGGTGGCTCCTCTGAGAAGGTGACAGAAGCTTCCCCCACGTCCAACAGCGCCAATGCCAGCTGGCTCCAGGATGGATCTGCCACTGGCCCAGGCTGAGCCTGTCACCAACAGTGGTGGCACCTCAGAGAATCACAGATTTGCAGAAGGGCTGGGTTGGAAGGGACATCTGGAGATCATCCAGTCCAACCTCCCTGCCCAGGCTGGGTCACCTTGAACAGGTGACACAGGAATGTGTCCAGGTGGGTTTGGAATACCTGCAGAGAGGGAGAACCCAGGACCCCCCTGGGCAGCTCTGCCATTCTCCATGGAAAGAAAGTTCCTTCTTGTGCTGAGGTGGCTCTTCTTGTGTGTTAGTTTATAGCCATTATTCCTCATTCTGTCACTGAGCACTAGTGAAAAGTCTGGCACCATCTTTCTGAAAACCTATCCTGAGGTATTTTTATGTACTGATGAGTCTCAGACCCCTCTCAGTCTTCTCCAGACTAAACAGCTCAGCTCCTATGGTGTCTCCTCACAACAGATGCTGAAAACCATTCATGGGAAGCAGTATTTAGGGAGACTTCTTTCTAAGTCAGTGTCCACATTCATCTTTAACTAAGAATCCTATTAAAGCCAACTTTTACTTTGATATCAATTTCAATACTTCTGTTTGGAACCTTGAATGATTTTGCTGTATAGGCAGCCAAATAAATGTTCCAGGACTGTAGGAAGCTGTGGGTAATATTCAGTGCTTGCTTCTTGTAGGGAGGAGGAGGAATAGATAATTGCTGGAAAGCAGTGAGAGAGAAGAGCCATCATAGCCTGACTTAATTGAGCCATTCATTTTCAAGTGATGGAAAAAGAGAAATACAATCACACAGTGTTATTTGTAACCAGTTCTTATGTATCATTAAGGTGTTTTCATGCATGCTGCCTGGAGGCACTTTAACAGCAGCTTGCCTACTGCCCACAAAATCCATTAGTTTAAACAATAAAAATGAGCCATTTGGCCACACAAGTGAAGGCCCTGAAATTGCTTTGGTAAGTGCAGACACAATGAGGATGGAGACTTTGGAGTTATGCAAAGATCACAAGAGGAAAGTACAGCTGGTGGGCAGAATGCTGCCACTATTACCTGGGAGTAGCTTCCAGAGTTGCAGCAGTTGTGGGAGTGTTATTCTTGAAGTTTTGGGAACTTTGTTCACACCCTGTGCTTTCCATGCATGTCACGGTGTGCATTTATTGCCTTTCTTTCAGGAGAATGTGTGTGGAGGGAATCATAAAACCTGATCACTTAATGAGTGCACAAACCAGCAATTTATTAACAGCTCATGCACAAGAGCAGCACCAGCATCTCACTGGACACATAACCCCACACCAGGAGGCTTGACTGTCTGGGAATTGGTGTTCAAAGCAATTGCACTTTTCTATAACTGGGATTGCATGGGATTATGGTATTATAAATGGGATTTGCTCTAAAGGCCAGTGGCTCTCTGTATTTTATGGATTACTCCAGCTTCCTCTAAAAGGAATTTTGATAATACCTCTTTAATGAGACTAGGCTAAATTGAATTACATCCTGCCTTCCCCCTGAAGTGGAATCTTCTATGATACTAGACATGTGCACAGAACACAGCCCTACCTACTCCCTTCTAGGTGATATGCATAACCTATATATAACAACACTTACACACAGAGACACAAGCTTAAACCTAAATATTTGTAAAAGATTTTTTTTTGAGCAGTTTGGGGCCTGAAAGCCTCTGCTCGTCATCACTGGCCCAACCAGCTCAGATTTAAAACTGGAGAAGGTAAATCTTCTGGGGTATTTTATAAATTTTTTGTAACACACTGGTACTCCAGGGCCTGCAAATAACACCAAGCACTTCCAGTGTTCTGATCCCTTGAGGAGGATTCCCTTGACACAGTAGGGATGGAAGAGCAAAGGGAATAAACACTTGGCTGGTAACAGGCAATGGGAAGCTCTGCAGTTTTTCCCACTACTGGTTCAGAGCAGTAGGTGCCACCACCTCATCACCCTGAATCTCCACAGATGGCTTCTGAAATTCCCTACCTGGCTGTTCCCTCACTGACTGAACACCCCTCCTGGCCAGTCTATCAGCACGGCTGTGTTTCAGCCAGCAGGTGAATCACCTGAACAGGCGAGGTTTTGTGTAAGATCAAAGATGGGGAAGGACTGAGTAACAGGACTGGAAACTATTGTTTTCTCCTGGTTGAATTTGGGAGTGACTCAGTTGTTTGCCTGAGCTGTGCAGCCCCACTGCAGCCCTGGCTCATCTTGCTTGCTGAGACAAAAGCTGCGAGGCTGAGGAAGAGGCTGCCATGGCTTGCACACCTTCACCAGCACAGCACACTGCAAGGCATGGATCTTGCCAGAAAGCCGTCAGAGGTGTGGGGAGGAGAGGGAAGAGCTTGCTGGTGAATCACTCCAGGGGATGGCCAGGGAAGTGGGAGGTTGGTCAGCGACCCACATCGTGCTCCTCTGCAGAACAAGGGCGGCTGGTTGGCACAGAAAAGCACTACTACAACAGGACTCCTCCAGGAATGTATTTATTTACATTAAAACACTGTTATACAAACTGAAAGAAAAAGAAAAAAAAGAAAAAAAATAAGAAGACACCTTAGAGGGGTAGCTGTGCCAAAAGGGTGCTCCCCACTTCCCGCCCTGTCTCACTGCTGCCTTCCTTCTGCTCTGGTCCACCCGTCAGCGCTGCAATCTCTGTAGGATCTCAACTTGCTCTTGGTGTGAACACCTATGTATTTTGTTTAAATGGCTTTCAGAACTCTCTGTTTTCTGCCTCCAAAGAAAACTCTTGCCCACGCATTCTTTTCTTAATTTATTTATGTAACACAGTGTAGAAAGCTATCAATTCATAAGCAATGGCTCTGTACAATCATCCTGCAGAGGACCTCCGTTAATTTTTGGCCAGCAGGCACTTCTTCCCCCAGAAGTGCTCACAATTAACAGGGACTCTTTTTAATAAATTTTTTTTTAAGATCAAAAAGATACATGGAAAAGAAAATAAAATTTACCTTTCAATGCCTAAAGTGTGCACATAAAACAGGCACAAAGAAACAAATGTGTCTTTTCATGATTTCTACATCACTAATACAGCAGGAGCAACAATCCGTACAATAAAATGCAGCTTCAGAGGAAAAGAATTTCAATAACTCATCTGAAATACTTTTTAAAAATGTTGGTTTACTTTAAAATGCATAGTGATCAGAAAAAAATGCTCAGCAAAGAGAAGCAGCTAAACCCCCACAGACACAGAAAGCATCCCCCATCAATTCTTAAAGCATGTTTCAACTAGGACTTAATTTTTGTCACAAATCACAAGAATAATATACAACTGGCTAAGGAGCTACATGATAAATAATTGGGAAAGAGAATCTATCCATGCACTAGTTAAATACAGCTAACCTCTTTACAGTACACAAAAAACATTCATTAATAATGTAGTGTAAAGACTGAAATGTAAAGAGAAAGAGAGAGAAAATACATTACTGATTTTATTAATTCAAGTTCAGGCATCTACTTGTGTTACAGCACAGCTGTCAAAAGGCGAGAATGAGTAAATAATAAAGCAGAGTGTTTTTCTTTCTTTCCACATTACTCTATAACTGAACACCAATGGGCAGTGAAGCAATTATTCTTCTGTCCAACTCATGAGGCTGCTATGATGTCCTAGTTCTGCATCTGTTCAAAGAACTTGTATGTGGGATTTTCGTAGCCATTTTGCTGCATCTTGGAAAGGTGGCGTTCCTCTGGTGTCACTGCAGCATCCACCTGTCAGGAGAGGGGACAACTGGGGTCACATTCCTGCTTACTTCACAGTGTTTGCCCCATTCATGGCCCTCCAAACATACTTTGTGTGATTGGGCAGAAGCCATCCTCTGGCTCACTTTTTGAACAGAAGATAACACACCAAGAACAACTCCACAACCATTTTATTGCTGCAAGACTTGAAAACCAGCTGGCCAAAGCCAGCAGTACCAGCTTTGAAATTTGTTGTCTGGCTCAGGAAGCAACTCTCCAAACAAAAAAGGGGGATGGAGTTCGCTTCTCTCTGCCAGTCCCTCATTATGAGATTTTTTTCCCCTAGCATATATATCAATATCTATCCTTGGGATCAACTGGGTATCAAAAGAAAAGAAAAAGTTCACTATAAAACTGAAGGCAGTGGCTTGAGTCTGCTGTCTGCCTGCACTGTGCTCCCAGATCTGTTGCAGGTGTGGTGGTCTCAAAACAAAAAAATCCATTGGAAAACCTGGAATGAGGGTAGCAAGGAAATGCCAGAGCAGTCAGGCACAAGGTGAGCAAAAAATCCCATTGCACTCAGGGACACAGAACTCCTCTGCCTCCAAGGCTGAGTTTGCTTCAGTTCAGTGACAAAAAACTTCACAGGTCTGCCCTGGTCTAAGTATTTATACTTAACAGATATTGACCTTTCTTGATTACTTGGAAGACAGGCACAAAGCTCAGTTTAGACTTCTCCATTGAATATCTGCATCTTCATAAATTATTTTTGTCCTTCACTGAACATTACAATAATATAAAACTCTATTCAATTAGAGTGGGTGGGAACAGCCTCTAAATCTTAATTAGGTATTTTGTCTTTGCAAAAGCTCAGTAATTGTGTACTCAAAACCTAGCAAATCCTGGTTATCTTGCACCTATGAGAACAGTCTGCTTGTCAGCTATTTCATTTGCTACCTGATGTCTCCAGTGTTTGACAGCTCCTAAAAGCAAAGGTAAAAAGTGAATTTTACCGTGCCTGAATTCAGGAAGGTGCTTAGAACTCTACTGTTAAATATCAGGTATGAACATTTTCCTGGAGATTCCTGTAAGTAGTGACCTCTTGGAAATGACAGCAAGTCACCTTCAGCAACAAGCTAGCCTTTAAGAGAAAGGAAAGTGTATTCTCAAGAAACTTTAACTTACTCTATCTAACCTTTTAATAAAAATGCAAAGGAGAAGTATTGATGTCTGACACCAAATTTAAATCTATTCTGCACTACTGGAAATATCTCAGCCTAATGAGAAGATGTTGGTAAGTTGTTCCTTCACACCCTGGAGAAAGACTGAAGGTATGTTCTTCCCATGCTTGGGACTAACACAGGCTGTTCAGTTCATTTTTGATCTGTTCTTTCATTGTAGCAGGTTACAACACAGTACTGAACACCTTTCCCACAGACCCACCAGAAAATGGCTCCTCTCAGAGCCATCTCCACTTTATAAGCTTTTATCTGCTATTTAAGAAATGGTTCTCTGTGCAGCACATGCATTCAATTAATCAGATGAACTGCTAACCCCAAATCTGACCCATTTTCCTATCTGTGTCCCTATCTAAGTTCTGACTCTCAAACTGCATTTTAAATCAACACTGAATCTCCCATCAGATGTGTTTTTCTTACACAATAATTAGACATTTTTGTGAAATATCCAACTTAAAGGTTATACATCGCTCACAAGCTATTGTGAAACTCCTCACAGCTGGGAGCCCTGAGACTTTCAGAGCTCCTTGACTGCTATGGGCAAGGAACAGGATGCCAGGCAGAAAGGATCACTGACACTGTGCTCCTTGTGTTTCAAATTCTGTAATACAACTTGGACTTTTCCTCCTTCTTCCTATTTCTGTTAGGCAATGATCCCCAAACCCACCTATTTCTTCAACTCCTGTGACATGTTTTTAGGTAGCAGGATCATGCTTAGAGGTCACTCTTGCATTATCTCCTTTGTCTGGGAAACTGCGGGAAGACAGAACTGTGTTTTCCTTTCCCTGGTCCCTCCCACTCCAAAAGTGACAAGCTTTATCTTCTCAAGGATGCCAAGCCCACGTGCATGCCAAGTGCTCAGCTTGGCTGTCAACAATCATTCTGATCCATCAAGGACAGAAGGACTCCATGGAATTTCACAGCCTATCTCCTCTTCAATCTCCCAGTCCCAAACCCAGGACAACCTGTACAGCCATGTGCTCAGCAGTCAGTACAGCTGTGTGCTTGCTTTTTAAAGAAGGGTCTGTGCCAGCTGCTCTGCATCCCCTGCCTGGGAGCAGGGCTGGGGAGGGATGGGGAGAGGCCCACACCTCAAGCATTCACCTCTGCCACCACCCCAGGGGCTGCTGCTTTACCTGTCCTTTCTGGGGGCTGCAACTTCTTCCTCCACAAAAATACACCATCTACATCCACAGGAGTGAATCTTGGACTGGCAATCCCTCCATGCTATTGCTGCTCAGTAGTGCACTTGTTCTGCCAGCAGTTTAACACCAGTAGGGCTAATAAACCCATTCCACATAGATTTTGTACAAATGTGCCCACCCTAAGGACTTATGAATTTAACAGCATTAACAGCATTCTGCTGCTGCTGAAGTTGTTGTGAACATGGCTGTGAGGACAAGAACAAAGCCCGAACATGCCAAATGTTCCTGCAGCCTTTTCAGTACTTAGAGAAAATAAGAACAAAGCAGATGCAGAATTGAAACCACCCTTCCATTCATTCTTGAAGGGGCAGCACCAAGTCAGCCCTGGCTCTTTCACACTATCACCACTATCTCAGAGCATCCAGTGCTTCTTCAAATCATGAAGTGAGAGTCTCATGCTTCACAACTAATCCTACTAACAGATTCTCTTCTAGCATAAAATTATGAAGCTCTGCCATTCATGGACCAGGGATCCATGTGTATCAATACCTGCTTAAAAGCATTTTCATTACCAGGAGGCATCCCCCACTAGGCTGGGATGAAAAGGAGGGGAATGCCAAAACTTGTGCTGGACTTCTGTCTTGAAGCTCCAAACAATACTGTATTGAACTCTGTCACTCATTTTAAGTCTCTCACTCAGCTTTTCTCATTCATGACTAGAAAAGGTGTAAGTACACAATATCACTGCTTGTGAGAAAGAAATGGAGCGAGAGACCACCATAAATTAAAAAGGAG
>PYHW01010764.1:1019288-1060467 GCA_013186435.1 Turdus rufiventris | reverse complement strand
GGAGATTATTTCAAACATCCAGGCTTGTCCCATTTTATTCACAGACAATTAGTTCTGTTAGCTCCTCTGTGATTAGAGTGGATAACAACAAAGGAGAACATGTATCTGCCTGCAAGGAAGCTGACCTGTCAAGCCCTCCTGCCTTTTTGATTTTAGGATTAAAAGGGAAGAGAGTAGATTACAGTAGTGGAGTTCCAGTGCAGTAGCTGGGGGGAAAGGGCTTTCCCAGGAGTTGTGTTACTGCCCTGGGCTGCAGCAGCTGAAGAGGCAGCTGCTCCCAGCTGCTCACCATTGTCCACGGCCACACTCACTGCTCTTGCAGATACCCTGGCACAAGCACCACATGAAAATCCCTCCAAGGCAAAGGCTGAGGAACTGCACAACTTGGCTGCCACAGCTGGCAAATCCACTGAAGCTATAAATATTGATTAGAACATATCCACACACATACAAGATAAATCAGAATCTGCTTGCCTTTTGTTGAGGGAAGTCCTACCTCCCAAAACTCTTAAGCCACTGGAAGAGTTAGGAATCACATGGGAACAGTGATTCTGCTTGGAGTGAATCTGGATTTCCAAAAAAGCTTTTGAGAAGGTCCCTGATCACAGCTCTGGCAGAAGCTAAGAGTTAAGGATTAGAAGGGAAAGTCCTACGTGACTTCCCATAACTGACTATGAGAAAGGAAATGAAATGTAAATACACATCTGGTTTTCACAATGGAGGAGCATTACCAGTGGGTCCCATAGGGATCTGTGCTGTTTGCAAAGTGATCTGGGTAAGAGAGTGAATAGTGACATGACAAAGTTTGCTGACAAAAAAAAATAAAATAAAGAAGAGGATAGTCAAAGTAAAACCAGTTACTAAGAACATAGAAGGATCTTATAAATTCCAAGAGCACGATAAAAGGGAAATGTTATTTAGTGTTGATACAATGCAAAGTGGTGCTTGAGTCACAGTGGGTAACTGTGGGCACTTGGCTCAGCAGCAGTCAAAAAGGCAAAGAGAAACGTAGCATCGATTATGAGAAAATATAAAATATTGTTACACCACTGAATAAATAATGCAGACTCATTTCTGTTCTGGTCACCTCCCCTCACCTCACACAAAGGCAGAAGAACTACAAAAGATATGATGCAGGGAGACACAGATGATCACAGGTATGGAATGGTTTCTGTACACAAAGGACTGCGAGTTTTCAGACTGGAAGAGGCAAAGGAGGTGAAACACAACAGAGTGTGTGACTGTGAATGACAACTGGAAAGCCTACAGGAAATGGCAATTCATTATTTCTCCTAAGAAATACAGAACACTAACATGGCTATGATACAGCAGATTGAGAAGTAACACAAGTGTTTGTAGATATATAAACAATTCAGTACAATGTAAAATTGGACTGTGGAACTCACTGGCACAAATCAAGAGGATGTTCAAAATATAAATGGACAAATGAAAAGAAGACAGGTTCCTTCAGGGTTACTAAACACAAAATACTGCTCTCAGCCCTGGAATCTATCAAATGCTAGCTGCCAAACACTCAATGGATGTGCTGGGGAATAAGGCAGAGGTGAAATCTGCACATATTCTGTTTGTACCACTGCTGGAGGTAGGAAAATGGACATGAGTTCTGCTCTAGGGATCTGAAAGCAAAGCTGCAATAGCTGAGTTTGTGGGTCTCTGTCAGCTTCTGTTCCACAGTCAAACGCTCCAGGTAGGAGTTACAGCAGCATTATGGGGACACAACAGGTCATGTCAATGGGCATCAGAGGGTGGCAAATTCACCAGCAGTCCCAGCTGCTGGAAAAATGCAGGCTCCAGCTTGCCTAAAACAACTTTCTTTAATTTGGTTCCCCTCCTTCCTCCCATTCCAAACAAAGAGCAGCATGGAGCCATGCTTTCAGTATGTAACAGGTTAAACCATGGGTTTTTGCCTTGAGATCAGGGACAATTTTTTAGTTTTGGGCCAAGTGACCAAGGCCCCACAAAAATGCCATTAAATCTGAACACAGGGTAGGATCTGATATTAGGAAGTTAATGATGTTAAGACTTACCGAAACTTGGTTTTGGCAACTTGCACCAGAAAAAGGTCAGAAACAGAGATCTTGTTTTTTAGCTGTTGCAATAACAAATCTGATAGCAACTTTTTCCTTCCCTCTACTTCCTTTACAAGTGAGGGAAAAAACCAACTAGGGTAAACTGCTGGTCTGCAAACAACTCATTATATAGTAAAGAGAAGTACGGCATTGCAATGCAATCAATTAAATACCTGGTGGGTAATAAAAATATATGTGGGTTACATATGCCTTTCCACAATGTTATAGAATTGAGACTTTTTATTGCAGAAATTCTCTTTCTCACCAGTTCATTCACTTCACTGTCCTAGTGACCACACATTTAGACTTGCATGCTAAAATCAAAGATACACTTTTCAAGGGGAGTAACCGAAGAAGGAAAATCTTCTGGGTCTTTCTAAAACTTTGATCAGAGGTGAGATGCAGTCAAGGGATTCCTAATACCTCTTTACCCTTGCACTGAAGACAAGCACACAAAGAACAGTTCTCTGACAGGAATTTTAATCTTGACCTGGTACAAAATGATGTTTTTTTCACTACCAATTCTAAAATGCACAACCCAAGCACAAAAGCCAATATTCAAGATGAAAAGTGAGAGCAACAGCCTCATTGCAAATTCACAAATAATGATAATTGCTACCAGTTTTCTACTGAATTACATACCATTTTAGGGAGCTGCATTCCTAATCACTTCAATTTAAAAATGCTTCAATTCAGCTGGCAAATACATTAACTCAGCTCCTTAGAAAAACTGACAAAACTATTTCGTTATAAAAACCATGGGCTTAAAAGCTTCTAGTGAAATCCAACAAAATGAGCTAACTGTGATAGGCTTTTTATTGATTTTGCTTTCAATTAGCAATATTAAGTGGTTTTTATATTGACATGTGTACATATGCATGTGTGCACACATAATTTCCAAACATCAAAAAATGGAGAGTATGAAACCCTTATTTTCCCTTGTCCTAAGGAGAAAAATAACCATATGGAGTGAAAAACTACTCACATGAAATATAAGCCAAGTAAGCTGCTTTGGGGAACACTATACTAACATTGATGAGCTTCTGTGTTTGTGTAAATATATATTTATACATTTATATTTTCAGAAGACTGAAAAAAAGAGGTTTCAGTGAATCCCACCAAGGATATAATTAGGTGCACATCATCTCCATGCTGCTTGCAATTACTTCATCCACTGGTTACATAAACAGCTAGAAAGGTTTTGTGATATTGTTTTGCACAGATCTAAGACAGTGTTAGCTGCACCTGAGGTTACATTAGAGTTAAAAACTACGTCTCCAAGTTGAAACAACTAGTCCTAGGTGGTCTCTACACAGAGAAAACCAAAGCAGCAGTTTGACTGACTGTGGACTGACTGCAGTCATGCAAACATTCAACTCCATGAACTGTGCTCGAGTCATGGCAAGAACAAGAAAAGAGTTGTTGAATCAAAGCCTGTTACACGTGTGGCAAACAGTATTATCTGGGTTAAGCTCCATGGAAGATAAAAAGGGTGGAGGGGAAGGAATGCAGTGTTTGAACAAACCCCCAGAGTAGAGAGCTGCCTGTTCTGACTAGAAGCTCAACTATTACTTCCATATGACTCCATGATTTTGTGCAGGTAATTTAATTTTGAAATGAAAGAAGAATAGTGTAAACTCATAAAGATGAACATGAAGACTATATACTCTTTTTTTAATAAGGATAACTCAAATATCTTTGAGGGATATGCACTTTTAAGATGAGTGGAACTAAAACTTTCTGGTCTCTCCTAACATGTCAAGTGAACTGCTGGTTCAATTCATGGATCACTATGGGGCTCTCAAACTGAAGAAAGCAGAAAATAAAAGTGTTATCTTTTTTACAAAAGAATCTCATTGGAACGGAGTAGAAAGTAATTATTTCTCAGAAAACATATGTGTAGAAATGAATAATCAAAACAAATAAAATCTGGTTTGACAGTCTTTCTGGCATGTCAATCCAGATGCTGTGCATATGCACCTATAACTGCATTCACAGCTGGCAATGATTTCATTTCTAAAAGAAACCAAAACAATCTAATGGAAAAAGAAACATTAATGACTTTTATTTGGTAGCTGCAGATAGTTTGTTTAAACCAACTGTATTGAACTAACATCACAAAGACAGGAAAAAAAAATATGTTGGCAGTTTCTGACAAGAAAATCATAAATAATTAACTAAGCTGCTCTATGGCCTCACCTCATAGAGACTGCTAATGATTCTGCAGAAGAGTCATTAGGAAAAAACCCGTCAGTTATTATGTAGTGTAATAAAGATAGACATGTAATGATTTATTAGCAGAAAGGCCAAAGACACAGAAGCAGCTTTATGTGCAACATTTCCTCAAAATATTAAAGGTTTGCAGAAATGATCACCTGACAAAGAGCTGGAATAACACAAAAAACCACCAACAAGTCCAAATTATACTACATGGAAGAAAGTAACATACTTAATAGCATAAAATCCTCACGTTGTGAATTATGGGCATCCTGTAAGAGATGTATTTACAGTGTGAGTGTATACTTACAACTGCAACTGTGCAACAGATGAAAATATAATCTACTCTGAACAGAGCATTTGTTGTTTATCACCTTGAATTACAGAAAATATTCTGATGGCACATTTTCTAATCTTCACCCAATTTCCACAGATCAGACCTGCTGAATTAACCTAAGTAAAACAAGCTTGCTCATGAGCATCTCGAGATGTTTTTATATATATTTTCATGTGTCTATGTCTCTATATGTACATGCACACACACAGAGAAAGAAAAAGTTACTAATAAACAGATACCCTAAATTCAGTTGCAAGAAATTAAGTGTTCATAATGAAAAAATGACTGCTGGAGCACAGGAGAGAAGCAAACACTACTGAATGAGTTGTTACAGTGAGGTTATCAAGGCAAGAGGATCTTGATCTATCTGAAGTTCTTCCTAGGGAAGCTCTCAGGGTGGACTGGAGCCTTCCAACATCTAACATCTCTCTGTATAAAGCAATTTATAAATAGCAAGAGACATGTCATAAATCTGTTATAATTTTGAGCTGTATTTAAAAATAGCTCACTATGATGACTTAGCACATCTAGATATTTTTCTTCCTTTTGACTTTTTACCACCTCATTTATTTCCTTTTTAGGAAGGAGATAAGAAACTGTTTTAGGCATCATTTTTATTTTTGTTTGTCCATTTGTGAATTAGAAAGGGGAAGGACAGCAAGTTAAGGCACTAGAGACCTTTTCTAATGCCCATGTGAATGACACAGATATCCATACTAGAAAATGGGGCTCATCCAGACAATGTTCTTTCCCTAGGACTGATGTAGATCAGATTCCAATTCAAGCTTTAACTGTGGACAGCCAAGGTGGAGCACAAACAGAGATGGGGGTTTAAACAACTGGCATAAATTTCAGCAAATGCTTTAAACTTCGTCCTTAGTCCATAGAGTAGAAAAGCTTATACTTTTCTACTCCAGGGACTGGACAACTCCTTACTTCTTCTGACTTGACTCACAGACTTCATTTTTTAAAAGACAATGATATGGTGAAGGAAAAAGATCCTAGGTATCACAAATACTACTACTACCACCATCTAAATACTTGTTGGACCAGATGATCTTTGAGGTCCCCTTTCAGCCCAGCAATCCATGAATCTGTGCCTCTATTCTGTACTGTGACCAAACTATCTCTCTTGTAAGAATGTACAAAGATGATCTGCATGGTTTTGATCTGCCTGTAAGGAAAACATATTGATCATTATAAGAATGTTGTGTGAGCAAGAAGTAAATAAAATGGAAAAGAGAAAAAAGGGCACAAGTTTGCATGTTTGTCTTAGTCCTTTCAGAGCTCATTTTCTTCAAGAAATTCAAAAAGCTACAAAACAATCATTTGTTCTTCTTCAGTCTTGGAGTACTGCAGGCTGACATGACACCAATATTTTTATCCTGAAGAAACAGGTCACTTGAGCTAAGCAAGCAGAAGCATGTACTGCAAAGTCAGGTTCACAGAAAGGGCAAACCTTTCAGGAAACCAACAAGAAGCTGGGCAATTAAAACAAAAAGTCACAAGTAGCTGGATGCAGTAATCTGCAGGTCTTTGTTTTTTAATTAATACTTAATTAAATTAAAATTAAAATTAAATTAATACTTTTTCACTCTACAGTAATCTACTATTTTTTTGGATTTTTTTTCAATAATAGCCCCAAAATGTAAAAACAGACTATCCCAAAAGGACAGCTGCTGCACAAAAAGTATTTATTTTCCTTTCTGAAGCTCTAATATAGGAATTTTATTTGTAATTAGCAAGTAAAGTAAAACAGTTTTAAAGCACACACTTTCAAACTATCAGAATATCTTCTGTACTTCACAGTTTAAATAAGCATCCATTTGCTTTCTTCTATTCCTGGTTCATGAAGTTATTCCAGTTGGAATAATTTCTCTGTTAAATTGAATTTTTGTCACACATTAAATTGCTTTTGAAGGATGATGAAAAAAGCCACATGGACATTTATAGACAGAATCTGTATCAGTAAGAAAATTTTTTTCTAAATCTGTAAATGATGATTAAAGACACAGGGGAAGTTAAGCACTACTTTTGCACTTTAGCAGAACATTGAGGAAATGTGATTTTCACAGTGGAAAAGTTACAGCATCTGCCAAATTTCCTGCCATAATGGTCAGATGCTGAAATATTTTTGACCTATCCTTAGTAGTCTATTGCACACATTCACCACGATGACTCATGACTTATTGTCATTAGGCTTTATAGATTTTATACTACTTGCATCACCACAACCAACAAAGTGCTCTAATGCAGTCAACTAAAACACAGAGTTTCACTCTGAAACTAGAGAGTGGCAGTGAGAAAATCCTTTCTCTAGAGAAAGGACACTGAGGATTTCTAAGACATTTGTCTACGTGTGAGGGAACAGAAAGGGAGGAATGAATAACCTGCAGTAATAAATACAGGCCTCATAACAGGAAACTTTTCAAGAGGACTGACATTAAAAGTGCAAATAATAATAGATTTTAATATTATATGAAAACTGCTAGACTGAATTAAAATTACAAGATTTGGATTAAACCATATGCGTGTTTCATCTGTGATATTTCTACTGCTCCTGGGGTAGAAGGTAGATAATGCAGTACTGGAGGGATTGTTCCCTGGTCCCAAGATTTTTGGCATTGTAGCTCTGTACCAGTTTCCAGGCTCTCTTCATGGACTGAATTAAGACTCTAAACACAAGCAAAGATGTCAGATTCCTAAAACAGTGCTAGGAGCACTAGCTGGGCACTTCTGACACATATCCTATAATTGCTGCAACATATGAGCTTATTTTACCTCCCACAGTAGCAATTTTTGTAGTTGTTAACATGGGTGAGTTAAGATTTAAAAACACTAGGAAGGTGCTGTCCATGATGCTATCTAATGGATGCTTGGAAAACAAGATGAAAGTAAAAAGGATCCAGACCAATCAGTTTAATACGATCTGAAGGAAGAAAACATAATTATGATGTGACACCAAAATAATCCTGATCCTAAAATATATTCTCACTACACTGAAGAGTGGGTGAGCAGCTTCTTCTGAAATAAAAGCTGTTTCCTCTCAATGACTTTAACAGTTTCAGATAATTCTGAACAAAATCCAGAGAAAAAACCACCCCAAAAGCAAAAAAAAAAAAAAAAGTAGTATGAAAAGCTAAAATCAATTTTACTTTTGGAAGCTGGGATTGTCTCATTTTAACTTTTCCAAACATTTGCAGTCTGACTCAACCCAGTGATCTGCTACTGTTCTGAAATCAGTACAGAGGTACCTACAGAGGAGAAACAATCACCCTGCTCTGTCCTAGAATGGAATGAATAGCTGTGTCCTCATGTGTCCTCTGGGAACCCAGAGGGATAATACAGATTTTTAGGTATTTGGAGGTAAGATAAGTACCACAGCAAAAAGTATCTATGCCACCTGCAGTTCTGAAACTGTATGCATTAATTCTTTATTAGCCCTGCTCACTCTGCAGAAAGGATTTAACATTTCTATTATACATTCCCAAATTAGAAGTAGTGTCTGTACTAAGGGCTACCAAGATTACCATCTCCTGCAGCTGCCAAAGTGTTATTTCTGGAAGGGATGAGACTTTTGATATA
This sequence comes from Turdus rufiventris, assembly GCA_013186435.1. Classification (NCBI taxonomy): domain Eukaryota; kingdom Metazoa; phylum Chordata; class Aves; order Passeriformes; family Turdidae; genus Turdus; species Turdus rufiventris. The sequence goes on along the minus strand of PYHW01010764.1, from coordinate 1,052,238 downwards.
AACCAGTTCTGGGTTTGGGACCCACTCCTGCTGCAAGCACACATCCCAAATGCCTTCAGTATGGACAGCACTCACACAGGGAGCATTTGTGAGGGAATGATGCTTCCATCATTCATGGAACAGCATTAAATTTTGTGAGAGGGGTACACCAAAGCAAAGGTAAATCATTTCAGCTCCAGCAGACCACATGCATGCTGGAAAAATACCGGTTAGGTAAAAGCCATGCAAGTCATGTACCTGGTCGTGTGGTGAGTCCTCTGTCTGCAGCTGGGCGGGCATCAACGGGCTCAACTAGGCATGTGCAGAAAAGAAACAAAAAAGCAAACAAAAATAAACAAAATCCCCCAAAATTACAAAGTCAAGGGTTCTTCTGTTGGGACAGTGCAGGACAGACAAACTGCATTAACAGTTACCAAAGCAACAACTAGAAAATATGTGCCTTCAGTGAATCCTGAAAGAAAAAGGAAGGGATGGGCAAGACTTCACCAGGAAAGCTTCATAGCTGAGGCGTCATTTTTTTACACCATATTCTGGTTACTGCTTCAGGTCAGAAACCATTAAGACTAAAGAATTTCGGTCAATAGAACAAAACCATATTACATGCAAACTTTTCCCCATTGTCTGATCAGAACTAGCTGCCAGAATGGACATGATGAGTTTCTGCAGCTGCTCTTTATGAATATTGACTTAAAAGCCTCCTGAATCCCTCCTTTTTCCTTTCAACAGGGATTCTTTACAGCACCAGCTATAACATTTGAAGGAAGTAAAGTGCATTTTGAAAATACAATCAATATTCCTATATGTTCTGATTTGTGAACAGTATATTTAGCTTCCAGTTTTTGGAAAGGAAACAAAGAAGAAACACAAATTTCTATCCAAATATGTGTCATATACAGTTTTACAAAACACTTTTATTACCCTACTAAGGTTTTATCAGCTGAAACCTAAGTTGATGCAGCTCACTGGCACTAATAGAAAAACAGAATGTGTAAAACGTAGAGTTATTTGAGTCACTGCCAACTGCCTCAGTGAGTTCAAACATACTGGAAACGTTTATTAAAAGATTCAGATTTTTACCCCTCTCTTTTGGTTGTTTTTCTTTTTTGCTCCAATTATGTTGCCTTCCTTATCTACTCAATCTTTGCCAGTGTCAAAGAACTTAAATTCAGAAATGAAGTGTTACATTGCTCCTTAGAATTCAGAATTTTAAACATACATTCTTATTCATTTGTGTTTCTGGATTCAGGTATGAGCCTTTATCAGCAGTGAGATGCAGTAACACAGGAAATCTGGAAGACCCACAGTTTTCCATCAAGAAGAACTGCTCATCAGAAAATCACACAAACCTGATGATACTGTTGATTTGAGCAATGGAACTGCCCATCTTCTCAGGAAGTCTGTGTCACTGGCTTAGTGTCCCTGTGGGTGTGACAAACAACCTACCATGCTTGTGAGTGAGAGCCTAAGTGGCTCCCACGTCCTTTGCACGCAGGAGATGACTGCATGAGCTCCTGCCTCTGAATAAAACCCAGTAACTCAGCTGTAGAGTAGCTGCAGACTAAAAGTACATCAGCATAGCTGACTCACTTGTGCCTCCAGGAAGGCAGATTTTCACAGAGCTTGCTGGTTTAGTGCTGCAGAGGCATTTTCCTTCACAGCAGTTCAGAGTCCCACTAGCATACCATGTAATTGTTTTCCTTACATAGCTCCATACAAAACGCAATTTCCATCCTTAACTAAAAACCACAGTTTTGAGTATTTTCCTATTTATGTCTTCTGCTAGGTTTTTCAATATTGTCAGCACAATTTTCAGTGGCAAGGACCCAAGCGAAGAAACAACCAAGAGCAAACATTACCCAAACTCCTCCCGCAGACCTCTCCTCTGTTACCCTGGTTCCTGCATCCTCCCTAGAAGGCTGAGGGTTTCTTTTCCCTCCTTTCTGTAATCTTACATGGCAACAGCTATGGAGAAATGAGAGAGAAGCCTGTGCATAGCAACAGAAATGGGAGTAGGTGAAGGGGAAAAGGATGAAAGAAGTTTCTGTTGTAAGTAGCATGGACCTGACCTCAGAGTAATGCAGTATTTGTGGTCAGGTGAAAGTATTAGTAATGAATAATTATTGACATCTATAATTTTGGAAGCCCTTTATGGGGGTGAAAGGCTGGGCATGTTTCATAACTGACACATTTCACAATGACACAGAAGTGAAAACACCTGGTCAAGGTAACAAACCAGCTTCAGGGCAAAAACTCGAGGCAAATTATAAGAACCAAGAGTCTAGCAAAGCAGATTGTGATACCAGGCAACATGATACAAAGAAAGGCTGGTTTCTGGAGATCCCTGAGCTACCACCTTTTGAATTTCAGTTGGACTTTAAAACCCTCTTGCTTTACCCCAGTATATATGCACATATATATATAGATACTGATATATGCACAAACAGCAGTTAACTCTGAAATTCTTGTCTGTGGGTTTTCTCACTGCTTGCCCTCCTATGCTGGTTTTGCATTAAATTGATTTTGGTGAGGAGGAAAAACGTCAGCCACTGAAGTAATTCTCTGTAGGAAGCTGTCAACAGCTTCCCCAGTGCCTGGCAAAACCAATAGCTGGCTGGCTCTGAGAACTGACAAACTGCTAAGCCAATTAGAGAAGCTGGGATGCCTCTATGATAACATATTTGAGGACAAAAAAAACGTGGGACGTTATCTCTGCAAACAAAGGCATAAAAATGGCAGCAGCTTTCCTTTTTTTGGCATCCCACATGAAGAAAGCCACAAAGTTTCAGCTGGCGTGGTGGAGATCACATCTCTGTTGGATGACCAACAGAGAGAAAAGCACAATGAGCATCTCCCCCAGTTTGTGCAGCCTGGATGAGATCTACTTTTCAGCACTGCAGAACTCCACTTGAGAACAGATGAACTGAGGGACACCAATCTTGTTCCAAGTCAGAGAAAAGGGAAAGTGGGGACATGTGAGGAGAGTTTTTTTATCCTTTTTGTTTGAGCCTGTCTTGCCCTAAAATATTTTCTCCTAATCCTTATCCCAACCCCACGAGCTTTCTTTATTTTATTTTCTCCTCTGCTCAATTATAGCAGAGGAAGATGAGTAGATGACTTTTGTGAGTGCACTGGCGTTCGGCCAGCGGTCAACCCACTACACCACACTGGGTCACATCATCACAACAGCTAATGAAGAGGGGAGAAATTTAAACCTATGACATCATTTATCATTTACCAATAATCAAAACTCAAATATGTACTGTGTTACAAAAAGTGCATTCATTTTGATACCCCAGAATTTTATTTCTCTTGAATATACTTCCATGTGCACAGAAATAAGACTGAAAATGCATTGTCCAAATAGACTCATCAAACTAAACTGGTACATGTTTATTTACACTGATTACTCAGGCTTCACAGAGGCCACACATTCCCACCTTTACCTAATACTAATACATCTCAGAGGAGCATGAGAGAATTTGTTTACTTCTCTTTTTAAAAGTAAAATTACATCAAAAAACTAATACAAACCAGCAGGTGAGGAGTGCTACGTGATGCTCACCTATCAAGAACACTGCTGAAGGGAGGAACTGAACAGATCATAAGGATAACACAGTATATTTACAGGAATCTCACTTCAGATAAATACTAGACCTAGACATTAAGGCTCCCTGTAACCTGCAAGCTAAAACACAAAGGGTAAACCACCAAACCCAATTAGTCACTGGCAAAATGCCCAGAGGGCTTGGTAGTGTCAGAGCTTCACAGCTGTTGGGGTCACTCTGAAGATGCATTTTGCATTGCTGAAATACAGTTTCCTGACATTTTTCATGGTGCCTCTGTACAGTTCTCAGAAAGTGTTTTCTTTGTTAACCCAATTTGTGTCGCAGCATGTGGACGTTCATACAGTATATTTCCTGCTGCTTTAAATTAACTTCTTTCTACATTTCTAGGGAAAAACAAGTGAGAATATACTTGCAGAAAATACTGAGTTATGCTAGACTTTTAAAGTCTATTCATTTTCAGACTATTTTTCACTTACTCATCTTATACGAAATTATACGAAAATAAACTATTTGCATAAAACCTGTTATTTAAAACATGCAGTTTACATTGGGAAAATTTCAAATGGGGTTATGAAACCTTAAGATTACATGACAACATACCAATGCAATGCATTATTAATATCTCTGGGTGAAACCTGGGATTAGATCACGGCCATGGAAGGAGGCAGGCATGAGAACTAATAATAAAAAATTTTAGAGGGAAGGGTTGTGGTATTTTAACTTGATCAGTTCATCAGAGGGAAAAAAAAGAGGAGGAGAAAATTAGGTCAGTGGTTGCGTTAACTTCCTGCTACTTCTAAACCATATTATACGAAGACAAAGACATATTTTTGGAAGCAAAGCAGAAAAAGCCTGAAGTAAGACCACTATGAAAGAAGAAAACAGGCATGGGAAGTGAAGACAAACGGCACAGTCAGTCCTGGAATTCTGGAACAATGAGGTGGGAGACAAACACAAAGGAAAAAAAATAAAGCTTTGAAATTCCCCTTTGATGCTATGGGCAAAGGTAGAGAAACAGTCTGTAAAGAAATAATGTATTCTTGGCATGATCACATCAAGAGTGTTGTGGTTTGGGTAGAGGAGAGAGAAGTACAAGGGGAAGAAACAAGAAGGGCTTGAAGAGGTTTCAGTCACCAAATGATTTCCACTTCTAACTGAGCATACCTGAACAATTATAATAGTTAGTCTAACTGAACTGACTGCTGCAATAAGCTCATGACAAATTCAGTACAATCCTGGTATAAAAACCCAAAACTAAACCCCAACAACTTGAAGGAATGAAAGAATAAGCATGCAACAAACAACATACTGCATTAAAACACACAGGTCTAATAATTGAGTATGGTATTCCAGGTAGGAGAGTTTTTGTTTCTTATTTGCTGCCATGCATTCGAAAAGGAGAACCATGCTCAGTATAGTTGCCAGTGGGACTTCAGTTCACTTTGAAGTACCTTTCATTATTAGATTCTGAGCTTAGACAGGTTTCTGAAGGAAAAATACACTTATGTGATTAAACCATGGGTATGTCTGGGGGCACCTGTCTACCTAATAACTTCTAAACCTGGTGGCTGAAATCAATATATTTCGAAAGCTAAGAGGACAGACATCAAAAATAAGGAATCCCCACCATGTTTTATGAAACCAGGCAACAGGTATAGAAACTGATGCCCTGGATGCTTCAGCTACGGAAAAAAAACTGGAACAAGAGCTGCATTTGAAAATTCCTGCAGGACAGACATGAGCCAGACTGTGACCTGCTCCTGACAGACAGCCTTGATACTAGCTCTAGCTAACTTGTTAGAGCAAGCTGCAGTTCCTTCCCCAGGAAAATGAGGTCCAGCCTGTCATCCTGTGAGCCATCTGTACCCCTTGCCAGTGCCTGACGTGCTCCAGCCAGCCGCTCTCACTGCCTGGAATGCCACTTGGCTGTAAGTGCCCTTCAGACACAGCTGGAGTCCTTGTCACCATCTCCTGCCTTCTGGCTCGTCCTGCTGGCTGGTCTGTTGAGTTTGCTCTGGCTCTGCTCTTTTACTCAGTCCCTAGCTTGCAGTGCTGACTCCCTGGTCCTCTGATTTTAGCCTTACTCCTGACCAGCCTCTCCTCTTCCCCTCAGATCTGCTGAATGTCCGCCTCACTGACCTTTGTGCAGGTCTTTTCTTTTGCCTGATCCTAGGCTTCTCTGACTCCTTGGGACAAGCTTTGATCCCAAATCTATTTCTGATTCCACTGATTTCACCTGGCAAAACCATGTCTATGTCCCACACCCCCAGTTGCTCACAGTCACTCACATACCATGCTGGAATGAGATTAACTACACAAGGATGATCTCAGAACTGATTCTGAGAGCAGGTACAGCCTAAGCCAGTGGTTTCAAAAGACTCTGAGGAGAATGTTAATGTCTGTGCAGTTCAGCTACAAATCACAGAATTGCCTGAGAAGACTTCTGCAGCTCCAGGCTCTGTGTGTACTGTGGCTTTGCAGTGTCAAACTTCACTGGTATGATTAACTTAGCACCAATAACAGTGCAGTTGAACAAAGGAAAACAAAAGCAAGAGGAGGAACTTGAATTACATGACCGAAGTCCCTCAGGTTTCTGATTTATTGGCTCCAGTGCCTAAGTGAAGTACCAATTCCAGATTCTACATGGGTTATTCAAGTAGCACACAGTCACTTCAATGAAGTAGTGCATGAACAACATATAATACTCCTCAGGAAAAGCTTTTTCACTAGCCAAGTTATAGGGATGTGCACATAGGAACATTTCTGCAGTACATTCCAGACAACTGATGTATGGAGCAAAATAACATTATCTCTCTGCTAGGATTTTGCTGGAACTGTAATTATTTTCATGCCAGCAAATAAAAAGCTCTACCTTAAATAAAACACTCATTTCATCACGGCACAAATCTAACAACTTATCCATCTCCCTTCAGTCATTGTCACGTACCTTATAAGACCATTACTAATAATCTCCTAGAATTTATTATTGGTTGTTTCTGAAGGCAAATAAGCTCAATTCTGAAATTTATTGTCTCTCTAAATTACAGAATTTAGTCAGGACTTTCTATTTCTTCAAAGAAACACAACTGACACAGTAGACTAGCTCCAAATGTACATTTCAGAATCTGTATCCCACTTACACTTGCTTACAAGAAAAATACTAATTTTCTGGGGACAACGTGGAGAGAAACCACAAAGCTCAGATCAGAAAGTTCTGTGGTTTCTCCCCCTATTGTACTTACCCTCATTTTCAGTATTGGCTGGAACAGAATCGACTCCAAAGGGATGCCATGGCTGAAGGTCATCTAGGCTGAAGTCTCCATCCACTGGAAGAAGTTCAACTGTAGTCTTTGTTTCCGTCAATGAAGGCATAAGAGCATCATTTCCATAGCTGATTCTGGGTTCGCTGATCATATTGGCCAGAACATCATCAGAGTAGTTTTGTTCTTTCTGAAGTAATTCATCTGCAAGGAAATTTCAATGCAGAAATTATCTGAAAGAGCCAGCACATCTAAGGACCTATTTTCAATGCTATTCAGGTATGAATTCACCGTTGTGAGATGCTGTTTTCTTGCGATAAATAAAAACATTAAGGCTTGGAATAGTCAAAACCCCACAATAATCACTGCAGCTAAGGCATTTTTTGAGACATCAACCAGAATTGCTCAGTGTTGTTTCCTACTCACATTTCCACCACATAACAGGTAACAGGTCTGTGCTATATGCATTCCTTGGCTCTTCCCAACCACTTTGAAATGAAGCACCAAACAATTCCCTTCAATTCAACATGACTTACATGCTGCTCTAAGTCAGCTGGTGAGAGATGTACAGGAAGGAATGTGTTTGTAATCTCTCCTTCCTCTGAAATGCTCACTGCCAAAGCTCATCACAACACTTAAACCCTAAATCTCCACAGCATTCACTGTATTAAATTGGGTTTACTATAGCACATCAAATCTGAAGAAACATTTGATTTTTTAACATATATAACTTCATCACAACACTGAAGTAGTTCTTTGTTAAAAAGCAGTAGTAGACACCTATTAGTAGTAGCAGGCAAATTATTTTGCAAGCTACCAGCACCTAAAGCTACGCTGTATTATCTGTGCTGTGGAGTTTTTTCCTTGAAGTAAAATGAGAACAATCAAAGCACTTTTCAGTTCCATCAGATGTACAGGACAGACTGTTCAACTCTGTGTTAAAAATAAGTTCAGAGGTTGTGTGTGCTTCATTATTCCTACTTCCTTCTCACATCAAAGTTCCTCTACTCTCAAAGCAGAAAAGCCATGGATTTGTTGGAGTGAGTCCAGAGGGCCACAGAGTTATCAGAAGGCAGAGTTACCTCTGCTATGAAGATGGGCTGAGACAGCTAGGGCTGTGCAGCCTGGAGAAGAGAAAGTCCTACAAGACTTTCAATACTTGGAGGAGGCCTATAGAAAGAAGGGCCAAACTTGTTATCAGGGCCTTTTGTGATAGGACACGGGGTGATGGTTTTAAACTGAAGGAGAGTAAATTTACATAAGATATAAGAAAGAAATTTTTTACAAGGAGGGTGGTGGTAGATGCCCTGTACCTGGCAGCATTCAAGGCCAGGCTGGACAAAGCTCTGACCAAGCTGATCTAGCTGAAGATGTGCTTGCTCATTGCAAAGAGGGCTGGAGTAGATGATCTTTCAAAGGTCCCTTCCAACCAAAACTATTCTACAATTCCGTTCTTGATCCCCCCTGTTTCACTGACATCTGTTTTTGTAGGAAAAACATACTATTAGAAAGTATTTTGAGGGAACTTGCTGCACAAGAGCACATTCAAGTAAGCAATTGCAATGCAGACGAGTGCTAATAAGGCACCAATAGTGAGCAAGTGCCACAGAGCTAAATAGTTCATACCAGGAGACTGTAATAGAGTGCAAGTGAGCACATGAGAACACACAAGGCAGCTAATGATACAACAGCTTTTATTAAGCCTGTCTTCTCTGCTCTTCATCAAGGACCCCCTGACTGTCACTACTTCACACCCACATCTCCACCACATAACACAAGCCAGGGACATTAATCACCACTCTGCTGCTAAACCCTTTATGCCACTCCATAGGGGCTCACTCATTTCCTAGTAATATCAGTGATTAAGGGCATCTAATTTTCCACACACACCACAGCTTTAGACACCTCAGTAAAAGCTTTGGAATGTTACGTTTCTCCCAGCTTTACACCATGATTTTTCATACCACAGAAGTACAAGGTAACCATGCAGCATGCTCAGTAAGGACCCTAACCACCTCAAAAGCATTAGAAGTGCCACTGCTTCAGTGCCTCTATCAACCGTGATGCACTAGGGCTCTGCTCTGTAATACATCTCTCAAAGACCACAGCTGATGAAATTCTCTGCCACCCTATTCGCACAACACTAAATTCAGAACATCAAAAATAAACAAAATGTTGCAGCCTCAGCTCCGGGGCAAACACGGGTTCTGAATCTTGTAAAACAAAGCTTTAAAATACATTTTCCAGTTTAAACAGTAATTACTTGAGCAGAGGGTAAGACTAATGTAATACAAAATAAAAATTCTATGATTTAATTTGTCCATTACAATGACTTACTAGGACAGTACTGAAAGCCTATGTCAGTCACATGGAATTGTTTTTCTTTTAGTGTTCATTTTACTGAAAGCAGTACTATTCTATGACACCTATTAAATCTTCAGCATAGAAGTTAAATCTGATTTTGTCTCCAAACTGCACTTACACTAATCTTTTTCAGATCAAACCACCTCCTTTTATCAGAAGGCAGACAGGTGAAGCACCTTGATATTCTGAGGAGACACTATCACATGATGATTTTCATTAGATAGGGATAAAGGAGCTTTACAAAAGAGAGCTGGATTTTTGTGGCTTGAGGGAGGAGTCTGGTGTCCATGTGCCTTGCAGGGAGCCACAGATGACGGCAGCTGACAACACTAACACCATGTCCTCACGGACCACATGAGAGAAGTGTTACAGTACTGAGCATCTTTGTAACCACAGACCTTTCAAAACCTGGGCATTGGAATGGTTTTGGGGCACAGCTCCCCTTGTTCCTGCTGTTCTCCCCATCCCCAGATGATGGTGTGAGCTAACTGTAGAGACCTGGAGCTCAGGCAGCAGTGGCAGGGGATGGTGCTGGAGAAGCTGTGCCAGTGCCTATCCTCTGTAACTATCCACACTCTGCTGCTGACTCACTCAGTGTCACCTGCAGACAGCTCCTGCCCTTGCCAAGGGACAAATGGTGCACAGAGGGGAAGGAAGGACCTGAGCTCTGGCAGTGGAGGAGCAGCACCAGGACTGGTGCAGCACTCAGGAGAGGCCACAGTGCAGGTATGGCTGGGCCAGCCAGGCTGACAGAGAGTGGCTCCAAACTGCCTTCATGACACCATCATTATACCCAAATTTCTGAGGGCTGGGAGTGATCACACACAAAGTCTCTCTCAAGGCTACCCAAGTGGGAGCAGATCCTCTGTTGTTTTCCACTCAGCTGTGGTGCACAGCATGGAGAGGAACTGACCTGCACAATAGCTCAAGTGAGGCAGACAGATAATTCAACCAGCAGATTATGATCACATCCATTTTACAAGCAGGGAAACAATGGCCTCATGAGTCAAGCCCATCTGACAGGATGAATCAGACACTGAATGACAGTGAGAAATTGGAAGTGCCTGGCATAGAAACTGCTGGAATCCATCACACTGAGGCAGCTGTGTCTGCATTGAGTAAATGATTCACAAACAATTGCTTCAATCATTGAACTGCTAAAAAAAGTTTGCCTTAGGATTTCCAGTTATTGATTCTACTGGTAAAGCCCAAGATCAATTTTTCAGGGCTGATTCTGTTCCAAGTATCAATGGCTACTTGAACCATCAGTTACGCTAATGGAAAGCCGCATATCCATTCATCGACACAGGACTCCCTCCCTCTGCAGCTGCCAACTCAATTCCCCCACCGTGCAAAAGACAAATCCCTAAATAAGCAAGGAGTGCAGACAGAGCTAGAGGCTTGGATGCTCACTCAAGACTGTTTCAGAGGTTTTATTTGTGTTGTGAATATCTTATCATTAGGTGCTGAAAATAGAGAGATCCTAAGTTGCTCCTCAAAATTTTCATCTCGCATCAAACAACAGGACAAAAACTCTCTGGGAATCTTTCTATAATAAATGTATTTTGCTTGGCTCATTATCTCCTCATAGCATTCTGCTCAATCTTGCCATTGAGAAAAATAAAAAGGACGGCAAATCCTTCTGTCCCTCTGAGAGCAACCATGACCTTGGGAAAAGACAACACTCAGCTGGGAACTCAGACCTCCACCAGCTCTGGATTTGGTGCAAGGGCACACAATTGCTGCTTCTCCTCCAGACACTTCAAATTCTCCTTCAGGCACCCAAACCTTTTCTTTTTCAGGATGAGAGACAGGCTCACTTCTAGTACTTTAATAAGATGCTTCTTGGACTTCTCCTAGCACCTAAGCAAACTTCACTCGTTCTTGGTCTCACTGCAGGCATTTCCTCATGGGTCAGTACTCCTCATCAACAGCATCCAGAAAAATTGAAATATGTTTGGGGGACTGGATAAAAGTGTAATGCCATTCCAAACTCCTTTCAAGACTATTCTCTTATCCCACAAGAGGCAAATGGAGGCAAAAGTAAAGAAAGAGCAGAAAAATAAATAAAATTTACTACAGAATTTTCTGGTAGACACTGGATTGTTAGAAGCTATTGTCAGCAATGCCTCAAGACCACAGTTCTATTTGCAAATCTTTGCAAACAGCACTGTGCTAGAAAAGATATCATGACAAATCCCAACAAAGTGGATGGAGTCTTGAAGTAGCAAAACCTTATCTACTTTTACTGTCACACATTTGTTTCCACTGTTGAACTCTGGGAAATATTTCTCAGTCCTTAACTGGCACAGCTATAATGACAAGATTTTCATATAGAACAGCTTCTCTTGCTGTCCTGGACTTCCAACAACACATCATCTTTTCAAACCACAATTTTTATTCAGTTCATAGTTTATTGTTTAAAATTTCCAAAAATAATTATAATATTTGTTTGTTGTGTTTTCAAGGAGCCCATCTATTAAATGAAAAGCTCTGCAATCACTATTATGTGCCAAGACCATTGAATTTGCATGAAAAGCAGCTTTGAAATTGGCAATAGTAATTGTGCTGTTATAAAAAAATTTCTTAAACCAGATTAGAAATGAAGTGCACCCAAAACACCTCTAATTGGGACTAGTTAAAATACCACCAAATTATATGCCATAGTTTTGACCCAACATCAAACTTACTTTCTAAAATGCCAGTAGGACATATATATATATTTGATCCAACAAAGATGGTTTGGAACCAGCTCAAACAAACTTGTACAAATGCAGAGTCTTATTGCCTCACTTATCATCAGTCATCATTCAATCTGAACTGAATGTGTTTTTCCCAAAGTTACTTGCTTTTGAGCATGTGCTTTCAAAATGACAAAGCTGAAAAGTGTCAGCAGCCTCCCTGTTCTTCTTAACAGCAGAAATCACAGAGAATTTGAGTCACAGCAACAGCTTCATTGGCACTGGCACACACATTGCCTTCATCCAGTCTGAAGGCAGCTTAAATCATGCGCATGATGTATGTCACAATTAGGATCCACAAAGAACACCAACATAATCAATTGTATGCCCACTTTATGGGCTAACTCAATATGTCATGTTAGCTTCTAAAGCAGTTGCACTGCACTAATGCAGTCAAGTTTTAACTTTGAGTGTCTGCATCTTGTCAGAATCAAAATTCCCCCAAATTGGTAAATATGAAAACAAGACCTCCTGTGCCTTACCACAAAGAGTGAAGCTCCACTGAATTTCAAGTATTTTGTTATTTTAAGATGTTTTGCTCAATCAAACACTGTATGATCATGATGTTCACATACTATCAAGAGTCCTAATTACAACATTATCAAGCTACAAAACACAATTCTGTGGTATTCAGTACTGAACTAATTTATTTGTATAGCACAAGTCAAATGTAATTTAGAGAGACTCTGATGAGAATGTTATTGAAAGTGAACTGCCTGCTGGAGGGTGGAGGAGTGACTTTGTTGCCTGCCTGCTTTGAAGATGATGAAAGAGGAGTGATACGGGAGATCATTCCTGTTAAACACTGGAAATGAGCCCAACCTTCAGTGCTCAGATCCATCCTGACAGAGAAACGTGACCATGCCATCAGATCTGAGCTTTCTTCTCACCTCCTCAATAGTCTGTGAAATTATGCCACGGGTCTTTTTATCTGGAAACTTTTTCAGTGCAATGTGTCTCTCCCTAAGGACTAAAGGGAAACTGAAAGAGCAAGAACCATGGAAAAATGCATTTCATAGTTCTTATTTCCTGTCCTTCAGAGGTATCAACAAGCCAAAACAGTCCACATTTCAGAAATTTATTATGTGTATCAAAACCTAGTTCAATAAGTTGAGAAGAGTTTGCCCTTTTCATATTCTCAGAAAGTGAACATTTAAAGTATCATGGAAACACTTGACCTAAAATATTTTTTCTAGAAGATAGTAAGAGAATAAGCATCCCATAGCCTTAGATAATACCTTGATGAACTTTAGAAAAAAAATACACATTTGAACTGGAGAACAGCTGCAGTAATTAGAACCATGCTAAAAAATTTTCAAAATTTTCAAATAAAAATCCCAACTTTAGCACTTCCATTTCTTTCCCATTTCTTGCTCCTTCTATTTCATCATATGTGGATTTTGCTGTTTCCTGAATCACATCATATAAACAACCCAAGTGAGTTTCCTCCTGTCATCTGGTGCGTGGAATAATGTTTCCATTAAATCTACCTTGCAGACATTTGGTCTTAAATCATTAAAACCCCCAAAGGTGTTTCACTAATATACAGAGTGATTGTTCTTGTGCTGGTAAATCACAGGTTTTCGGTACAGAGCAGCCTTTAAAGCTTGGGTAATCCAATTCAGGAAAACACTTAATACCAAGTAATGATTGATTTCAAAATTACCTCAGTGTCTTTTTCATTAGGGATAGACTTCAATGCAAATTTAGTTTTGCACAAGGCTATGCAATTACTGAGCATTCTGAGCAAAGGTTCATGACAATTTTCACACCACTTCACCAGCCTGCTATGAAACTCATGGTCTGAAATTCTGTCTAATTTTCCTAGATGGCTGGTATGACACTCCTTGCCTTCAGTGACAGAAACTTTAATTACTACACATCCATAGTTACCTGACAACTACACAAACTAGGTATTAACTAAAATTAAAAACATACGGCCATAGCTAAGTGCACATTTATAGTATTTTTGGTATTTAGCAGCCAGTCATCTGATTAATAACTGCATTTCCTCCCCACTTCAAAGCAGAGAGTATTGAAGCTTGTGTCATCTCTGAGAGTTATTTAACAGAAATTAAAGACCCTGCTCTTCCCTTTCACAATGTGCCTTTTTGCCAATTTCTGTTGTCTCTCCCTTTCTCTCATCCCCTCCTCATTCAATTTGGTTAAATTAAACAGCTCCTCTCCAAGTAAGACATGCAAACAGCCTAATATGAAGGTAGACAAAAATTTAAAAAATACTTGGGGAAAAAATGGAATTGAAATTATACCATAATCTCGAACATATATTGTGTATCATCATCCTGATCCAAAGAAGGTACTGTGACAAACTCTCCAAGTTTAAATTTAACTCCACATTTAATTCCAAATTAACATTAAGTGCTTTAAGATAGGCTGAAGGGTCTAAATTAAAACAAATAAATAGCCCAACCAATCATCACTGGTACTAGTGCCAGATGAACCAGAAATCATTATTCCTGATCAGGCTTGTGTGAAGTAGAAAAAGCCAAGTACCTTTCCCTCTCAAGCACCTTATAAGGCTTGTAAGTGAAACTGCTCTGCAAAAAAACCCCCATTTATATGAAATATTGCTACAGAATTTTATTGTTTTCTGAAAATAATTATTTTAAAATTATTTGTTGGTCTTATTTACTGATAAAATTAATTATATTTACTTGCCAAACTTACAATACACAATACAATTTAAAACTGCAGTAGACCTAAAATTATCAGTTTCTAACATCTGAAAAAAGTCAGTTACCCATCATTTTCTACAAACACTTCTGAAGTTCAGATTGTGAATCCCACAACAATTTTTGATGTGTACTGATCTTGGAAGCACTAAATAATCCATAAAAAATACAAAAATCTGAATTAAATTGTTGCAGTGATGCTTTAAGATTTTAGGTTTTGTATTTTTCAGATCCTGTACTGCATTAGTGTATAACTCTGATCTCCTTACAGAGTATTAGTTCATTCCCTTCACATTTTGGTCAAACAAAAAAAAAATCCTTCTAGGCCTGAGATACAGGGACATCATCTGCCTCAGGCCCTGAAAAGCAGAAACAAAAGTGAGTGGGGGAGAGGGGAGCTGAATTACCTGAAGCTGCAATTGGAGGATTAACCCCAGATATACTAATAGGCCAAATTTATATCTGTCTGAAAAACTCGTGACCATTGTCCATCTTGGGTGTAGCCCCTTGGGAAGCTCTGTCTGCCCTTAATGTACCTGGAGGCCCTTCATGAAATATATCCACTTTTATTCTTTAAACTTTGGCTTCTGTTTCTACGAAAGCCCAAAAGAGGCTGATACACTTGGACAAAAGAGAATATTTTAAAATTTAAATTCAAATTTACCAAAACTGAATTGTGCGGTGCCTGTTCCAAATAATAAGATTTCGCCTATTTATTAAGTGCAGTTTCAGCACTTGATAGGCCAGATGTATCCTAGGTTGTCAGTAATGTAAAGAGATGCATTTATTAAATTCACCTAATATATCTATGAAGTGAGATGTGGCCAGATCTGATGCCTTTTACACTGTCTTTCATAGTCATGATCTAAAAGAAGGAAGCAGAACAGAGCAAGAACTGGAATCCTGCCCAGGCATTACTATTCAGAAAAATGCATTTTTCAGTGAAATTTGATATCTGAGAATCAAAAGCAGGAGAAAGCTGCACTGATGAAAGATTATTTCATTTGTAATCCCATGCACATGTAATCGTGCATGGGAACTGACAGGACATTACTGCAACATCTCCATCAATCCAGCCATTCTGTAAAATCACATATCCTCTCTAATTTTGTCCTTTTTTATCCCAATAGCAACAACTTGCTAAGGAAGAACACCACAGATACTCCTGACCATAATAAACACCTGTGAATTGTCCCTCTGCACTTCTGGAAAGCAAGCTATGCTTCAAACAAAATTTAGGACACCATTGGCATTATCCCCCTCAGGATACCTACCCACAGTGAAGCAGTTCAGACTATAGTGATTAAATCCCTCTGGAAAACAATTCCAGAGACTGACACGCTAGCTCTGTAATATATTATATATAAAGCTACATTAGCTTGTGCAGACAGTTACTCCAGTTACTGGTTGTCACTGGAAACTTGCAATTTGCCAGCAGGTAAGAATTAAGATGATTCCTTTGTTTCTTTCACAATCCAAGACCTCCTACTAGGAATCTGATCTTAGAGTGAATCACACAGAATGACACAAATGTGTTTCCAAAACATGTTAACTGGGAAAAGAAAATCCATAATTCAATAGCACAAACGAAGCAGAAGATGTTGGAGTGTCTGTGATCCAACAGTTTTGGGCTGCTTCGGTGGACATTGACATAATGAACTTAATTTGACCTATTAATGAAAAAAATTGCACATATATTCAGTGTATAAAAAAAACCTCCAGTAGCTCAGTATAATGAGATTTCCATAACCAGGCAACATTTTACCAAGCCAGAGCCTCCCCTCTGACTGGAGCTGTTCTTTTGGAAAGTCACCTGCCCTCAGATCATATCTGAGAGCTGGAAAAATGGAAGATGCTTTCAGACTTTTTATCTATCTGAAAGAAAAAAAAATGACATCTTAAATTTGGCATGTGATGAACTAACATATGAGCTCCTTAAAGCATAATGCTAGAAGCAATTATCAGGAAATAATAAAAAGAAAGGCTGAGAAGCCATTCTGCTTCATAAGACTAAAAGCAGACTCTAAAAAATATTTGGTATCACCACATATTTTTTCTGCATCCTCTCAAAACTGAGTGCTCAACTTTAGACTTTTCATTGAAGACACAAAAGAATAGGAAATCAATTAAACTAGATGTTTATAAGGAAATCTGTAGCTGTAAGGTAATCCTGACCTATAATGCTTTTTAAAATCAAATATATCCAGTGTACTGATTTAAAATACTTCAGGCTAAAGTAATGGAAAGGTCACAGAATAAGGTCTTCAAGAAGGATCTATCAATGCAGGACAAAGTGCTCTTGCCATCAACTCCTGAAGAAAATCAAGGCAACATCTTTACACCTCTCCTGCAAATAGATGAATTATTTAGAATGAAAGATTTAAATACTCACTGAAAAAGCAGATGCTAAAAAAATTTAAAAATTACTTTGTTTATAATTTATAGGTCCACGGTTATTATCAATTTTCAGCTCTAACACCTGGATCATGAGACCAGATTTTCAGAGGTGCAAGTGAAACAGAACAGTATTATTCAAACAGAGTAAAATAATCTCTTAATAAACTTAGTCACGTCTATGAACTTTTTATTCTGATTAAATTTCTGAACTGGAAAACAAGATGTCCCATATCTTTCCCTTAAGAAGAAACCACCTCAACCCAAAGGCACCTGAAGCCTTTTATCGTTTTCTCAGTACCTGCAAGCCCTGGAGGAAGCTGGCTCTTTTACTCACTGAAGTCATGTTCACAATATTTATGAGATTAAAAGAGGGCTTGTGCACACAAAAATCAGGATTCATGTCTTTTCTGGAGAACATCAGTGCCCATGATAGGACACAATAGGCCATTTAGCTACAAAAGATGGGGAGGATATAGTACATTGCTAATGAAAGCACTTCAGCACATCAGCGTCAGTGATGTGCATTTATATCTGTTTTAATTATCTACAATTCTCTGCCTAATTTTCTATGACAGTTAAATAATCTTGACATAAAATAAGAGAAGCTTAGAAAAAGAAAATATTGGATTTATTTCCAGGATTTTTTTTCCCTTCTCTCCTACACTGAAGCAAAGGACGTATCTTACCAGCAAACAGAGGTGAATCTCTTAAACATAAACATAAAAAATGCTCTCTCACTGTCAGGGTGACCAAACACTGGCATTGGCTCTGGGTGGCCCTGCTTTAGCAGAGGGAATGGAGCAGATGTCCTCCATCCTCCAGAGGTTCCATCCAACCTCATCCATTCTGTGCTTCTGTGACATTGGCTGATTCCCTAAATGAATGTCATACGTTACCTGGCTCTAACAAATGGCATCTTATTATTTATGGTATTTAAATAATTATATGAATATTTAATAGGGTTAACAAAATGGCAAAACTGATAGCTTAGTAAAGAACAAAGGCTTATGATGATTAAAAAAACAACTTGGGGAAAAAAAGGAAAAGCTTAAGAGTGTATCTATATATATGTATATGAATTAATCAAATGCTTTAAAAACTGATGTACATGGGTGGAAAAGGTACTAAAAGCTCACCAGGCACTCTACCTGGGCCATATGTCAGTATTTAAGCATACAAAATCTATCTCAGTGTTGCTGTGAAAGTTTAACACAGAATTAATTTGCTTTTGTGGAAGGACTCTGCTACTTTTAACCACTGACACAACAACATCTATTTTGCTAGAATCCTAACAGAGCATCTTTTTGACTGAATAAAATAGGCTCCAAGGGAGAATATCAAAGGTAAATAACCACTTCAGAGAAAATTCAGATTTTTCTTTGAAAAGCTGAGGTTACTGGATGCACATAAATACGTCAAATCAGTTATGGAGAGAAAGCACAGGCATAGTTAGTGCTAGAAGTCACTGCAGGGTACCTGTGCAAATAAATACACATTCTCTGAAGGCTGCTCTTGACTGCTTGCTTCAGTTGCACCACACTTATGGGCACAAAGGGCAGAGCAGAAGGGCAGGAACATGAGCTTGTATGATACAGCACAGACACACCAAACAGGCTCTTTAAAACTAGAAGGCAGGTTTTACAGAGCCTTTGGTAAGACCTACATACTATTGTCCTACTTCTACAAACTCTCAAGTTTACTGAGAAATTTTTGTATGGTGTTGGTATCTAACAAATCTCAATGGAACACTTCCTGCCACAGAAAAATGTTTTAAAGAGATGAGTGTAGAAATTCAATACTTCTGTTTTGGCAAAGATGATGTTTCCTTGCACACAAAATTGAACACTCCTCTACACAGTACTAGCCAAGTGCCTGGGACAACTTAGAAATGACAATTCCATTGATCTCCAAAATGGCAGAAAGTAAAAAACTGAACAGAAACTGCCCAATTTTCCCCAGGTATGGGGTTTTGTAACTACTGCAAATGCTATATTTACATTGTCTTGATGAACCACATTCATCAACTAGTGCAAAACCCAACTGCCCTGATGATGAGCACCACTGGTGACTATTCCTTATCTTTCTCTCTGTCCCAGAGCAGATAAATCCTGGAGTGCTAATTCACTTACCCACACCTCAACAACATTGTTTTACTTTACCAGAAAAAAAAAATGGAGACATTATAAGCACCCTGATGCATGACATTATAGCATCAATCAGATGCTACCAGTATTTTTGCCTCTAGTTTTAGAGGAAGGCTAGAAATGGTTCCTATTAAGCAGCCTACAACTGCCACCTCCACAAACAAAAAGCAATTTCAAGAATTTTTTAGTCTAACACAGTCAAATTGAGTTAATTACTGTTCTTATTTGATATGAACTATACCATTCTGTATGATTACAGTACTCCTGGAAACCTTTAAACAAGGTTTTGACAGAGTCAATGTAAATCAACTTCCCTGTATTATTCTGATACCTTGACTGGACAACCCAACTTCAAATAAAGGTTCAGAAATCCTAAGTATTGCTTCAACATCTTTAACATTTTTGAAGGTGGAATTCTTTCCATCAGCTAAATTTTAAGACAGGACAAGGAAGAGTTACAGAAAAACAAGACACTGAGAAGTCCCACTGCAGTCTGACAGACATTACTAATTACACATCCAAAACACAGCATTTTAAGGGAGAGGATGAAGAAAACAGTAACAAAAGGAATGGCACCAAACAAAACAAGACAAAGAATTTGCTTTTGCAAAGCCTCCAGGAGCATGTTTTGGTTTTGCAGTATCAGTCACCAGACCACTCTGGTTGTGGTTTTGAAGTGTCAGCCTGCAGCAAGAATCTTACCACAGCATTAAACCTCTTAAGAAGGACACCACAGAATGATTGGGAACAGCATCCTAATTCAACTCATGGCAAGAAATGCAGCAAGGTTGTGGACTGACTAAAGGTCAAAACTACAAGCTAGAAACAAAGGAATCAAACATTAGTCCAATAAATGCTAAAAGACCAGAATCAGCTAAGGTAGCACTAACTTTGCCCTCCATTTAGGTGGGCCTGACGATTAAAGAGGAAGTACTAAAAGAAAGGAAGTCTTCCGATATCTTGAGTCTGCAGCTTGTCCTGTTTCTAAAAACACTTACAAAAATCTTCAAAGGAACTGGCAAGGCAAATGTCAAGAGGCAAATGTCTCGTTTCAAATTTTGTCACGTTAAGCTGGAGCACACAAATGCTTAAAATAGCACCTGACCCACAGCACACTATATATATACAGCTGAAATCAGGGGTGATTTGGGGTCAGCCTGGGTTTGCCTTCTCTTCTAAGCACATAATGTGGGTGTGGCATCCAGAATATGCTGCAGAAGAACAGGACAGGCAGAGTGGAACAGAATAATAAAATAACAATAGCTTGATTTTATTTGTCAAGGGACAGATGAAATAATATTCTTTTATGTATTGCTCATAACTGAATGCTTCTGAGCTCAGGTACAATACTGCTGTGGTATTACTACAGTGCTTAATATCTTCTCAGTGGTGGGCTAGGAAGGTTGAAGCTGAGGACATCAGTTTGAAAACAAGTAGCAAAGACAGAATTAAAAATTCAGATCACTGCCTGCCTATGTGACTGATGCACAAAGCTCTGATGTGTTTTCTGATTCAGAAGCTATGCCTGCTGTGTCACTCTCTGCAATAAATTGCCTTTTACATACATGGATAAGCAATCTAATCAAATAAGGATTTAAAGCAGGATGTGCTTAAAGGAACTGCTGATTTCTCCTAAAGCCTACTATTGCTTTTTCTGAGTTTCCATACATATTAAATAGCATATGAGATTTATCAGAGGGAAAAGGTGAGTAGAAATACTAGGTAGGCAAATAATCTGCTCAGATTTTTTTTTGTGCCATTCTCCTATTCATGGGGCATACTTCTGCTCATAAGAAACTCCATTTATCACTAAGAACTGCATCAATTGCCAAGAGTGATGTATTTTTTACTACATTTGCATCACTGCCCCTTGAGAAATCATTTGCAGCCAGAATGCCAGACAGTCTCCTACCCAAATGACCTGCTCATTCTTATTATTTCCAAGCCCTTTCAGAACAACCATGTCAGGTGCAACTCTTTCTGCAGCTCTCAGACTGGCTCCTTTCCCCCTGCTCCAGCACGAACACAGCCAGTCAGCAATATCCTTCCTCACACATCTGGAATTTGCTGCTACATTACGGTGCCTGAAACCCTTATGGGGCATTTGCACATTACACATTTGTCAAATGTTTAGGATGAAAGCCCTCACTTAATTTAAGTGCTGCTTTCTACCCTCTGGAGTGCTTCCAACTATCTACATGCTCCTATGACATCCATTGCTAAAGCTGGTAGACATCAGCTGGTAATGGACACCTGCAGGTAAGGACTACCACTCTGTTAAATTCCTGCCACCAGCTTTGCTGGACTTACAAAAATAACTAGAAGAGTTCTTAAAAGGCATAAAAGCCTGTTTTAAGCACAGAAGCAGGATTTTTTGTTTTGGATTCTGCACATTAAAACAATAGCTGCAAACCTGCCTTTTAAGGTAGAAACTTCAAACACAGTGTATATTTTAAGGAAACTTCAAATGTCCAACTGCTAGGCTACGATTAACTGTCTAAAAATAGGTCATGATATTTCTAGCAGTGAGAAAAATTGAGTGAAAAACAGCACCACATTAGATGTAAGAGGAATTAAACCCATGATACAAATTCACAGGAAACTAGATCTCATTTATATCACTACTCATAGAGCTACTTGTTTGATTCAGGGAAAAACTACCTTTGCCAGAGCTCTGTTGTCTAAAGCAAAGATTATCTATTCCTCAAGGTAAAAACTGTTCATTAAGAACTCTGCAGCAGAGTGGACCTAGAAACTAAAACTATAATGATGAAAGAAAATTAACTAAAACTATTTTCAATCACGTCTCCTTATATGTAATTTATTAGTCAGACACTCTGTGTGAGATGTTTTTACCTCGCTTATTTTTCAAATTTTCTACTGACTCAGACTTTCTAAGTCAATGGTTCCAACAAAAGATATTTAATCAAACATTTGTCTTGTAGTATTTCTTGGGAATGCTACAAAGAGAAGTTTTAGTAGAAGTTTACTTCTCCACTGTTTTGCAGCTGTAATAGATGCCCTTTTCCATGGATTTAGGAAGAGTACAGAGACTGAGAAATGCAGTAATTTCAGAACAGAATTTGAAACAGGCTGATCAGAGCTAGAAGGCTCAAAGCTAGAAGGATACTCTCTTCTTGAACAGATGGGAATGGCCTCCACAAACTTTCATCGAAACCAACATGTAAAACCAAGTTTATAGACAATATTATCAACAAGAATCACGTTGGTTCTGAAAGACATTGCATTATGGAAAACTATTCTATCTACATCCAATATTTTACCCAGAAAAGACAGTATTTTAGTTTGTGCTGCTCAGTAACTCCCAGCTATGAGAACTTTGTTTTAATTGCTTTAAACTTCGCAATGCTTTGAATAATTTTTAGCACAGCCTAAACCACAAAAACAACAACAACAACAAAAAAATCAAGGTAAGGAAAAACTACTCAAGAGACACTGATAAACAGTTTCTTTATGATTTCTTAGCTGCTCTCAACTTATTATGAACTAATACCTTACTAATTTTAGGGTATTTTTTGCCCCTAAAAATTAGTGTTACATTTGAGATTAGGAGTCAGATTCTTGTAAACCACTCTGCAGTTACTAGACTTTTGGTGTCATGTCACATCAAAGATTCTGATATTTTTGCTCCACTACATAGAAAAGAGAACAAAATTTACAAGAATGCTCTCAGCAACAAACATAAATATTACCAAGAATAGAAGAAATTGAAATTTGAAGAAAAACCCCCAAGGGAATGATAGCAATGTAAAAAGAAAACTAACTGAGCATCTCAAAGGCCTCACAGTACTGACATGTTCTTTCTACAGGAATGATATGCTTTCAAAGTATCAGTAAGATGTTGTTCCTCCCTGAATGACTTTACACCCACAGACTGAGAGTGCTGTTTGTGCCTTATAATTGTGGAGCATAGAAACACGTGGTTAAGGACAATTACTAACCAGTTATCTTTTGGCTGCCTCCCAATCCCTTCCACAATTTCTTGATCTCCTCTCCAGCCCTCTCAAGCAGAAACACATCTCCATCATAACTCATACTTTGGGCAAATGAATCCACCATTACTCCCTGTCCATCCTCTCCCTGTGTCCTAAATACATTCTAATCCTTACTGCAGTGGCACACCTCCCTCCCCCGTGTTTTGAAGAAATCAATGATTTAATGATCAGCTGAAGCTGGTTATTAGTGAAATTAATATGTTAACTGCCATTTGGCAGAATATCACAGTTTGTGAAAAAAAGCTGCTCCAAAAAATGACTGTCCCATTCTCTGACCTTTACATTTAACTATGTGTTATTTTTCTTAAAGACATATATCAGCAACCTCCAAATGTCCAAAACTGAGCGCAGTTGACTTGCTGCAATAGCAGCACATGGTCTGAGTGCTGTACTGGAGATCTCTGTGCTGCAGCAATGCCACAGCCAAGGGCAGGAATCTGGATGGAAGGAAAGGCCATTCTTCCTCACAGCTATCTGCCATTACAGCTCTCAGGGAAAAGGGAAACACCAAACTATTGCTACCTGAATCATTCACAGTCCAGTTTGTATGATGGAAAAAATGGTAGGAGCAGAGATACTCTTTCATTTTTCAGCTGAGATAGTGTATCAATAGGAAAAGTGAGATGATGTATTTTTGCTTTTGGTGGTAGTTTCTCATCACAGAAATATATGTCTTTTTCGACATTAGTAGTTTGCATACCAACTTCATCCTGGATTTCCTCTGCTACAGCAGGCACATTGTAGAGGAAGGAGAGGGACTGGTTCATGCGTTCATATATCACACGTAGATGTGTCATAACCTATGGAAACAAAACATTTGAAGGAGGGGAATACTATGGATAATTTGACATTATCACAAATTTCAGATTATAGGAAGCAAGACCATTTTCACTTGTGCAGGTGTAAGATTTCAATATGCTCTTTGTATCAACACTGTCAAACCCATTACAAAACTCACCTCTTTCCTACAGCTGTTACAAAAATAACATTCTATGCCCTTCCATAGCAACCATCTGAAATCCCATGAAAATGCAGTAATTTGAAGTAGGGGTTTACATTTGCTGTGGCAGAACATGCACACAAGCAGTTATTGTGGCAGAAACCCACAGCTTCATTCTTCTTTCAGCAACATTTCTTTTGCCCATACTCATAAGTTTTCACATAACACACTAACCAAATTAGGTACAGTGATTACTGTATCAGAATGCTTCAGGTATTTGGTTTTTTAATTATTTTCCTAATCCAAATACTCTGAAAACAAACAGCCCTCCCAAGAAAAAGAAAAAAAAAGTAACATGTGCAGATTGCAAACATTTGCAGCTGCAAACAAAAATATTTCCACCCAAAAGCGTTACTGCATCCTCTCACGTGATTACAGCTCTATTGCCTCAAGTGCCCTCACATTGTTACAGGCTGAGTTGTGACACCACATGATACGTGCTCCCCCAGGGTACTCTTCACAAGTATCACCTTTCTTCTGTAGAAGGATAAATTCAGGTGCATCTTAAAAGACTTTGAAGACTGACAGGATAATTAGGCCTAACAAGTAAAATGAGTTGCAGACAGCAATTTTAATGAAACAGCAGCATGATTTCTTCAAATCCAAATATTTACACTATTGAACAAAATATTTTGTTTTCCAGTTTCCACTGAAAACATTTCACAAACAGAGAACTCCCAGGTCACATTTCCCCATCTGACCACTGCTAGACACAAAGATGCTGTATCAATAACCATTCCTACAATGGCATGTTAGGCAATACACTGCACTTGTATTTATATGTCAGTTCCTATTTTTCACCACTGCTGCCACACAACCTGCACTCTGCAAAATTTCACTGATTTTTGTTATTAAATAATCCAATGACTTGGAAAAAAAAGTCATGTTAGATGCTTAAGAAAAAGCAAAGACAACAGTCACTGCAGAGGATTTTTAGAAGTGTACATTTCTCACTCCAGCAATTTCAAGACAGCATGACCTGAATGTACCCATTTGGCTGAAACAGACATTTGAAAATCTGATCTGCCATCCAGGGAGGTATATGGTTTTGATTTTTCTTTTAGTGATGTCAGTCAATTAAAAAACTGTGGCTGGAAAGTGCCTGCCACTGAGTCCTACAGAGGGAACAGCAGTAGATTCCACAGACTCCAGCACACTGTCTTTACAGCTTATCCATTATGACTCCAATTTTAATTGCTGTTTTGAAAGCCAGCTACATCTTCAATCTTGAGTGTTTTCTTTCTGCTTTCTTGCCCTCTATGATTTATGAAGACAAAATAAAAGATGTTTCAAAACATATGCATTGAGGAGTATAATAACATTCAGCAGTTAAATGCCATGAAATGACAGTGCCTATTTTAAAAGAACATATTAAACTCAAGTACATCACAGTAATCACATTTATTATACATTACAAGTGCCTCTGCAATGACTATGGAAAGGTCTGTCACAGTCGGATGGCTACACCACTGCTGGTTCTGCCACTTCAGCTGAGAGAAGCACAACCGTGTGTTGTTGCTAAATCTAATACTGATGTTTTCTCAGAGGAAAGCACTAACAAAGGCTCTCAGCATTAATGCTCTGGAAGGTTCCTCAGGACATGTGACTCATGGTCAGACAGACAAAAAACCTGCTTTCAGTTCTTCTCAAAAGAAAAATCATATCCACATTACTATATCACTTTGCCTTAATCTTCTGATGGAAAACAAATTATTTTCAAAAGCATTTAAAACTGTCCATGGAAAGGAGTTGGGTATTTTATAAAAAACAGGTTGACAGAAATTTCACAATAGTTATGAACTAACACAACCTCACTAACCATCAGTGGGTATTACCTGAGATCTGATTTGGGCAGCTTTCTTTGGGTCTACCATGCGGACGTGCTCGAAGTGTTTGAGAGTGTGCTGTCTGTCTTTCTGCTCAGCGCGCACGTACTTTTTCAGCATGTTGAACACGTGACGAGGCTACAGGGAAGAAAAAGAACAAAAACCCATCAGTTTAGAGTGACACATGTTTTCATTTTGTGCACTGGAGATTTATCCCAAGCCCAAAGCCCTTGGTGCTACCTTCTGAAGGCAACTCTGACTACCACAAGGAACATCCTCTCAACTGAGCACCATCAGGATGCGCCATTAAATAGTAGTTGTAGGCAGCAGATAATGCTCCTGAGAAGGCTGTTCAGATTTTCTGGAAATACAGAGTGATGGCAGAGCACTAGAGGCTAAGACATGTATTTCTATGTACTTTCCTGCTCTGCACAGTAATACAGTGCCAAAACAGGAAGTGTTCTCCAGCATCCAGATAAGACATCCATCTTTAACTCATGAGTTAAACTCATGAGATTATGACAGATTCTGGAAATGCAGTCCCCTTCTCTCCACTCCCACTTATGGTGCTGTGCTAGTGCATCCTACCTGCAGCTGCTGAGCAGTGAGAAGGAATAGAAAGATGACCTTACTGTGCAGCAGATTAAAGAATGAACAGAAATGGTAAAGAGCTTGTCTAGGCACTGACAGTGACACAGGGAAGAAGGTGTGGAAGTGATAAAATAGGTGTCAGAAGCTCTGTGCACAGCTTCCCAAAACAGGAAGAACTGTGGGTGAAGGTGAAGTTTTAAGACTTAGATTCATGGACAAATATAGAGCCTAAACTGATTTAACATTTACACAAGAGATGAATGCTAAGATACGAAGTCCAAAGATTTCAGAATCTCTTCCGTTTAAGAGACGCAACTGAAGAAAGTAAACCAA
The DNA here is from genome assembly GCA_013186435.1 of Turdus rufiventris. NCBI lineage: Eukaryota > Metazoa > Chordata > Aves > Passeriformes > Turdidae > Turdus > Turdus rufiventris. The sequence goes on along the minus strand of PYHW01010764.1, from coordinate 1,025,307 downwards.
AGGTTATTTGGAGAAGAAATGTCAGACAGAAATAGAGAAGTGAAGCCATATCCTGCCAAAGAATCAAACTTAGTGTCTCCATTGCTGAAAATTCATTCATGAGGAAAATAACTCCAAGTCCCCAAAGCCAAGTACTCTCAGATGAAGTTGCAAGAAACTGTGAGCAAACACTGGAAAGTGAATAATCCTCACAACCTTGTGGTAATGGCCAAACAAACGAAATGTCAACTGTAAAGCTTTATCGAAATGAAGGCTAGAAAACCAGAAAATTTAACAGCAAGAAGAAAATTTTGAAGACAGAAAATTTAGCTACCTTTCCTGATAATTCAACTTTTCTTGCCCCCAAGACACATCATGGTAACAGGCTAGGGCAGACTGGACAGAAAAGGATTAACTTTAATTTTTAGTTTTTCAAGAGATATTCCAAGTTAAGCATCATGTCTAAAACTAGAAGGGATTAGCTGGGTACTATGTACTCCAAAAGTCTGGACTGGCTGGCAAGAAGCTTAAATCATGGAACACACTATTCAGGCAAATGCAGCAAAAATGACAAAGCTAGTAAGATGTGAACCTACCGACTATTTTAAGTACATATTGAAACACTGTTTGCTCCCATCAAACTCATTCCAGAGCTCCCCCTTCTCAGCAGATTCAAACACCTGTTTTTTTATCTACAACTGAGATTATCGTAGTCCTATAAGAATAGTCTTGTAAGAATATAAGCTATTGTGACTGTTCAGCAGATGTGCTCATGTCTTTGAGTATTTTATAGTTGTTAGTTTAAAATCCTATTTGTGCTGAAGATTGTTGTTGAAGTACTGTTTTACATTTCCTGAGTACATGGGGACTTGAATGCATTTAATACATTTGGTACAAAGTTGACAGATTCACAGACAATGGATGTGAGCTACACAGACTACCTAGGGTCACAGTGCACTGTTAAGAACTAATGTTGTACCTAGAACTGTAGAGAATATGCCATGCCTCTTACCTGCAAGATGAGTCATTTTGAGGTCTTGTATATGAGATCTAAAATGCCCATAAATCCAGCTTCTAGCAAGTTTATATAAACACGAACACATAAATATGATTATATAAACATGCAGATGTCCCCCCATCATGATCGCTATACTGATCCTAATCTGCTATTTCAGATTTTAAGGGAGTGATGAAACATTGCAGTTTCACTGAGCTTGGAAAACGGAAACATCAAATGTAGTTTGTATGGCTAAAATATCTCCTCATGGAAACAGACAAAAAAAAATCTCTCCTCGTAGAAATCCAAAATACTACAGAGAAACCACATAAAAACCATATTAAAGTACTTCTGTGAAAGGAAAATACAACTTCCTGGCTTTGTGCCATGGAACTTCCATGGGAAATTCTGAGCTGGCTTGTCATTTTGATCAAAATTCACTCTAAATCAGAGAGGAGACTTTCACAAAGCTGTTTTGTGCTATTTAACCTTGCCTTTAGAGATAAATCAATCATCAGTCCATTCTGATTACTGCTCTTGCAATGTGCAACAATTGTTTCTTTTCATTCACTATTCTGAATACCTTGTGTACCGTATTCAGTACATATTTCACTTGCTACATTATTAACTTGCAGGTCATGTTTTATTAAGGAGAAGTAGTTCATTTTAGAAACATTCAAAAGTTGAACTGGATGAATGCAACCACTTAACTCATGGGCAAGACAAATAAATCCCCATCTAGAAACCTGTTCTGTTGAGTTAAAGATGCCTTCCCATAATTTCTGCTAATTTGTAACAAAATATGTTATCTCACACATTGCTATAATGGTGCCCAAGACTTACATTTGCCTTCCCTTTCAAGGACTTCACTGCGGGTCAAATAAAATGAAAACTATTTGATTCAATCTCATTATTTGTTTTTCAGTATTTCAACTCATTAAACTTTTGACAAATTCAGACATATTTTGTTTCTGCTCACTATTTTAAAACTTCTAATTCTAGATATAACAAACCCACCAGGTTTAAAACAAGACTGGAAAATGGAATTAGGTGACCACATTTCTTGAAATCTGACTTTGTATAAAAACAGAGCTGATATCCGTGCTACTTCACAAAAACCCACAAAATTAAGTATATGTGAAGAATTCCACAGCTGGAAGTTAATGGGTTTGGAGGAGCAGAGCTAAAGGGTGGAATGTTAGAGCTGGGCTGCTGTTTCCTGCTGCACAGGAGGATTTTTATCAGCAATTCAGCAGCAGCACTTTGGCCTGCCTCCAACTGCGTCTTTCCACAGCAACCCCCTTGGACTCAGGAAATGCTTTAAGCTTCCCAAACACTGAGACACTGAGCATGGGCCCCCTGCAGATTCCTCTTCCTTGTCCAAATAGCCAAACCTGACTAGTTCCAACCTGTACTTTGCTCCCTCTGTGAACAGACACTGCTCCCAAGCATAAAAGGTACCAGACTAAATTCTGAAGAGCAAGAAAACATGGTAAAAAAGTCAGATGGTACATTGGAGGGTTGATCTTAATGTCTGCTCCTCTAAGCAAGAATTTACATTTCAGTAACATACTGCTGAATTAGAAGAGATGCATTTTAAACTGCCATTAAGGATTATAAGCTTACTCTAATTTATGTGCAAAGTAAAGAGGTTAATTAATTACCTTCCAAAGTTTTTCTGTATGTTTCCCTCCTCTGAAACCCTCTATTTCAATTTTATTTTCTGCTTGTCTTTGTCACCCACCACCAGCTTCTCACAGATAATGTGCCTCTCTTACCATCAAAGAGTATAAAGGGAGACATAAATCCACAAAAATTTGACATGCACATGAAAGAGGGAATACAAGCAAATTACAGAATCAATCTACTCAGAGAATGATGGATTTGAATTCCCCTATTTAATGTACAAAATGAAGGGGAAAATTTCCAACTGTTTTAAAAACTAGAGGCATATTGCTTCCAGCTGCCACTAATCCTCCTTTCCTGTAGCAAGCCCATCAAGCAGGATGAAACAATATAGTATTTTCACACTGGATACTGAACAGCTGCACCCCATTTTCAAAGGCAGCAATGTACAGCAGCACAGTTAAGCTGCATTAGGAATCAAGATTGAGGATCAAATTTTGAGTTCCTGGGGAGCCTGCATGATAGTGCTTCTGAGAACAGGATAAGAGTACAAGTATTTGCTTTTGCTTAAATTAATTTTCTTGTACACCTTGAAACTATGCAATTTCACCTCTGTGCTCCCTCTCTCCCTTGCTGTCCTGAGTGGTACTCAGAGGCACACCTCTGACACTGGCACTGGGCAGTCACCTGTGTAACACACGGAAAAAAACTGCAGATACAGTTTTTGATCCGATACAGAAGCTGTTCACAAAGGATACAGGGACCTTTTAACCCTCCTAACTACATGCAGTACCTCCATTAAAAATAAGTCTAATTTATTTTTAATATTTAACTCCAAATTCTTCCTCACAACTTTAGAGAAAGAGACTCCATCACATAAGATATTTACAATCTATTTTTGTAGTAAACATGCTAATAGTAAGCCATGTGACTGGAAGCAGGCTGTGAAGGAGATTCTTAAAAATAATTTGACAACTCCAGAACCCTCCACTCCCACACCTTTTCTGCAAATACTTAACAAGTTATCAGTAAGGTTATGAATTGCTCTCCCAAAGATAACACAACTGCATCAAATGCACTTTTAGTTTACTAGAGAACTGCCAGAGTGAAATACAGCTAGGGTATCAAAGTTGCATTTTCCATTAAGCCCATTTTCTCTTTGGTTAGGAAGCTGAAGTTTGGATTCACAGAGTATTCAAATTTCTGGCTCCATATCCTGCAAAGCAGTTAGTGGACTGGATTATCTCATTAGGTCACTCAGCTATCATCAATTGCTCCCCAGGTTTCACCCTCACAGTATCACTAGGTTGGAAGAGAGTCCAACCCATGCCCTAACACCACCTCAACTAAACCATAGCACTGACTACCACATCAAATCTCTTTTTTAAACACATCCAGGGATGGGGACTCCACCACCTCCCTGGGCAGGTAACTATCAGAGATAAGGAGTCATTAAATTCCATTCAATCTGCATTTTGAATGTATGTGTTTACATCCACCAAGAGCCATCACATGCAAAGCAGACAACTTTGAATTGCTAGTGTGCTAACATCAAGTCATCCAACAATCCCCACAAGATCCTTAACAAAACACTGCAGCAGTTCAACAAACAAACCAAAAAATCACAGCCATCCACAGCCACTGTCATGATGGAGCATCCTAATGTGCATCACTTGGAGGGACACCATCCTCCTGCAGGATCTGTGAACAGCTGTGATTTCTGACAACCAAATAATTCTCATGTGATTTAAGTATCTTTATTATGTATGAATCCATCAATAGGTACGCACATGGGGATTTGTGTCTGCATTTAGGCAAACTGTCTGACTGCTCTCCCAGCTCTTGCACAGTGAGCACACTGCTGGCTCCAAAGCTGGACTGCACCTGGGCACATCCACACTTCCGCCAGGACAACTACAACGATTTTGACCCAGCTGGCAGAGGCTGTGGTACCACACTCACCCTGGGTGGCACAGTCTGCAGGGCTGTGATGTAGTTCTCCAGAGCAATGCGCCGACGGTCATTCAGCATGGCTTCCACTCGTGCCATGTGAGTCTCCACAAGCTGCTGTCTTTCATTTGCTGCTTCTTGTTCCAGTGATTCCACTTTCTCCTGGAAATGCTGAAAAAAACATCAATCACAATAGAAACAGAGAAGACATCAGCATAGAAAAAAAAAAAAAAGCAGAGAATAACATGAAATCTCCATAAAGTAGATTATTAAATTACATCACACCCAGCACCCCTGGTATCTTAACTGGGGCCCCAGGTGTTTAGGTTGTGGCTGCATTTTCCTTTACCTGGATAACAGCTTTCTTGTCAGCCTTTGGCAAGTTCTTTGCTTGGCGTTCTGCCTCTTCCCACTCTCTCATGACCTAATTAAAAAAACAAGGAGTGTGACTTTCCTATTTTCCTCTCTTGTCCCACAGCTTAGCAGCAGCCAAGCACTGCAGCTCCAAGAGTCATGTTTTTACATTCTTCTCCCCCTTTTACCTCTAGAAAAAAAGAAAGTTACAACATTTCATGAAGGTAGCACCCTGTTATTAAATTTTAAAAAGACAGTTCTTGTGTGTCTGAGCACTGTGCTAAGCTTTCACAACTCTGCTGGGAAAGAACACAGAGTGTTGATGAAGTGGAGATCTCCAGGAGTGAACACACCAACCCTTTTTCATCTCAGACAGAAAGAAAACCTATTCCACCTATTGTACACCCTTGGACAAAACGAGTAAATTTCAGCTTATTCCAACTGGATCATGCCACCTTTTTTGGCACCACAAAACCTTTTAATTTATTCAGGCTGTATCACCCAGCCTGAGTAGGGCAGATCAAAAATTACACATAATTTGTGCTAGTCCAACTATTTGTCCAGAAACAGGGGTTGTAGAAACACTTCCAAGAACTGAATATGTATCTGAAGTACAACACTGTCAGAAAAATAATGCAGGAGATCTTTTAGTGTCATTTCTTTCAGCAATGTGAGAAACCTCCTCTCTCTGTAACACAGAGCAGTAGTATTTCAATAGGCAGGGAGTGGGTTAACTTGTCCCTGAGTTCTGAAACCTTTCTGTGGTTTTACCCAGGGCCTTCACTCATTTCACATCTAAACAGCAATCTCCTCAGATAATACATTTTAAGCAATTACTCACAATGTGCATTTCCTTTCCTTCCCTTCTCAATAAAACATTCAATAGAAATAGTCAAGATAATGATAAAAAAAGCTCAGAGTCCACATGGACAACTGAATTTTTACCAAAACTAATACCAAAGGCAGGAGAGAGAAGACCTGCTGTGTCTCATGTTTGCAAGTTGAGCCTCCAGCACTCATCTCCTGTCTCAGGCTTCCCAGTGTTTCCACACACCAAACCAGACATTGCTAATCAGGCTCTATGATGAACAGACTGGAAAGCACCGGTGGTGC